>CAJGYM010000021.1:600000-1138904 GCA_904845305.1 Caenorhabditis auriculariae | reverse complement strand
GGCCCTATAGGGGGTAAATTAGGGCCCCTATAGGGGCCCCTCCGTGTGAAGCCTTAAAACTAAGCCTATTTTCTTAAGTAATGCATGAAAAGAAAAAGCAAACACTTATATTCCTCTGAATAATTACTTGATTGAAAACTAATAAAGTTCATCTTAAATTTTTCTAATTGGTCAGCGCCGAATAATTTTATGATATTCGTACGTATCTCGACGAGACGGATCGAATGGTTATACTTTTATGCTGAAAATCAAACATGTTGGTAACGTCGGATTATACCCTTTTGATATTCATTTACAATTATTGAGTCGTTTTTCAAAGTATTATCGAGTTTTTGGAAAACGGGCGTTTCAATGAAAAAAAATTTAATGAAAATTGGAAGCGCGCCCATCTTGCAAAAGAGGGAAGAATGGGCTCCTCCCACTTTTTCATGGCGCGCGCGTAATTTTTCTTGATGATTTCTAATGGCGTGTTCATCGGACAAAACGAAAATTGTTCTAAAACGCAAAAAAATTGCTTCAAAACAAAAATTGGTACTGTTTTGGAACAACTTTGGCGCGCCGATGAACACGATTTTTCGTTTTGAAGCATGTTCCGTTTCTCCAATGAACACGACATAAATGATTTTTCTTGATGTTTCAAAACTCTGCTCGTTTCTCCAACTTTTTGTCGAGATTTTTCGGGGTTTGCTAATGGGAAGCATTAGCATTAAGATGATTCCAAAGCCGAAGCGATTCGATGAAATTCAAAAACTATTTTGCGGCCCCATTTATAAATTTTTTTATAAATTTTTATCGTGGCATGGCATTCTGGTGGTGTCTGCCGAGTTTAGGCAGGTAGAGTCATCTTTTTCCCAGTCTGTAATTCTCAGAATATTTCTATTTCATCACTTTTTTGTACAAAAATGTTCTTTCGAATCAAAGGAGTATGCAATTTAGCGCCGCTCTGTGTGTACACCAAAGACGTCATATATTACGAAATTTGTGGGCGGGGTGTCATAAAAAACGCCGTGGGATTGAATTTACTTCTCAATAAATTATATGCATTTCTCAGGTTTTCCGATGGCTACAACTTCACGGGAAGACTTCAATCGACAACTTTTGGAATTCGTGGAGTTGTGCCGAAATTTAAATGGTCCTTTTTGGTCTTTGCAGAAGGTTTTTTTTTCACCATTTTCGACTTCATCATTTTATACAATTTTACTTTATAAAATATTCAAAACTTTATAAATTTTTCGATAGTTTCACTGAAAATATTGAATTTAAACTGTTGTTTTTTTAATTTAATTTTTGATATAATCTTTTTCGGTCTGAAGAAAACACAAGATTCTTTTAAATAATCTAATTTTCGGAATTAATTCAGTCATTGAACTTTTTTAGAGTGCAATCGGTGAATTATACGCGAAAAACACGAGTTCTGTTGTTATGGACGATGAAACATTGAGTCGAGAAGTTCATATCACTTTCAACGAAGTTTATTCTGTTCCAACTCTGTGGTTCAACTTTTATAGAAGAGGTTTGTACGGTGGAATGGAAAAGCATTTGATTGAAAGGTGTAGTTTGTTTTTGAGAAGTTTGAATAAAATTCAAAGAATTTCGTAAATAATCCGGAAAAACCATACTTCAAAAAAAGGGTCTTTAGCGGGCTGTACCTTTAATAACTCACTTGTGGGGTTAAAAAAGAATGAAATATATTCATCGATTATCGAAAAATGTGCTGAAAATGTAATATTTTGAACTATGAAGCTTTGGATAACTAGATTCTTTGATATTTTTCTTGACTTTTGAGATTGAATGATCCGTCGTTGTGAGACGTCTTCTTAGATCTACATAAATTTAGGCAGAGTTTTTCCTTTAAAAAAACAAAAAGAAAAAAAGGTTTTTTTCTTCGTAAAATTTTTCAAAAAGTTCTTGCTAGTGGTGTTCATGCTAATTTTCTCCAGGAAAATATAATTAAAAAAACTAATATTTTTGCAGATGGAAGACCCTTGAAACTGTCAGAAATACGGAAAGCTCTGAAACTCGAAGAAGATTCGTCTATACCGCACTTGACACAGAATGAGCATCCGAATTTGGGCGTCATTTTCTTCAATATTCATCCTTGCAACACGGCCAAAGTGATGAAAGAGCTCAAGATCGATGGAAATTATATAGCGAGGTGCAAAAAAGCAATAAATTTATCACAGAGAAATCAAATTTCACAGATGGATCACAATATACGGTGCTGAAGTGGGGATATCGTTGCCGGCGAATTTCTTCGCCGAAAACCCGTGAAAAGTTCAAAAACTTGAGGAATCATTGGCTCTTTTTCTGTGTTTCATCCTCGGTTTGGCGGCGATTTTTCTAAAAATGATAATTTTCTTTTTTTTTTGAGGTTCTTCTGTACCTCTGGAGGATCGAAAAAGTTGAGGATCGTCAGCCAGAACATCAAAATCAGGACGACGGTTATATAAAGGATGCCGAAGCCAACGCCGAGATCGTAATACCTGGAATTTTTCGAGTTTAGTCGTGGATTGATTCTAAAAGCGTCCGACTTGAAACGGCTTGCGCTCAAAAGGGCCGAAGCAAGTTAAGAAGGCCTTTCTAAGCGCGACCACGGGTTATTTGGTGTATTAGAATAGATTTGATGATTTTTGTGTTTCGGATCGATTGAATAAATTCTTTCATTTCCATTTATAATTTTGCGCTTTTCCCTTGGTATTATTCCTTGAAAATTTCTGTGTGTACCGCCTATCTTTTCTGAATTTACGTTTTTCCTTTTTTTTAAAATCATTCTTTGTCTATAATTTAAATTTTCCTCTTAAGAAGTGTTACTGAGAACAAAATTTTCACGTTCAGAGTGATATCGGCGTTCGTCAGAGAGTGACAAAGATAATGGATATTTTGGAGAGTCAGATATCACTTTGAACGCGGCATAAGCTTCACAACTACAGAGTTAAGCTAGAGAGCATTTTAAAAAAACTCTGAAATCCAAAACCTTCTCGTGAAATTCTTCCAGTAAGGCGGCGGTCCTGCCATGGCGCTTCGGTAGACAAGTTGGGTTCTTTCGGCAATATCCGGCCAAAAATACATTTTCGAAATTGCGTCGTGCTTTTCAGCCGGATCGATCAATTGTCCCTTCTCCCGTCTTTCAATGGCGGCGAGTAGAGCTTCAACTAGGCCTAGAAAATCAGGAAAATTGATGAAGTTGAGATTATACTAACAGTCAGGAACTGGCTCTTCCAATGTGATAAATTCCTGCGGCAACACTTCCGGAATACCACCGACTTTTGTTGAGACGACGTGGAGGCTAGAAATATCATGATCTCAAGGTTGAAGTTGAGTTGATGAGCTAATTTTTGAGCAAAAATGACTTTTTTTCAATTTTGGAAACGTTGATTAAATCAGCTTGTTCTGTTATAGTCAACTTTTTTTTTCTCAAAATCCTTTTTTAATGCGTTGTTTTACACACTTTTTGCCGAAAAAATGAAATTTTATCTTGAAAATCAGCTTACCCACAGCTGGCCGCTTCCACGATACTCATACAAAATGCTTCAGTCAAGGAGGTGTTGATGAAGATCTAAATATTGTTTTTTATTCATGAGGAAATCATGAGCATTTTTTCTAGAAGCGATTATTATTGATTCGATCAAATTATCTTGCTATTTTTTTTTTATTTCAAATAACAAATAGAACTACTAAGGTTAGGAATTAAAATTCTGTACGAAAGAAATGAAGAACTTTTTCTTTTTATACATAGGCAAAGGGTGGAAAAGGCTCCATAAAAATTATTTCTTTTGCTGCTTTTTCGCGCCATTTTATCGGCTCTTATGCACCATTTTTGCCGTCTTGAAGCCTATTCCGCGCCAGCTTGTCACGTTTTTCTTTCCGTCAAGAAGACCGTATACCAAATTAAATCAAATATCTGTTTTTATAACGGCAAGAAAGAAAGGTCTTGAAGCGAAATTGGTTAAACTTGACCTGGCCTTTTGGCGGAAAGAAAAATTTGACAAGCTGGCGCGGAATAGCCTATACCCTTTTTTCACCATTTCTTGAACCTTTTCTCTGTCTTTTTGCGGCCTTTTTCAAGCCTAAATTTTCAAGACAAAATATATCAAAGTCCGATTTTGAATAATGAAACGTCAAGCTCATCTTCTAGTTCAAATACGAATTCGTTCCTCTGACCTGACCCTTGTTGAGCACTTCCCGGACTTGATTATGGGGCAACATGCCGAGCATGGTGACGCGAGCGTGAAGGTTGTGCCGCTCGCGCATCTCCTCCAGCTCCACCCGCTTGGGACCGTCTCCGCCGATGATAAACCGGACGGTCGGATGCTGCTCACACACCTTGGGGATGATCTCCCGGAGTAGGTCGGCGCCTAGATACTTTTCGAAATTCGCACTTTTCTTCAAAATTCAAAACCTTTGCGATAAACCAACCGGCCGA
Source organism: Caenorhabditis auriculariae (assembly GCA_904845305.1). NCBI lineage: Eukaryota > Metazoa > Nematoda > Chromadorea > Rhabditida > Rhabditidae > Caenorhabditis > Caenorhabditis auriculariae. The sequence continues at coordinate 1,134,481 of CAJGYM010000021.1, read as the reverse complement.
GAAACACTATGGTAGTTGGGTTATTGAAAAACTGCTCTGGGTCCGGTGTGAATAGGTCCGTTTGGATCGCATTTGGAATAGTTGAGACTTTTTTCGATTCCAATTTTCCCCGTAGCACTGTGTTCTCCTTGCTTAAAAGATGATAAAAAAGTCGTTTTTCCATATTTTTAAATTAGAATCGCTTTTTGTGACTTCCGACAGTTATGTCACGCAATTTCAACATCAGAAAAACTAGGGAATTCAGCACAAGAAGAGAAAAATTTAGCGAAAAAATTTGATTTTTCTACATTCAAAGCCCTTTGAAAGAAAAAGCACGAAAAAAATCTTGTAGCCTCCTAATTTTCAAGATTTTACGTTCAACCAACCTCGTATAGGACACACAAATGACCTGATCGACATTGGCCAAAGAATATTGAAGAACTAAAGTATTGGTTAGAACGGCTGAGGCGTCGGCAAATCCAAATAAGGAATGGTCCGTAAAAACTGTCCTCAGACCCATTAGACCTCCATTTAGCAAGGCTTCGTGGGCCATCGCTGAAAAGGTCTGAAAATATAGATTTTTACAAGAAAATAGCTAAAAAATTTGAGTTGAGAGTCGATTTTTTTTTCAAATTTTGATCTTAATTTTCCATTGATGTTCAACTAACCGAGTGTCCATGGACAATTTGGATATCTTCTCGCAGAAAAATTTTCCTCAGCCAAGGCAAACTGGCTACAATCGTCGCCAGCGCACATCCATTGTACATGACTATGAATGGCATATAATAGACCTGTAAATAAATTCTTGTTTTCCAAGTTTTCATTTAAAATAGCTTAAACTATTCATAATTCCAACCTTGAGGCCATTCGACAGATATCGAATACCTTTTCGATCTCCATAACCGTGAGTTATGACGATCACCTAGAAATTCTACAATATTTAGATAGGTTCCCTCACAAATCCTCATTAAAAATACCTTGTGGCCGATATTAATCAAACATTGAGCCAGAAAATATATGTGCGTTTCTACGCCACCGGCATTTGGACAGAAAAAATCGGAGACTAGGCTGAAAAAGAAATTTTTAATTAAAAATGATAAAAATGAACTTACGCGATGTTATAAGGTCCGATTGGATTCTTTTTGCATGTGACTGCTTCTTTCGATGTCGATTTCTGTGCTGTCATTGGATATCTTAAGTTTTAATGCCTTTTTTAATCACAAAAAAATACAAAAATAAATTTTTGAAAGTAGGAAAAATAGGCGGTAGATAAAATGCATCGCGTGAAAGCACGTCAACTCACGCGCATTTGTTTTTTCCTTTTTTTGAATTTTATCTTTGCCTTTTTTTCTTGGGTTTCCTCTTTTTCTTTCAGATAAGGATAAGATGTTTTTCTGTTCTCCATTTGTAAATTGTAGGTATTTCTCGCTTTTCTATCTCTCAAATTCCGAGTAACATTGCAAAAATTGTCATTTTTTTCTTGCTCCTCCCGCAAAGTGAGAATTTTTGAATTTAATATCAACACTATTTGTTTTTTTATTAGGATTTCATTTGAAATACTTTGTGTAATCGCCATTATTATTCATTTTTTGTATGAGAGAAAATAAAAAGGTCTCTTTTCAGTCCGAATGAATGTGGGGTCTGCTGGATTCTACAGGGGAGGTAGGCTTTTATGTCAAGAGTTTCATAGTACTCTGAAAAGAAATGGAGTACGATAGTTGTAAAAGTGTCATGTTGAAATACTACGCCAACCTGATGAAAAAAAGTTGTGAAATTTTCTGTCATTTCTTTTCACCCTCATGCGAGAAAAACTTGGTTCGGAGTTTTTGTTTTTTGAATAACTTGGTAGGAATACATCTTGGTATCAAATAAAGATCCGGAAAGTTTAATCTGTACATCTCCTTGATTGTCGTGAAAAAAATTATTATTAAAAATTAAAAAAATTCCTGGATAGTTGATTTTTTTACCTGCTTTTCTCTGATTTTTAAGGCCGTAGCTCTCGAAAAAAATTGTGCAGTTCTGGAATCAGAATAGATAAATCAGAGAATTCCTTTCATATTTCATGCTGATATTGCTTCCCTTTCCATGAAACCTTATATGATTCCTATTTCATCGCATAATTGGCGTTTCAAGCCGTTAAACTCGGTTAATAATAATTTTTCAAGAAATGCCGACGGAAGTGATCGCCAAGGTACTGCGACTGACCGCAGAATCTTTTGAAGAAGCCGTGGAGGCGGCGTCGACAGTTCTTCTGCGCGGTGGAGTCGTCGCCCTCCCGACAGACACCCTCTACGGGCTCTGCACTTTGATTCCCTACTGCGACCGACTCTATTCGCTGAAAAGGCGACCATTATCGAAGCCTCTCGGCGTTTTTCTTCGTTCGCCCGGCGATATTCCCCTAGTCGCGCGGCAAACTGTCCCTTCGGAACTATTGAACAAACTCTTCCCCGGCCCCGTCACAGTGATCTTCGAGAGGACTGCCGACCTTCCGCAGCAGTTCAACCCAGGCGTCGCGAATATCGGCGTCAGAGTCGCGCCGACGTCTCTAGTCGCGGCGATCTGCGAAAGAGTCGACCAACCCGTCGCCCAGACGTCGGCCAACGTCAGCGGCTCCTTGTTCAACCCGACCAGCACCGCCGACTTCCAGGACCTGTTGCGGTACATCGACCTCGTGCTGGACGGTGGCGTCATTCAGAACGAAAAATGCCAAGCCAGCACCATTGTCGACTTGACACTTCCTGGAAGCTACAAAATCGTTCGCGATGGTTTCCGACGCGACAAAACGGAAGAGATGCTGAGTTCATTTGGATTGGAGTCCTGCCAATGAGCCGTTTTCTCATTTTTTATTTATCCTTGTTTTTGATTATGAGTCGTTTGGCGACAATTTAAGCTTTTCCAAGTTCACGATTCGCTCAGAAAAGTCGACTAGAAGCTCTTTATTTCTTTTTAATTTTTTTTTTGTGTTTTATTAATAAGTCGTATATAGGAGTTTCTAGCAAATTTCGAGCTTCACTTTATTTAAGGACTTGTAAAACTTTATGTAAAGATTGGCTCCAAAAAAAAGGCTTTAGGTATTTTATTCTGATTTACGGATATTCAGAAGTTTTCTGAACATGTTTTCAACTTTTGGCTTGGAAATATGGCTTTTGATCGCTTATTCATCCGTCTTGTATATTTACAAAAGCTTTGAAAGTTTTTCGGGAAGTCTTTTGCCTTGGTTTAGAAGATTTGATATTTCGGTTTCACACTTTTCTTTGAAAAAAAAGGGGTTTTTTCCGGTTAAATTCATGCATTTATGATTAGTTTTCGTTCCGTTTTCTCTTCTGAAAAAATGACGAAAATTTGTTTCTTTTAAGAGAAGTATTTCGATATTTTATTTCGCTCTTTAAACGATTCATTAACAAGAGAAGATCCTTCTGATTTACTTGATCTTGAAAAAATTTATTCGAAGCGAATTTTGAATCGAATTGCTCCATATCTGCGTCAATTTCTATCACTTTTTAAACAGAACAACCTTGAACTCACCTTTCAAGCATTAATTTATCCATCATCCTTTTTTTTGTTTTGTTTTGTCGAAGAATCAGCTTTGAATCACGAAGATCTGTCTTTATTAACTTTCAACTCCCAGGAGTTCATGCGATTGCTCCAATTTCTATTTTGTAAATTTCCCTTTTCTCTTTGTTTTTATTTATGCTCGTCGTCGTTGATTTTATTGTTGTTTATTGTTGAAACGGAACTAATAAATCATTTCGTAGGTTATGCGATAGGATGGACCCCGTCGAAGAGATGGACGATGTCAGAAGGGCGGAAACTGCGGATGAAGAGGCTCCGAGTACGTCGGCGGCCCCACCAGTGAAAGGATCCGAGGAGTTCGAGGATTTTGTCAATGATAAGGTGATCATGATGAGAATTATTCATTTATTCTGTTTGAAAATCTTTGCTGGATTGTTTAAAGACGCAGAAGTTTTCCATAAATTGTAAGAACTCTGGAAAAGTTTCCGCTGTTCAATTTTTGAATTCAACTTCCCAGCAATGATTCTTAAACTTCATACTTTTGAGAAAATCTAGGAGATGTTTTTTTTTGTTACATATGCGAAAAACGATTTTTTTAAAGCCAAGTATTTTAAGTAAATCTTATTTCGCCAACTAATCCAATTACTAAGTTGTCGTAAGTAGAAAAGAAAATACTGCAATTTATAAATTTCTTTAAGAGTTTCAGTACTCTTTCCAGCTATTTTTAAGATTCTACCCATCCTTTTCATTCCGTTTATTCACAACAGCTTGCCAGGGCTTTGAAACTTGAAAAGTGTTAGCGTAAAAAAGAAAAATAGTTTTTTGCGCGGGAATTCATAAAATTCTACGTAAGCTGTTGTGAATGAACTATTTCCACGGCTCGAACCTTTTTCAATGCCTTCAGCAGCAGTCTAGTCGCGCCAAACGGAACTGGCAACTCTGCGCCAAGCGACTCAAAATGATTCTGCGACAGAAGGAGGAGGTCGCCGTCGACACCGACTTCATCGAACTCCGACCTCTGCTGCGACTCGTCCGCGTCGTGCCAACTGGGGCGCCTGGCCGTCGCCGGATCCTCATGTCGCCTTCGTTGACCCTCGACGTAGTCGTGCCGAAGACGTCGTCGGTCTCATCGCTTACCGGCTTCGACAACACGGGGAACGTGCGGATCTGGCCCGGCAGCGAGATGTTGACCTTCCTCGTCGCAACGGGACAGATTAACCTGAAAGGAAAGCGGGTTCTGGAGCTGGGAGCCGGTTCGATGGCCCTGCCCGGCTTCGCCGCCGCTCTTCTCGGAGCCGAAGTCATGCTCACCGACGGGAACGAGCTTTCTGTCGAGAATATACAGCAAATTGTCGACATGAACTCCTTCCAGAAAACCCCCTACGTTAGAAAGCTTGTCTGGGGCGAGGAAGCCTCGGATTTGCCGCAATTTGACCTGATTTTCGCCGCCGATTGTGTATTTTTTGAGCAACACCGTGAGAATCTCCTCAAGACCATCCATAAGTTCCTCACGCCTCACGGAGTTGCCCTCATAGCTAGCCCCGAGCGAAAAGGTAGCCTCAAGGCATTTAGTAAGCTTGTCGAAGCGTTTGAACTGGTCTATTCGGCTGACCACGCTTGTAATAAGTTGATTACCGATTTGGTCTGGGACTTTGTCGTTAAAACTAAGAACCTTGATGAGAACTTGCCCCGCCTTGGCCTGATTCATCGCGTTTGATTGTAACTTTTTTTAAAATATTGAGCCAAGATAATGGTTTTTTCCCGGCGAAAAATGTACTCTAGCTTAAAATAATGAAAAAAATTTTTGAGAAGTGTGAGGTAATTTTGCTAAGAATCAGTTCTCAAGACGAAAAAAAAATCTGGAAAGCTTTGTGATTTTTTTTTCGCTCATGCACCTTCAATTTACTCCTCAATTTGGGAAACTCCCTTTTTTGGCTCAGTTATCTCGATTTTTAATTCATTCCTTCGAATTGCTGGCTTCAAACCTTTCACTTACGATATGTATTTTAATTTTGAACTTGAGCGTTTTTTGATTGCATATTTCTTTAATTCGATTTTTTTATATCTACTTAAAAAAATAGCTGTTTGTGAGAATTGTTGTTCCATTTTTATCCAGTGCCTCGAATCCACAGCATTTCCTCGAATTTTTTTGGGATCTCGTTTTTTTGGAGAAACTTTTGAATTATTAATTGAATGTACTTATTTTTCATGGTTTTTCGTCGTGATTCCTCGAAAGGAATCTTTATTTGGATACTAACGTAGCGAAGCAATAAATTTTTACACTTTAGTTTTCGCATGAAATCAATCGTTATGCGGTTCAGAATCTTTTTCGAATAAAACTTTTTTTTCTAGAATCCATGAAAAACGCTCATTTTTGTCGTTTAGGAAGTGAGCAAAGCGTTGCATTATGCGGTTATTAAAACGGCGGACGATGTTCTCGAAATGGATGGTATGAATCGTATTTGGACGTTGAAGATGTTGGCTTTTTTGAGGAAATGAGGGGAAGACGTTTGACGACGATTTGTTGGAAAGGGTGACGACGGTGGTTTGGGAGAAGGTGGTCGAAGATTGGTCGACGGATCTTCTGGCCTTTTCAGGGTAATAATAAAGTGAAAACTGAGGAGATTTTAATCATTTCGAAAACAAATATCACGTGTTATTGGGAAGTTATTTAGTGGTCACTATAGAGGCTCGACAAGGACTACTTGAAGGGGACACTAAAGTGGCCACTAAAATCACCTCTATAGTGGCCAATAGTTTCCGTTTTAGTGGCCACTTCAGTAGTTTTTCATCCAGTAATCTTTTTCATCCAGTAACTCTGATAATTTTTAAACAAACAGATCGGACCAGTTATTTTGATCCATTGACCCCTAGAGTGGCCACTAAAATTTTTTAGTGGTCTTTTATTAGCACTTAGACCTCTATAGTGACCACTAATTTTAACCCCTTAAGTGGTCACTAGTTTGACTACTAAAGTGGCCACTAAAACGTCGAAACCCCATAGTGGCCCCTAAAAATTTTCCCCGTTAGGGATTTCCGCGAAATTGAAATTATCCTTGATAAAAAGTTATTTATCGTTTTCAATTTCTTTTCAAATTTGTGGGATCGGTCTGAATAAGCGTCATTAATTTTCAAAAGACGAATTTCTGCCTTTCAATGTTTTTCTGACCTTTTTCTCTTTTTCTATTACTTTTTATTTCAATTTTTTGGTTGAAAAGTGTAATTTACTCGAAAAAATAGTAGTTGAATGTCAATAAAATTGAAAGTACGCTTCAAAAAATTTTTAGGTGTTCTCAATATTTTTGTGGTCACTTTTTTTTTCGATTTTCTTAAGCCTAGTCTCTTTGACGATTTTTCAACGAAGCTCTCTGTCCTTTTAGAGAAAAATAAGCAAGAAATATTGGAAATGGTCTTGATTCAGCCACGCCGGCCGCCAAACTGTCAATATGGACGATATCGCCTTGTTGACGCGACGAATTCCTGACGTGGTTTTCATCGAAAAATGTCAAAAATCCAACTTTTGTTCTCCTACAGTTCAAAATGGCTTGTCAAATGGCTGGCGTCGAGTTTGAGAACAAGAAGGGACAACGGCAGAGGAAATCGAAGAATGCTGGTTAAAAAAAAATTGAGAAGAACCTTCGAAACAAAAATTTTATAGAAAAGGCGGTTTCTGGAGTAAAAAGGCAAGCGGCTGAAGCTAAGGAGGAAGTTTTGATGGTAAAAAAAAAGAACCTACGGAAAAAAAAACGATGAAATTCAGGAAGACAAGGAAGATTTTCCCCTTCCGCCGAAAGTTGTCCCGTTTACTTCAACTCCGAGAGCTTCTACCAAGAATCGGGAACGACTTGGGCCATTATTCAATTCGAATATCACGCCGATCCGTCCGAATACTTCGAAAATCGTGGAGCAGATTGTGGGTAGAAATTATGGGAAGAGGATTTTTTTGGAGTAAAAATAATAAGTGTCCCAAAAATTTCACTTCGTTTTGGAAGAAGGGTTTTAAAACGTTTGATAGGAGGTTTTATTTTTTGATAAATGGAATTTTTAGTCCCAAGAGTATGCACTTAGTAACTCCAGTGTGGTCCCTATAGGGGCAAAATTAGGAGATCTCGTAGGGTCCACTCTAGGGACCAGTTCACCAACCCCTACAGGACCCCCTGAAGCTTGGAAAAATTTCAGTTAGTGGTCCTTATAGGTGCCATGCTAGTGGTTACTGTAGAGTTTCGTTTATGTCCTCTTTAGGAAAGCATGCTAGTGGTCCCTAGAGGGATAAAAGTAAGAGGAGTCTGTTAAAACTTTTTTTAACGCCGTCGTCTTTTAAGCTTCGCCCCTAATTGCACGATAAACCAATCAGAGAGTGAGCCATCCACAGAGCGTTTTCGAATGTCGTCATTGGAATTTGCATTCAGAATCTGAACAGACTTTTCAAACGTATTGGAAGACTCCATTAAAATCTTTTCAAAGTTTCAAAAATAAATTTTTTTCTTCATGTAAAACAGGGCTTATCAATAAAACTGCTATACATTCCGAAACTCAGAAAAGAGAATTTTTTTGTGATGAGCCTGATTTTCTGTTTTTTTTTTTTCAGAGCGCCGATGACTCTTTTGATGACGAGGATTGCCAAGTGGTCATTGCAACTCCTACCATTTTTAAACAAGAATCGAATGAAGACCCACTTGTGGGAAAATTGGAAAGGACCTTGATTGAGGAAGAGAAGGTTTATTGATGAATGACCATGCTTAAAAACTGAGAACTTTGAAAAATTTAGACGATGCGGGATGCAAAAAATGAACTTCCTACCTCTTCGAAACAAGTTCCAGAAGCTGGAGATCAAGTTGATAAGAAGGTAAAAATAGACGAGTAGTATATCTGAAGTCTAAAGATTCTAGAATTTGAGGATTTTTAAAAGATCATCGTGGAGAAAAAAAATTTTTCATTTATATTTTTAAGGAGGACGATCCATCAAGGTCTAATAGTCCCGACTTGTTTTCCGAGTCCAAAAAATCATCAAAAGCTGCACCAGTACAGTCGACTTCCAAGGAGCCGGCAGCTGGGAAAAGTTTGTAATGAAAAAATTAATAGGAACTAAAAGATGTAATTTTTTTATATTGAATAATGTAGCGTTGTTTCGCTTAGTACCTTTCTGATAGAAAAGCAAAATTTTTGAAAAGCTTTAAGAGGAAGAAACAATGGAAACATGGGAGAATGGTGGGAAATAAACATGTAAGCAGACTGAACAGATATCAAATTTTTTTCAAGTTTTTTTAAATTAACAGCGCCTTAACATAACTATATAACATAATTACTTGCCTTCAACATTTTTTTCAGAAGCAACTAGTAGTATTAAAAAGTTTTTTTATTCGAATCAGTTTTATTCAAATAAGATTTTTCCCCTTGACAAAAACTAATATGAAATGTTATTTTTTGAAGGAAAAAAATAAATATTATTTTGAGGTTCGAAGCCCTTCTCGTTTTTCACAGACGATGAGTTTGATGAAGAGGAGACGGCTAAAAAACCGGCGAATAAAGAGAAATCGCCCAAAAAGACGGCGGATATTGCGAAAAGTTTGCTTAAAAGGGCTTTTTTTTAAAATTGAAAGTGAGTTTTTTTTTTCCAGAAGAAACCCCAATTTCAAACGTTCTGAAAGTGGTTTCTCCAAATGGTACGTTCGATTACCCAGAAATTAAAAATGGAAGCGAAAAATTAAAGATTTTCTGAATATCAACGGGATTTTTTTTCAGCGTCAAAGCCGTTTTCTTTCGATGTCTCGTTTGAAGATGAGCCTACGGCTGGGACGTCTGAAATCAATAAGAAGTCTCCTGAAAAACCCCCTGAAATGAAGAAAAGTGCGGTTAACTGGGATTTTTGAAGTTTTGAAAAGGATTTTTTTTTCAGGGGAAACTGCGACTTCGAACGTTTCAAAGACGGCTACTCCAAGTGGTACGATTTTAATTGGCGCATTTTGAAGAAAGAAGAACTATTCAAATTTGGAACAAGATGAATGAATTCTAGATACATTAGTTATTGAGTAAAAAAATTAATTTTAAAGACCAAATTTTTTTTATTTTTGAAAAAATCGATCTTTTTCAATATCAAAAACGTGAACCGCAGAAAATAATTTCATTGGAAAATTTCCAGTTCCGAAGCCCTTCACTTTTGATGATTCTTTCGATGAAGATGAGACGCCTGGACCTTCGGAAAACACGAAAAAATCGCCAATAAAACTCCCAAAATCGACGGTTTCGACTCCAACCGTTGCCAAATCAAGTGGAATAACTGGAAGTTCTACGGTTTTGAAACCTGAGGAGAAGCCTGGTGAATTCGAGCTCTACACTTAATTTTTTTCAAAAAATATAAATTCCGACTTCTGAATGCAATTGGATTTTCCGTAGTTGTAACTGATCTTCACAAAATTTCCTTACTTTAAAATAAGGCAATTTTTTTGTAGATTTCATTTTGTAAACCCTTCTAAAGTGGTTCAAATTGATTCAAAACCATGTTTCATAGCTCAAAAACTGCTCTTAAAAAAATGTCTCTGATTGGCTGATGCAGACCTAGTTTTGATGTTTTTAGGGGTCTAGACGTTTTTTTGAACTCATTTTTGATCAAAAAGTATACAAGGAGCTTGAAAAAGTAAAAGAAAAATAATTCAGTCGTGAAACCGTCAGTTAAACCACAAATGGATGACTCGTTCGACGACGACATAGTCATAATATCGACAACTCCCAGGCCAAACTCGAAGAACGACTCGCAAAAAGGTAAAAAGAAAAAATAGTTCAAATATATTCTGATATAAAATCTACAGAGAAAGTTACGAAAAAGATTTTCCCAGCATAAAAATGGAAGTTTTTCAGCGGAAACTTCCAAATTGAAGCCGAAATCGACGCCGACGCCCCGCGGAAAGCCGCCAAAACGGACCAGAGACGAGAAACCGTTAAAAAATGACAAGGATAAGAGGTATCTTAAGGGAATTTTTGAGTCTGTGGTCTAAAAATCCTTCCTTGATTGTTTAAAGGAGCATATAGCTGATTCACGGCTGCCTTGAGCCATCGAAAAAATGGTCCTGGCACGATAATGCACGAGATAGCGCCTGGTTCGTGGAGAGCGCAGACAGGACACGCCCCTTTAGCGTCCCAAGCTGGCCATGAATCAGCTATACCAAATTTTTTTTCAAGAGTTTCAAGGCGAAAAGCCGTTCTCCATTTAGATTTAAAGCGTCGAGGTCTTCAAAAACAGGCTTGATACGTACCAAAAATCCGATTTTCAGCTCTTCGACCAGTCCAAACGTCTCGAAAACCGACGGAAATATTCCGAAGAAGAAAAAACGGTTCAGCGAAATTGTCGATTCGATGGAGGACATTGAGTTTGATGATGATTTCTAGCGATTTTCGCATTTTCAAATGTAAATTTTACCGGTTTTTTGTTGTCTCGAAATGTATCGATTTTCCCATATAATAAATGTTTTGCCTGTTTTTTTATGTTTGGAAAGTGTGAAATATTGGCTTTTTAGCCTGGATGAAGTTATACTTTGATTTTTGAGTGTATTTTTTTAATTGGCTTTTTTTTTATAATTCTTAAGCTCTATTGAGGATTTTTTTGACTTGAAAGTCATATTAATAAAGAAGGAACGCTTACCAGATCAGTGGAAAAAAAGGCTGGTTTTTTTGGACTCCTAGTCTATTTTTTTATATGTTTTTTTATCAGAGCTGGATCAAAAATTTAAGCCAATTTGCATTGATTTTATCGTTGGAGCGCATTTTATTGAAATAAACATTTTTTTGTTTCAAATTGAGACAATTTTACATTTTTTTCCAGGCTGAATTTGCCACTATGGATCAAGCTGAAAGTTCAAAAAAATGTCTCAAGAAAGTCATGAAGGTTGTCAAGAAGATCATGAGCATGTGAGTGAGATTGAAACGATTTTCTAGAATTTTTAAAAATATTCAAAAAAATTACATTTAAAGATGTTTCAAGCGTACGAAAAAAATATAAAATTTATCCAAAAAAAGGAAAAATTAATTAAGGATGAACCAGCTGTGGACGACGACGTGATCGCTACGGAAAAAGTTGTCAACGCCTTTTTATTCTACAAAAAATATGGTCAGGAGAAAATCCTGCACATGTTAAAGCAAGTGAGGTGTGTTTGAAAAATCGGTTTCCTTACTTTTTAATCAAATTTTTAGAGAAATTCCCAACGAGCATCAAAAATTACTAGGAGAGACTTATCGTGAACAAATAACAGAGGTCAAACAGCGATTGGATCATAATTATTCGTGAGCTGAAAAATCTAGAAAAAAAGTTTAGTTTATGTTCAGAATGCTGAAAATGATTGTGAATTATGGCGTTGGAATGTTCGGCGAGAACTTCATGCAATCCTTGCGGATACATCAACCGAGGTGAGAACAAAAAATGAAGGTGTTCTTTGAAAAAAGGTGGAAAAGTAGGCTTAAATGTTCGAAAAAAAAACTTTCAGAATAAAATTTTATGAAATTAATTTTTTTTATTCTAGTCGGTCTGTACGAGTGGCTAAATTTCATAAAAAAATGAAAGAATAATTCGGAATTATCAGTAAAATTGCAATTTTTTTCGTTCTTTCTTCTCTGGAGCATTTGAATGAATTGACTGTATTTTTGGAATTTCAGTTTTAATTAAGATCAAAGATGTTGTTTTTTTCTTTTTTTGCAAAACTGGAGAGCTGAGTTGCAAATTAATTTTCGATCCTTTTTTTGCTGTAAAATTATATAACAAGAGTAGTTTAAAAAAATAATTAACATATTTTTTTATAGCTATCCAAAGATAATCTCGGTAAAAAAACTTATGTCCCCGTCAGACTTGCCCGACCCTCTAGCTTCATTTGTAGCGGGCTCGCGCCAGGCCCGATTCTCAAATTCTATGAAAAAATGTTTCATTCTAGCTCAAAAATATTCTTTTCACTCATTAGATATAGTTTTTATTTAGTTTCAAAAGAAAAAGTAACAAAAAACGTGGAATCATCGTTAAAAAGGTCTGATATTTGGCCATGAGAACGATCTTTAAAATAATTTGCGATTGAGATTTTCCTGAAATTTGATCAAAGCACTCCTTGATGTACCAGAAAAAGAAGCTGAAAGCCTCAATCTGCACAACTTTCTACTTTTCGAGAATATAAATTTAAAGAAAACGCTCAAAATTTATTAAAACTCACTATTTTGGGGCTTTAGACCCTTGTTTCTGGAAAACTGAGAAGTTATGCAGGTTGATACATTCAGAATCTTTTTCTGGTACATCAAGGAGTGTTCTGGACAATTTTCAGGAAATTGACAACGGCAAAGTAAAATGACCTTCCCTTTTTGAAGTAGATTGGCCGTTTTTGCTGTAGGCCCTGGTTCCAGTAGAAACTGTGATGTACAAGATCTCATAAAACTGAATTTATGTCGATTCCAGACGTCCAACTCCAGACTACATGTCTAAGGTTCTCAGCACGATACGACAGATTGCAAGGGAATGGTCGAGTGCTGGTGAGTTGAAAAAGCGCCACCAGTTTATGAATTTTTCGAGAAGAAATTCGAAAAAAATTGACACCCATTTCGATGACTTTTTTTCATGATTTTATGGAGAAAAAAAGGCTAAATTATATATATTTTTTTATAGGCGAACCAGAGAGAGATGCCACCTACACTCCAATAATTGAAGAGCTCCGACGGTTATTCCCTGACCAGTCTAAAAGACATGATATCCGGATTTTCGTGCCCGGAAGTGGGCTCGGACGATTGGCCTTCGACCTGATGTCCGACGGATTCTCGGTGGAGGGGAACGAGTTCAGCTTGTTCATGCTCATCACTTCCTGCTTCCTCCTCAATGGCTGTAAAAAGGTTCATCTACAAATTGATATGTTTTATTGAAAAATGACTTGCGCCGCCTTTTCACGAGGTAAAAAAAGAGAGCATTCGCTTTGAGACCCGTAAACTTAATGTGTCGATTTTTTGGGAAAAAAAACGGACTGACGTAGAACGTGTATGAGTCTAGAATGGAGAAAAGAAAAATAAAAAATGACCACGTGATTTTTTTTTTCTATTAAAAATCATTCTCAGTTTGATGACACAAAAATCTTATATCACCTTCCATAATACTCAAAAGCTTTTTTTTTGCCCCGAGATCTTAATCAGAATTTTCTAGGCTCTTTCAGACATCTAAGTTTCTAAAAAAAGGTTCTATCTTTATCTTACAGTAGACGAAAGTTTGTTAGAATCTTCCTCTAACGATCCTAAGCGATTTCTTCCCATTTTAGAAAATTTGAAAATCTAATCAATATAGACGTTGTTAGTTAGAGTGCCGTGAAAATAGTTTTCAGCGTTTTCTAGAGTAGCTGAGTTTTTTCAAATAGAATACGATAAAAAAAACGTTTTAAACACCTTCTTAAAGACCTTTTCAAGAAAGACGAGTTCACGCTCTACCCGTTCATCTTCGACAAGAGCAACTCCTGGTCCTACGAAGATCAACTACGGCCCGTCACATTCCCGGATCGTTGTCCTGATGGCACGCAAACCTCGGTTTTTTCCTCAGAACATTCTGAGAACCCAGGAAAATTCAGAGGAAGAACCTCTTCTCGATGTGCGCCGGGGACTTCGTCGAAATCATGCGAAAATCTCCGACTCCTCATCAGGTCATCGTCACGGCCTGGTTCATCGACACCGCCCATAATATTGTTGAGTATATTGGTTCGAAGACGAAAAAATGATTTAAAAAATAAGACCATTGGTTCAGAATTGATCCACAAGGGGCTGGAACCGGGTGGAGTTTGGATCAACGTCGGACCACTGACTTATCATTTTGAGGACATGAAGGAGGAGGTAATCTCGTTGTTTCGACTGTAAAAGGGTCAATGAATGCTTTGAAAAAACTCCGGGAAGCTTAGAGTTAAAATTGGCCTTGTCATGGATCCCTAGGAAAAATGGTAGTTCTCATTAGGAGATCTAGAAAACTAGGTCAACTCGAGGGAATGAGCCTAAAATGGATTTCCATGGAAATCGCCTTCTCAATCAGCTCCAGGGTCTCGATAAACTGATAACTGAGCTCTGAAGGAATATTGGATTTCATGGGAATATTATTATAACTGAATTCCAAGAGAAGAAGCTTAAAATTAAGTTTTAAGAGAAGCATCTGAACTGGGTCATCTCACTTTGCGGTTGGGAGTTTGCAGAAAATTGGCCAAAACTCCTTGATTTACTAAAAGTGACTTCAAAAAGTCTCAAACTCTACAAAGATTTCAAGAATAACCTATTTCAACGTATCTTTAAGGTCGCAAACTAGAAAGGTCTAAAAGTTGAGACAAAAACAGCAGCGCTAATTAGAAAAGCTTGAAAAATCTAGGTTGTAATTAAATCGAGAGAATGAGCCGATAATTGATAACCATGCAACTTTCTTTAAAAATCAACTCCAAGGTCTCGATAAACTGATAACTGAGCTCTGAGAAGGAGTCATCTAGTTCTGGATACTCAAAATATCAAAATGTTTTATTTCTCACACAGAAATACTGAAGTTTACGGAGTAAGTGTAGGGAAAATTTTGGATACTGTAGGTTTAACAGTTACTGTAGATAGTGAAGATACTGTAATTTTAACGGAAAAATAAATGTGTTATACGGAAAATTACGGAAGAAGAACTTTCGAATTGAAGTCAAAAATAGGCTCGCTCAAAAATGGCTCTTAGAAGTTGAAAAAACTTAAGTTTTTGAGCTTCTTGGATATTTTTACCTGAAAATGGCCATCATGCAGTTTTGCTTCATTTTTTTTTGTCGCCCTCTTTTCTGGCACACGTTGAATATTACAGTTTTAAAGCTCATCAAAAAACAAAATAGCAACTTTGCATGTTCCCTTCGCCTGAAATGCGGTGGTATGAAAAAATTACCAGCGAAAATTCAAACGGCGACTTTTCCGATTTTTTCGTATCGCTAGGGAACTTTCCGACGGCCACCTTTCCGACGGATCTTTTTCCGACTTTTTTTCTCGATAAAATTTTCGCTTTAAATCTTCCTATGTAAAGTAGGTAGTTGGTTCATGATTAAAACACAAAAATAGGAAAAAAAAATGTTTATAGATGCTTTAAAAACCGAAAAAGATAAGGGAAAAAAGTCGGAAAGGAATCCGTCGGAAAGAGATTCGTCGGAAAGTTCCCTAGCGGTATGAAAAAATCGGAAAAGTCGCCGTTTGAAATTTCGCTGGTGTTTTTTCCATGCCACCTGAAATGCACGGGTTCCGCCAACTCCTCGCGAAATTGCAGTCGAGTATCGAGCTCCCCTATGAGGAGGTGATGCGTATCGTCCGAACTTTCGGGTTCCAAATCACCGACGAACGGAAAATCGACAGCAAATACACGACGAATCACCGTTCAATGCTTCAGAATCAGTATACGTGTGCATTTTTTGTTGCAAGAAAATGAAGAAATATCAATTTATTCGTCTGTTCCTTGCTATTTACAGTACTTTTCTTGCTTGAGTTATTGAAAATTGGATTTGGGGATATGTAATCTGTCCGTGGATCCTTGTTGGAAAGGTTAAAGGCGCATGGTCAATATTCTGAAAGTCTCTTGAAGCGAAGAGCCGTGTTTAGTTTTGAAAGTAGGATTTTGGAAAAGATATCTCGTTTGGGTTAAAAGAAATCAATGTGGGTCAGAAAAAAGAATCGGAATTTTAGAATTTTTACAAGTTGATTAAGTAGAAAATCATACATATGATAAAGACATATTTATAAAAAAATCTCCCCGATAATAGAAAAATGTACAAGTAATTTGTGTTAAATTGAGTATTTGATGCAAAAAAAGGAGGTAAGGCTTCGAGTTGGGAAAAATTCTTTCAAAAAAATTTCATTTTAGGAAGAATATTTTTAGCTTAGGAATCTCGTTAAAAACAAAAAAAAAACGTGGAATTTGAGCAAAGAGTTTTGAATTCAGACCAAAAACTAGTACAAAAAAGTTTTCTTGTGAAAAAAAAATTCTGTTAAAGCTGCTGTTCACGTCTAACTACACAAACTTAATAAAAAGGCTTAAGATTGATAGAAATACTCATTTTTTGTACCTAAAAACTCGAACTTCTGATCTTTCAACCACTCAAAGCCTTTCACAATACTCGAAAAAAAAAGAAAGACATAAAAAAAACTATCCCGAGTTCAACTATCGAACCGCATAAAATCCCTGACTTAAGAAGAAAGAACGCGACGCGACAAGAGGAGCATGAAAATCGCCAACGCGACAACGCAAACCGGGACGATCAAGAACATTGAGTAGTCGCAAGTGTCCGAGGGCCTTGGGCGAGTAAGTCGCGGCGACAAGTTGGGCTCTGCGACTGGAGGCGTCGCGGCGGCTTCTGCTACTACTGGAGGCGACTCTTCGACGGCGACGTCTTCAATCGCCGTCGTCTCCTCGGAAGCCGTCGCTTCCTCGATTTCCTTCTTTTTGGTCGCCTCGTCCTGGAAATGAGGTTTTTCGATAAGGAGCAGGAAAATCAATGGTTTCTAACATATTAATTTTTTTTTCTCTGCTCAAAATACAGGAAAAAAAGTTCTCGTTTTTCATAACTTTTGTTGGTTTTTTATTCAATTGACGTGGGGTTTTTAAAGTTTTGATTTCTTTAAAGTTTAAATTTGAGGTTTCGGAAGATTTCTTAAGACTATGTGAGAAGAAGGTAATTTTCAGAAGTTATTATCGAAATTCAGCTTTTTTTTTGTTCGACGGGGGCCAAAAAAGCTTTTTTTTTTTGTTCGACGAGGCCAAAAAATTCTTCTCGAGAACTTGAGGGTACCCTTGATAAAGCTACAAAAAAAACACCGGTTTATTTTTGTCCGGCATTTCGATGAAATACAAGCGATCTGATGAAGAAAATGGCAAGGAACCTTTCGCTCTCCTCAAATACAATACTATTTCTCCCTTTTTTCCTACACGTCTCCGTGACTCATCCGTTCACTGTTGCCCTTCTCTCATTTTCGTCTTAAAGTTGCGGTCAAAATGTAATTTACTTCTTATTTTTCTTAATTTACTTCGAAACTGAGCTTAAAAACAAGAAAAAAAGGTCGTTTTTTCTCACATTTGCTTCGAAAAACAATTAGAAAACTTGGATTTCCACTCATTTTCTCTAAAAATTAAGCTTTCAAAAAAACAATTAAAAAAAGCTCATTTTTTTCAAAATTGCTTTTAATAAAACTCACAGAAAACTTGAGTTGAGCGGCCAACCGAGTCGCCTCCTCATTCTCATCTTTCGTTTTATTCTCGTCGGTCAACGGCAACAGAACGTCCTTCATTGTACAGTCACAAACGGAACATCGCCATTTTGCGCTTCTGGAAAGGTTCCAATTAATAAATTTATTGATTAATATTAAATAAAAAGTTTTTTTATGAACTTTGAAAAAAACGAACATCTTGGCCAATCTTTTTGCGTTCTGCCGGCGGATATTCCAAACTTCCCAAGGCTCCGGCTCCTGCGGTCGGTAAAAAAATCCGATAAGAGCCAATAAAGCCGTTCTAACTGAGATATATATAATTCCCATTTTTGAAAGCGAAAACTAACTAGACCAAGACGGAAGCCAAGTTTCCGGATGATAGCCGGAAATTGAGAGACAAATTTTGCGATTCAATTCGAAACGACCGTTTGGCTGAAAAAAATAATTTTAATTTTAATATTTTTTTCATGAGATAAGATCCCTTACAGTTAGAATAATCATATTTGGAGGTTTCATCGGGTATTCGGGAGGGAAAATGATCCGGCCATGATAAATTCCACCGTCGAAATCGGTGCCCAAAGTGCCGCGAATCGTGAAATGCCATTCAAAAAGATTGTCCTGAATTTATCATTTTTATCCCAAAATTTACTTTATGAGCTCTACGCCGCTTTTTTTAGCTATATAAATAATATAAAAAAATTTTTTTAAGTCAAAAAAATGACCTCCAAAGGCTGCGCGTAGTACATTTCTGTAGGTTCCCTCAATTCCATCGCTTCTTTCATGAGCCTTTTCACCCCTGAAAGATTCAATTACTTCATATTTCCAATTTATAAACAAACCTGCGCATTTGGTGTTGTACTGCTGGCCGGACATTGTTGCTGAAATTTTCACAATTAAAAAAAGACTTGACATATTCAATTAAGTTAGTTTGAATGCCTGCAGGAAGCAATTTTCTGAGCTGAAAATTAAAAAAAAATATTTTGCTTTTTTCCAGTGGAAACAGAGAAAATAAACTATCAGCGTCATGAAAAACAAAGATCTGACCGGTCACGAGTACATTTCAAAAAGATAAGAAGAATTGCACTTTAAACGTCGTTTATCCAAAATTTTTGGACTTTTGATAGAATTCGCTCATGCAGCCAATCTTCATTCAACAATACAGAAACTGAAAGGCGAGAGAAACAGGGAGGGAACTTTGGAAAAGTGTAATCAAAACAATAAATGCTGGCGTCGTGAAACTGACGTCAGAAAAGTGCAGTCACGTCGGCATCCTTTCGCGTGATTTCAAAAGTTTTTTTTTTTTGATTTTTCTTGTCTGTTTTCTCGTTGTTTGTCTTTTTATTCCTTCTTTGAACTTGTGCGGGAATGACTCACGCCATCGTGGGAAAATTTTAAAACAGCACCCATATTGTGTTCAAAAATTGTTGCGTGCTCGTGAAGTTTTCCTCGAAATATTTCATTTTTTTTTTCGGTTCGAAGTGGTTTGTCCTCTTTTGTTGTGAGATTATTTCCATTTTTACCAAAATTAATTTTTGAAGAGTTTTTAATCGATAATCATCAAAAACAAAAATTGATTTGTTAAAGTAATAAATCTTTTTCTTTCTTTCTCTATCGGTGTCGCCATGTTTTTCCAACAATTTCTGAGCTTTTTCTTTTTTTTTCCGAAGTAAAAACTTCGATAAAGGCTACTGTTTCGCATTCCCTATGACTCATTCTCCTCATTGATCGTATATATGCCGTTTTTTCCACTGAAAAGTTCATTTTTAAGCATTTCTTTCAGAAATGGAGGATGTTCCTGACATGGACTCCTTGCTAGACGAACTTGAGAGCGATGTTTGCGGAAAATTGACCAAAAGTAAAGAAAATAAAGCGCCGATCGGCGAGGAAGTTCAAAATTCGATCAAAATCACTCCGGTATTCCCCAACTCGCAAGTTCCTCTGGATCCTCAGGTATCTGAAGATCTTTTCGAGTTGAAAAAAAATTCTTGTCGTTCAGAAAATGGTCAGAATTTCTGTGACCCAGCCTGGCCCATCTTTCCGGCCATTTTGCGCCATTCCAGCTTTCAAATCGAATGGAGTTGAAGGTTTAAAAAATGAGTGAAAGTTAAAAAAGTCAATTTTTTTTTTCAGAAAAGTCAATGCCAAGCGATTCTATAGCACCTAAAAAGGTTTGTGAAAATTAATTGAAAAGTCTTTCTAATGCTTTTTGGAAGCGTTGCATCAAGCATAATATTTTAAAAAAAAGTGCTGTTTGCTTTTGAGAGTTTTATTGAATTTGCTTCTTGAGAAATTTTCCAGAAACGACTTTTTGAGAAGCATATAATCATCAATATATGAACATTTTTTTCAGGTAGTCCCAGAAATAAAAGAAAAAAATTAATAAACCTGTCGAAGTGAGTGGCGTTTCTTCAGAACGCTCTGTGGTGATTTATCCAAACTTTCCCTATGAATCCTATAATTTCATTTCTTAGGACCCTAATACCATTGATGAAGATGAATATAATGACTTGGTCGCCTACTTGGACAGGTTTGAGGATCCTCCGAAGAAAGGTGATGTTTTCGCAAGTATTGAAGCTTGCCATTGCGCGAAAGCCGTTTTTGGTCGGGTGCGGACGTTCTGAGAAATTCTTTGAAGGAAAAAGGAAATAATTCAACCTTAATTGAAGAAAAGAATAGTGTAATTATTTTATATGATAAGCTATCCTTGCGAAAAAGCACTATAAGGACTACTTAAAAATAACTTTTTTTAATTTCAAGCACTTTTTCAACCACTTTGAATTTTTTTTCAATAATGCATCGAGCCATTCCAAATGCGGCCATTGTGATCCATATAGAAATTTTTTTTTTATAAAAGTAGTTTTCAGTTGAACCTCCAGCTACTCCAACCGCAGCCCCTGAACCTATCAAAAACAAAAAAGAAGAAATTCAAAGTCGTAAGTCTCCAGTAGACCCTGAAGCATATCCTGAAGGTTTATTTTCATAATATTGCGCAAAAAAAAAAATTAGTTTTTAGAAAAAGAAACGGTTCAAATCACCTTGAAGAAGTGTAGCGAACTGGACGATCTTTATCGCAGTGGTGAGTTTTTTTTTTTTTGACTCGAAAATATGAATTACGGTTGTAGAAAAATTCCTAATAAGACGAGAATGAGTAAAAAATTTTTTAGAGAAGAAAAAGAAGATTGAAAACTCAATAAAGAGCTTTCCCAAGAAAAATTTTGATGAAAAATAAAACTTCAATATTTTTAACTAGAACAATTGATGTTTGAAGAGAAATTGAGGGTTTAGTAGTTTTTTTAAATAATTAATTTACTGGTTCGTGGAAATATTATGGAGTTCAATAAGTTTTAGAAAAATACTGTAAAAGATTTTGAAAACCGAAAAAGCCAACTTGATGTTTTTTTCATTAATAAAGACAAATTTTATAGACGTCGCTGACGACTTGAGCATGAGCGACGCGGCTGAAGAAGTCGCCAGGAACCTGGTTGACAGCGTCTGTCACGAGCTCGAACTCGTCAAGTTCTCCGAAGAGGACGAGGAGGAGGAATCAAGGTCCAGCTCTCCTGCGTCGACTTCTTCGGAAAGCGAAGGAAGCAGTGTCGAGGTTGAGACGGTCATCGAGCGAGACCTGAAGCTCGAGGGAGACGTCGGAAAAGAAGTTGAAGCGGCAGAAGACGCGGATAAAAATGGAAACGGGAGCGCCGGTCTAGGAAAGAATACACTAGAAGATGGCAAAGCGCTTGAAAAGGCTCCTGAAGACGTCACAGCATCTAAGCAAACTCCAGAAATCGTCACACCTCATGGACAAGCTTCAGACGACTCGAAAGTCCTTGAAAAGGCCCCAGGCGAAATCAACGATTCCAAGAAAGCGCTGGATGACGCCAAGACTTCCAAACAAACCCTAGAAGACGTCAAACACCTTGGAGAAGCTCCCGAAGAAGTGGCTACTTCTAAACAGTCTTCCGAAAACCTTAAAGTTGATCAAAAAGCTCCAGAGTCTTCAAAAGACGCTCAACGTCTTGAACGAGCTACAGGAGACGTCAAAGTTGTCGAAAAAACTCCAGAAGACGTCAAAGTAAACGAAAAAGCTCCAGGAGACGTCATCAACTCCGGACAAGCCCTAGTGGACATCCAAGTTATTGAAAAACCTCCAAAGGCTCCTGAAGGCGTCAATGATCTTGCAAAGATTCCAGAAGACGTTGAAGTGCCTCGAAAAGCACCAGAAGACGTCAGACTCGCTGGCGACATCGAAGATTCCGGAATGGAAGACGTCAGAGCTGATTCCGTCGAAATCCATCAAAAAGCCAATATTAACAACAACGGCAAAGATCTTGAAAACGTCAAGGTTTCTCAAAACGCAGAAATTCTTGGCGACGTCACGTCTCCCAAAGAAGAAGACGTCAAGCTACGTGACCCAGAAGCCGTCAAAAGCCTCCAGGACGTAAAAATATCCCGAAGAGCCAAGCTTCTTGGAGCCTCGCCGCAGCGAACCTACAGACAAACTTCTTCGGAACATGCTGAAGGTGCCAAGTACACGGAAGAAGTTCTGACGAGACTGGAAGCCGGAAGGGACACGCCGATCGTCGAAGAAGTCGTGCTGGATTTGGAGATTTCCGAAGATCATGGAGCGATGGAAGCCATTGAAGTGGCCAATTCGCCGGTTTTGGTCAGTTTTTTGAAAAGAATAAAAATCTTCAAAAAGTTTGTGGTAGATTTGAAATGCCTAGCTTCAGTGTTCAGTTATTTTCATAAATGAACCGGTAGATAGTTTATTTTTCAGAAGATTTCAAGGTATAAATTAAATTTTCAGTTCAAGAATGTTTGAGGTTCTTTTAATTTTCCAGTTTGTGGAGGAAGAGCCGAAAAAATTGAAGCAAACTAGTCTTCTTTGAGCTTTACCTTAGGAACGCCATAGTGAACCCTATAGGGGCAGCCTTGGAGGCCCTTTAGTAACCACTCTGGTGTTTTTAAGTTATTCGGTCAAGTCGAAATCCAATTATTCCAGCCTTCAAAAGAGCTTGCCCACGAAAATCAAGAAATCAATGAAGTTAGCGCCACGGATGTTGAGGAATTGAGCGATGGAAGGCCGAGATTCGATGTAAAAACCACAATTTTTGATTTTATCACGAGTTATCATCTGTTCAGTCTATAGCAACGGTTCATGTTCTCGAGTCGGACTCCGAGGAGAGTTCTGGAACCCCGTCGAGACGGCCAAGAAGGCTCACGGAGAGCGAGCTTCAACTCGGAAAGGTAGGAACTTGCCTGGAATTTATTAAATAAAAAAAATTTAAGACAATGCCCTATTGGATTCCGGACACGGATTGCGCCCAGTGTATGCTCTGCTCGGCGAGGTTTTTTTTTTGTATTTTTGAAGATATAGAACTTCTCTGCGCCCTCCTTTTCTCTCGACGTTTCTCTTACTTTTTCGTGCTTTTTCCATATTTCTCTGACCTCGCCGGTGAGGGAACAGAGAGACCCAGACACGCGAAAAACTGTCAAGTCGCGGCGGAAGGACTATACTTTCATTTTTAGATCATTTTATATGAACTTTGAGAAAATTGAAAATTTTTACTTCAAGTTAGACTTGCAGATTCACCCTGCTAACGAGACGGCATCATTGTCGTGCATGCGGTCGACTTTTGTGTGGAAATTGTTGTAACGAACGGGCCACTCTGGAATATTTGAACACCGAGGGGAAGAAGGTCCGTTTTTGGATTTGTATATGGAAAAAAAGTAATTTTTTCATCTCTTATTTTCATTCTTCTACGTTTTTTAGTTTCACTTTTACCCTTCACTTCCTTTCAGTTTGATTCGTATTTTCAATCAATCAAATCAAAATGTTTTATTTCTCACACACAAGTACTAAATTTCACGAAATTGATGTAGGGAGAATTTGGGAACATATGTGTCGGAACTTGTGGTGATGGAGGGAAGAGGACTCGCGGAGGAATAGAGGAATATTTTTGAGAAAAAAATCATTGTTAATTTTTGTTTTAGCTCGATGATTTATTCAATAATCAATCTAAAAATTTGTTTCCTAAAAAAATATTTTTAAGCCCCAACCCAGCCGCGTCTGTACACCCTGCTCGAAGATGTTGGGAAGGATCGCCAAATTTGAACAGGAGGAGGCGAATCAACGGCTAAAGTGCGGATTTTCATCGATTTGAACTATGATTTCAATGTTAATGTACTATTTGGAAAAGTGACGTCTTTTGATTTTTCAATTTTTGATGATTAGAACTATGATTTCAATGCTATAGACCGTCTAGAAACTCTTGAAGTTCAAAAGATCAATTTTTTGTATCTTGTAGCCTTTTTGATATTGAAATTTTCAATGAAAATTTTGATTTTCAGTCCATCGACTAGTGATTCTGAAGCCCCTACGATCACGCCGAAAACTTCGAAAGGAGTCCTGAAAGTGAGAAGCGCTTCGATGGCCGCCGGTGAGGCAGAAACTGACGGAGCTGGGTCTTCGAATGGTGGAAGTGAATCTGTGAGAAGGAGCGTCATGTTCAGGTTATTACTGAATTTTGAAAAATGACCGGTTGGGAAAATGAATGGAATTAGTTGATAGGTGCTTTAGGACACACGGATAGGAAAACACCTCTCTTTTTTGAGTTTTTTTTTCGGCCCGTAGTTTGTATTCTATAGCCGATTCACGGCTGTCTGCGCTCTACCCCAAACGTGCACTTTCTCTTTTATTTATCGTGTCAGGACCCTCTTTTTGATAGTTTAAGTTAGCCGTGAATCAGTGAGGTAGAGAAAAGAAGAGTTCCGAACTTTTTGAAGCATCACAAATTTCTGAAAAAGCAGAAGGTTCCCTTCTCTTCGACTGATTTAGGAGCAGGTTATCCTAAAATACCTCTCAGCCAAGCTTCATCGGTCATGCATATTCTAAAAACTTCTTGTCGAGAAAAAGTTAAGAAAAATTTTATATTTCCAGGGATGGAATTCGCCCCGGGGCATCAACTTCGACGGCTTCTGAAGAGGAGAGAACGACGGTGGTGAAGCCTAAAAAGGTAGGAAAAGGAAATTCTATAACACAGAAAACAACTCGATGAAGACTTCAGATAGAAAGTTGAAACTTCTTATGAAACTCGAGAAAACTCCAGTTTTTCAAAAGAAAAAATAGCTTCTCAAATAGCTGAGCTGTCATGAAAGACCCCAAAGATCTTGAAAAAGCTACAGAAAAAAAAAACAAGTGGAGGCGTCAAAATTTCGGAAAAATGATCTACTGAAAACGGCGAACTTCAAGAAGCAGAATTGTAGCGAGTTTTTGGGCGTTTAGAATATGTTCTCATTTTTCGATCAAAAAACCTTTTTAGAAATGTATGGATTATTCTATTGAACCTTCTTTGATTGATTAGAGTAAGGCAATCCTATAGAAATGACTGTTAAAAAATCATTCCGCAGTCTCCCCTGCATTAGCATACGAGCTATACTTATCTGCGGAAATTCCGAAATTTTATCGGAATTTTCGAGGTCATGATTATACTAGAAGTAAATATAGCTGATTCACGGCTGGCTTGAGTCATCGGAAAAAGGGTCCTGACACGATAATGCACGAGATAGCGCCTGGGTCATGGAGAGCGCAGACAGGACACGCCCCCTTAGCATCCCAAGCTGTTCGTGAATCAGCTATATAATTATCAAATGATAGTTCCGAAATTTTACGTGCATTATCATACGAGCTATGCTTATCTACAGAAATCCCGCAAGCGATATTCGGTGGTGAGAAGAATCGCCGAACTCCGTATGGAGGATGAGCTGGCCTGCGCCATCCCGACAGCTTCTCAACGATGCCGTAATTATTTTTACTTAAAAAAAAAAGACTTTTAAATTTCCAATTTTCAGTTTTGCTCGTCAATTACGATAAAATCCTGGAGTTTCGCGAGCCGGACGTAGCCTTGAAAAATCTGAGAGATGGATTTCCGTTGACGGTGATGCTGAAGAAGAACTTGTCTTGCATCGTTCAGATTGTTCATAGTGAGTTGATAAAATGAGCAATATTCTTATAGATTGAGAAGAAAAACGTTTTTTTTTATTGTTCAGTATTTTTATGGATTTTCAAAAAAGGCGCCTGAGATAACTTAGCGTTAAATCTTCAAAGTTCCTTTTTTTATGTCTTTTCATCGGCTCTTTTGCACCCTTTTTGCTGCCTCTAGCTTTTTCTACCATTTTTTGAGCCTTTGAAATCTCAGGAAAAAAAAATGGAAGGTTCGATCAAGGGACTCTTTTTTGAGGCTCTCCTTTTTAACGGCCATTATCCACCATTCTTACTTTGCCTAACATTTTTTTCTGTGGAAATTGGGAAACATGGTTTAAAAAGGCTTAATTTTTGAAATTTCCAGTATTTTTTTTTTGCTCTCTGATTTTCAAACGATATTTTTATAGATTTTTAAAAGGAAATTCTTTCAGTTTTTCAATAAATAAATAGAAATTTTTTTCCCAATCATACACAAATATGAAAAAAGTACCTTTTTTCGTAGTTCTTTCGAAAATTCACGTGATGATTATATATTTTTAGTGGGCGACAAAGATGTCTGGACGGTTGGAACCCAAGGATTCGCCCAAATTGGCCTGGATGAACTGTTTTTCGCCTGGGTTTTGAAGGAAAAAGAACGGCAGACGGTTTTTGGCCCCGATTCGGGCCTTACGCCAGAAGTTGCCGCCAATTTGCTGCCCTATGCCGTTTTCCATCGGATTTCTAATGTAATTTTTGATGTTTATAAGAAATTTTCAAGAAAATTCCGTTGGATATGGTATCGTGTAGAGAAATTTTTTCTAAGAAGCTTTTTTCATTCGGCGACTCCTTCTCTCATTATTCTTAAAGTGGATTGGAATTTTTATATACGCAAGTTGAAACATATAGTGGATTGTTTCACGTGACGCGGAAAAAAAATTTTTTTGGTCTGAAATAAAATGCCGTGTTCAAAGTAAAAAAGTGTCCAAGACTCTCCAAAATTTAGTTATCTTTTTCACTCTCTGACGGCTAGTTTGAATTTAGCGGAATCACTTTGAAAACCGCATTAAATCATTAGAACATTCTTTTGTATAGCAAAGGCAATTTTTGCCCTAGGAAAAGTTATTCATCTTGAAATTATCATTTTTTGAACAAGCTAAAAAAAAATTGAATCCGCCATATAGCGAGATTATCAACTGACAAGCTGAGATTTTTGAATATTTCTTCAAATTTTCCAAGTTATCATCTTCGACAGCTGCTTCCAAAGATTCTCTACAGGAATTTTATATTTACCACCTTTTTCATCTATAGAAAGCTTTGATATTGAAATTTATGAATTTTGAAATCAAGATGTACACCAACTCGACGGAGAAGGACAATGGCGGCGTTTGCCGGGTCAGCGCCAGAACCCCGACAATTCATTCCGTCCCCATGGCTGTCGAACCTCTGACCAGACACATCCTTCTCTTCCCGCCAACTGTTCAGGTTCCGTAATTGGAAATAGTTCACATAAAAAAATATTTCTTTCTGACATTATTGAAGGCTGAAAAACTTTGAATGACCTAATGGAACATGAAAAAAGCTCTTGCACTAAAAATTTTTGTGTAGTTTGCAGATTTTGACACGTTGAAAGCAGTAAATTGCTTTGCTGGAATTTTTTTTCTGGAATTAGGGGTTCTTGAAAGACCCAGGTTCATAGAAAATTTCAAACAGTGGGCTAAAATAAACTTTTCTTATGAAATTTTCCTAAAGTCGGTTGATTCTCCTCTGATCAACTCTGCAAAAGTTCTCGAAAACGAATATATCGAATTTTCCTTGTTAGGTATCACTTTTCCAGGATTTTTCGCCATTCATCGTACCAAAAGATAGTTTCCTGGTCGCTTGTTTCCTGCACGACAGCGAGTTGCAGTGGGCCATGGCGTCGCCGAATCGACTCCTGCTTCGGCTTGGATTGAAATATGGATGTGAGAGAGAAGCTTGATTGACAGAAGTTATAAAGTAGCAAGATGGAATAAAAATTGAAACGAAAAAATCGGCCAAGTAGGACGCTTAAAATCATATTTTTGAGAAGCCAAAATATAAAAATTACTTGTCACACTTTTTTTATGAAAATTTTGTTTTTGGAATGGCTCTATAAAATTTCAAACTACATCTTACCTTGGATTTGAAACTTTCCAAAAAGGGGATTATCAATTGGGAAAAATGATAGCTATTTTAAATTTCTGACTTTTTGAAATGACTTTTCAACTATCATTTCCCGTGTTTCAAGCTGGATTTGCCAGATTTTCTTTTTCTACTTATAAGATATCAATTTTCATTTTATACCAGCAATATTCGTTATTAAATTATGTTCTTGGTTGATTATCATCCGATCTTCTTCTTCTTCCTACGCCTTTGTACCGCTTGAGCGGTGTCGGCGCCCCAAGCCGATTAGCCGAGGTCCTATCCTGATAATCAGTGGACTGGCTCGAGTGACATATCCGTCCTTGTGTGTGATGGCTGGGGATTTTGAAGTCGTTGTCTCCCACTACCAACTTTTCTTAAACCCCTTGGTTTGGTCGGGGCGGGGATCGAACTTGTGACCCTGTGGACCGTAGACAGGCACACAACCTGTTGCGCTACGGCGCGCCCCTGATTATCATCGGATCTATTTCTTCCTATTTTTTTCCTTTGAAGGGTACCCAACTCCAATCGTGAATTTCGTGGATCGAGCACCTATATACTCTACGGAAACGGCGAGCACTGTTCTCAAGGTTTAGTTTTACCAGAAAAACCATTTTTCAAAGTGATTTCGTTCAGGTCTTTACGGATTTCCGAAGCTGGACGTTCCGAATGAGGCACATTTACGGATGTACCGTATCGTTGAGCAACGAAATGACGCTGGTTCAATTGCCGAGGAATTCGATGAGCGATGTTAGTGAAGGAGTTGAGAAAAAGATGATTTTTAAAATTGGATTATGGAAAAAAAGAATAATCACAGATACTCGGGCACTGGTGGGGAGAGCCCGAAGAATCACTCTTTTATTTTCGCTAAATAAAAAAAATTATTTTTAATTGAGTTTTATTACATTTTCCTATTACTTTTTAGCATCTTCGTTCGTTTTTCAAACCGTTTTCAAGCCTTTTTTTTCGATTATAGGGAAACGTGGCTTCATTTGATTTTTATGCGCTAAAATTGTTACAAATATAAGTAGCAAGAAGTAGAAAAAATGAATGAGGTACCTTTTGAAACAATTTTTTTGCTTAGAAATCGGAAGTTTGGTTTTTTAAGCGCTCTTTCAATGATAAACGTGATAGAAATCTCAACGGAAGTTAGTTTTTTTTCTCAGTTGATGGAAATAATGCAATGGAACCGGATGATGTTGGCTTGGAGCTGCGACATCTCGGTCCACGACGACAGCCACCTCGTCTGTGACGAGTCCGAACCCGGATCCTACAATACGCAGGTCTTTGCCCGCTTCGAAGGCCGACGACACTGTAATCACTGTGATTTCTGAAGCCTTTATTCTTGGTTGCTTTCAGCGACTGGCGCCTCATTCGTGATTCTTGACGGCGGGCTGAAAGTCAATTCGCTGCAAGTCTCGGTTGTTGAAGACGGCGTTGCGATCCGCGTGCAGCCGGACCGATTGTCGACCATTTTGGACGCCTTGTCCAAGGGAGAGGTGCGTTGGAATTGAAAAAGAAGAGTGATTAATCTTCTCGTATGAAAGTTTGCTGTACACTTGTTGAAGGAAATCAAGATTTTGTTCGAAAAAAAAGCTTTGAAGGGCGATTTTGTGTAACTTTCAATGAATAACGTTTTTACAAACACCTGAATCAAAGATCTATTGAAAAAAAAGCATGCTCTTTTTAGGAACATTTAGAAAGGCTAATAGGTCTCTGTTCGAAATTTAAAAATATCATATCAATTTCACTCAAGGTCTCTCAAAATTTTCACAATTTGGATTATTATGAGTTGAAAATATAGTTTTTCATGAGTGGAACAGTAAAGTTCCTTTGAGGATCCTCAGAGAGGGCTGAAAAAGCTCCAAAAATTATACTGAGACGTTTTTTAGCTCCGTTTTCATAGCCTCAGAAGATCTTTTTTGCATCTCCCGTAATCTTTTTAGTTGCTTTACCCTATCCTTTTCATCGAAATATGTAAAGGTGCAAAAATGATATGGAAAAAGATCTTCTGGGGACCCTCGAAAGGTTCTTTTTTTTCCGGAAAAAAGGAGCTTTTTCCGTTTTGCCCGAGTCGTCAAAAATGGTTGACGTCTCCTCACGGGGTAGAATAATTATTAGATTTATTTGGGAAAATACAAAACTTCTTGCACTTGAGATATAAAAATCTATTTTGAAGCATTTTAAAATTTACAAACCTGTCGACAAAAAATTTTACCTTTTTGTGTGTTTCGCTCTACAGGAAAAAAATTAGGTTATGATGCAAAAAAGCGGCGATTCGCTGAAAAATTCAAACTTCTTCCGATTTTTTGCTGTGTTCAAGATGATTTCGCTAATCTTTGAATCATTTTAATTATCATTCTCACTTTCCGGCGGTTTTTCAGAGTTTTGCGAGATTTCTTTTAAAACGACATTATTTCAATGTTGTTCAGGAAGTTGTGGAGAAGGACGAAGGAATGGAACTGCGCATCGAATTCGTTGGCGCCAATTTCAATGCGGCTCCTCATGGACCGAAGTCGGCGATCGATGAGCACTGTTTATTGGTAATTTGATTTTTGCTATCTTAAATTTTTGAGAATTTTCGGAGACAGTAGAAAAAGGTAGATTTTCAAAATCTTTCATAGCCCATTCCGCACGAGCTTTTCTGATTTTTTTTTTCTGCTCGATATACCGTATCTGACCAAGTTCAATCAAGTTTCGCTTCGAGACCTTTGTTTTTTTTTCGCCTATTCGGCACCATCTGGTTTTTTATTTTCTGTATGTATCCTGTTGATGAATGTCAGGGAGCGAACTTCGCCCCCATAGCTACAGTATCTTTCGCGTCGAATTATTTTTATCGCGCATGACGATGATCCTTTAATAACGCCGCATTTTTTGACTTTTTTCAAACTGTTAGATAAAAAAAAACGGAGTTAGTGCATGACCTGACCAGACTGTAGAAAAAAGATAGATCCTCAAAACATTGCAAACTTTGTATAGTCCCTTCCGCCCGAATTTGCTGCTTTTTTCCCGCAAAAAAGACCGTATTTGACCAAATTTCGCTTCGAGACCTTTGTTTTCCTCCAGTTTTGTAGAGCATGATCGCTTCTTTTGATCTCACGATGGTTTACGGTATTTTCTTTGATGCTCTTTATAAAGCATCACCATTGCACGCAGTTCATTTCATCGGAATTTTTCTCTCAAAAAATTGTCAATTTTCCAATAAACTTGACATTTCTTTTTCAGAATAAATATCAATATGGACTATCGATCGAACGAGCACTCAGTCAGGTGTTCCAGGTACGACTATAAACTCTATTTTTTTAATATTGTGATTTTTTTCAGATCCAAGGCGTCGCTGACCACGGCATCCGACTTTCGCAGGTGTATAGTCTGAGCAACAGCCGACTGACACCTGAAGAGGAGCCGAAAGTTTTTGGGTGTGTGTAGTTTGATCTTGCTGAGCTTCATTTTGTATCGAGATGAGTGTAAGAGGGGCACAGACTTGAAAAAAATAGCTTGAACATGGATTTTTTTAAAGATTATATAATTTTTTTTAAACTTTGGTTCTAGTTTTTTTCCTTGAAAGATGACTAGTGAGGAATCAGAATCACTCAAGTGACCACTAATTTCTCGTTGGTGTTCGAAAAAGGCAGTTGATGTTTTAAAGAGACCACTTAAGGGAAATGCACAATTTTTAAATGATTTTAAGGTCTCTAGGTAAATTAAATCGGTGGTTTGATTTTTCAGTAGTTTATATTCCTGAATTTTTGAAGCTTCTGCTCCGAAATTACTCGATTCTTCTTCAAAAAAAAAAACGTTCTGAACTTTCAGAATCGTCGAAGTTGTGGCCAGGGAATGTAGCGCCATGCTGGGACCCTTCATGGAGACGTTGATTGAGCGCGATATCAAGTGATCCCTTTAGCGATTTTCCCTCTCAATTTCGATCGATTTAAGTAAACTGTCGGTTCGTCTCCTGCTCTCGCCGGAAAACGTCGAGTACGATATCTCGCGATGGCCCGGTCTTCCCGAGGATAATGCCGCTTATCGTCAATCTTTGGATCAGGTAAAATATTGAGTGTAGATTGAATTTTTCAAAATAAATCAAAAGCGTGGCAAGAGGCGCCCCAAGGATAGTTCGACCAAGAAAAATGATAAACTTGCTTCGAAAAAAACTTCTCGGACATTGGTAACGCGAAACGGACGTGCTCCGGACGTTTCTGGGCTATTCTAGGGATCACTTAAGAGTTCGGAGGCTACTAAAGTGGTCACTAAAAATGCCCCGACACGTCCGATTCGCATCCCGTTCGCGTTACCAAGGTCCGAGTTGCTTCGAAATTTTCCTGATTGTCACTGGAGCGCATTTGAGGCGTGATTAAAATTTTCAAAAAAAAAGTTAAAATCGTGTAGTCCTGGTTATTATTAGAGCGCACTTGTGTTATGATTAATTAATGAAAAACGCTCTTTCGCTTGGAAAGTTGCGCTCTAACGATAATTTTACCATGAAACCAATGAAAACAGCTCCAATTCATTCTCATTGAAGCATAAAGGTGTGATTTGATTTTTTAAAAATAGGAAATTTTTCGCACCAGTTTCATGCTAGAAAAATAGGTGGATAAAAATCTTCGAGACGTTTCAATACTGCTCGAAGCCTTATTGACCTTTCAGTTATTTTTTAAGGTTATTAAAAAGTAATCAGGAGCTTGTAAAGATGCTCTACTGATGATGGTAGGAAGGAATTTTGGGTTCCCGAATATTGGTGAGCGTTTATTGTGCATACCCCAATCTTGGAGGCTCGAATCTTTGAAAATTTGTATCTTTGCAAACGATTCTTGGGAATATTCACCTCTTTTCTGATTTTTTATAATTTTTCCAAGGTTTTTGTTAACAGAAGTTCAATCAATCAAAATCAATCAATATTTATTAGTTGTTTTAGTCCGATGGAATCGACTAGGCGGTGAAAAATTGCTCTTTTGAGCGGCACTAACACCGCCTTTGGCGAAAAAGAAGTCAAAACGTGTAGTCGATTGATTTGAAAGCATGGTCTTGCGGTCCTTCGCCTCGTTCTTCCACAATTAGATCCCTCAGTTTCGCGGGTACGGGCACGGCGGTGATGGTGGGGCTCGGGCATGGACGCCCTGTACACTCTATGGAAGCCTCGGCCGATTGAGAGAGCTATCACTTCGAGTGAAGAAAATACAAGTTGATGGAGAATATATACAGAGTGAATGAAAATGTGGTAGCCGTTCTGCAGCGAAAGTTTGACTACGTGTATGCGAGAAAGACGCATTATTTGATGAAAAGTTAGTTGAAAAAGATCATACAGTTTTAATTTTGGTCATAAAACGGCATCTTCACAATAAAACGACAAAGGAAAAAAAAATGTAGAAAAAATAAGAAGGAGATTCAAAAAAGAGGGGAATATTCCCAAGAATCGTGTGCAAAGATTCAAATTTTCAAAGATTCGAGCCTCCAAGATTGGTGTATGCACCATTAACGCTCACGAATATTCGGGAACCCAAAGTTCCTTCCTACCATCGTACTGATTAGTCATCTAGAGAAGTAGGCAAAAGGTCTCTAATTATCATCAGAGCGATCTTGAGAAGCTGATTAATTTTCAGAAAAAGCTATCTGCGTGGGAAGATACGGTAATAGTAGTCCATCATACCTTCTTCAGTGGAGCGTAACTTCCCACGCAAGGAAGCTGTTTTGCAAAAATTAATCAACTCTCAAATTTGCTTCACTGATAATCGAAGTACGGTGGATTTCTTCATACCGCTTATTTTGGTTAAGTAATCATTTGAGCGTAACTTCCCACGCTTCTAGCTTTTTTAAAATTTTTAATCAACGGCGTGGGAAGCTGCGCTTTATGATGAATCACCCGGAAAAATGAGAAAAAATGGTTCCGCAAAGTTTTGATTATCATTGAAGCGAACTTTCTCAATCAGGAGCGTGGGAGGTTACGCTCTGCTGATAATTTGAGCAGGAATCCAGGTTGACTAATTTTTTTAAAGTAGCGCCCTGGCGTGGGAAGTTACGCTCCACTGAAAAAGGCCAAAAAAGAAGATAAATATTTTAAAAAAAACATCCACAGAAATTTGATTCTCATTGGAGCGAATTTCACCCTTTGTTGAATTTTTCAAAAGCAGTTGGAAGCATGGAAGTTACGCTCCAAGAATAAATTTTCTAGAGAAGCTAGAAAACATTAATCAACAGATTATTATTGTCTTAGTAATGGCTCCAAGATAGCTTTTTTTTCCAGGAAAGTAGAAGTTTATCATTTGAGCAAAATTGAGCATCAATAAAAGCTTCGGAGTAAGATGAATTGAATTTTAAGCTCATCCCGATCCTCTACAACATGTTGGACGTGGTACCCAACGGATTCGAAGTCGAATTTGTCCTTTCAATTGTTTCCACCAAAGCCCTACCCGTTTTTGCGCCTTAATATGTCTGTACTTTCGAGTTTCCCCTGGTGCTTGTATTCTTTATTAATCATTTTCCTTGTTTTCACTTATTCGAGTCTAGAAAAAGAGATTCCACCATTAATGCCTGTATTATGATCATAAATATCACCCCAAAGTTGCCTTTCAAGGACTGTGATAACGATAATTATTGTTAACAGAGTTTTTTTCCCCGTTGTAGTCGCCTTTTTCCTACTCGGTTCTTCATGTGATTTGATGTTAAGCCTATTGACTGAAAAGATGATTTATCGATTTGTTTGCATAATAAATGATGTATAATTCAAGTTTCCATAAGATTTTCTCACGTTGAAAGCTCAATCTTATTTGGGAAAAAAACTTTCAGGAAAAGAGCATCTTTTTCAGCCAGGTTACGGTAGCTGTTAAGTGGAGCGCGATCGAGGCGGAAATATGGACCAGGGCCTGGTTGGGATTTTTTAATTTCGCAAAATTAGATTTTTTTTTTATTGATCGCATAATGAGAAGAAAGAGACTTCAGAGACTTGAATGAAAATCTGATTGACGAAATTTATCCTTGGAGCAAATCGTGAGTGAAAAAATAGCCTTTTTTGTAGGTTTAACTCCAACTAAGCTTGAAAATAATCGAAAAGTGGATACAAAAGGGAAATATTGAATAATCTTTGCATTGTATTGAAGACTTGAAAATACATTTTTTTTTTTCCTCCAGATACCCTTAAAATATGAAAAAATAACCCGGGTGTATCCACCATTTCATGTTAAAATAAAATATCAACATATTTAATAAATACTCTTGTGAATTAGAGATATCGGTATGATTAAGCTGCTGAGGTCATTTTTTGTTTCGAAACGATTTCAAATGCATAAAAATCGTCTTCTGATTGAGTTCAAAAGGTTGCGAAATTATACTTTTAGAAAAAAAGTGAAACTTCCTTTTCTTACGTTTCATAATTGTAGTCCATTCATAGTTAGCTTGTCAAAAAAAAAATCATAGGTTGCTGTAATTTTTTTATTTTTTGCGGTAGATGTTGGGGAATGATTCACCCTTTTTTTGAGAATTCTTGCCTCAAAAATAAAAATAATATCAAAATTGAGCTTCTCAAAATAAAGAAGCGTTCCTTTCCGTTGTATAAATTACACCTTCTGACGTGAATTGGATCTCGAGAAGAACTGGGGAAATCCACGAAGCCTCATGTTCATTTTGAAAAACGGCTCGGCCGTTTGGTTAAGTGGCCGAGCCTTATTTTGGGGCTCTTTTTTTTTTGCTTTTTTATTTCGCCTCTGCAAACAACCAACACACAAGCCTAGTCCATTTTCCTCATTTTCTTCACGCTTTCAATTGGTTTCTTTTTTTTTGTCTGGAATCTGGACCGAAAGATCAATTTTTGGGCATTCGAACTTTTCATCTTTCTGAGGGAGGTTTTTTAAAAATTCAACGGGAGAAGTTTAAAATTTGATAGATTGATACAGAAATGATCTTGGAGACCTTTGCGCACTATTTCGTTAATATTAAATGAATTTATTCACTCAACGCAACGGTGAATGAACTATCTGCTCATGAAAAAGCCGAAAAATTTCAAAAATATTCGAGTTTGAATGATTTTAACAAAAGAAATAGCGTGCGAAATTGAGAGGGTTTCCTAACCTTTGAAGTTTTCGCGATAAGCTAGCGGTGAATGGAGTATGGTTACAAATGTGAGGAAAGCAAGTTTTTGGATCTTTTTTTTAAAATTTATAATTTCGCAACCTTTTAAACTTTATAAGAACACGAGAACCATGTATTAAAAATTTGTTTCAAAAGCTCTTTTTGAAAAATGGCTTCAGCAACACTGTTGTTATTTTCAAAACTAATTTTTGAATATACTAGAATTAGGGCCTTAAATGAAAATAGAACCAAAATCCGGTTTTATTTGAAACCTTCGCATGAATTTCGCAAAGCATTGTAATAGTTCAGGTCCAGACATAAGTTTCGCGCAAAAATAGGAATTTAGCATATTTAATAAGCGCTCTTGTAAATAGCAGCAATGACGGCTCTGTAATTGAGACGTTGAAATAATTTTTCCGTTTTGAAACACTTAAATATAAGGTAGTTATGTTCTGATAGAGTTCAAAAGGTTGCGAAATTATACTTTCCGAAAAAAAGAACAACGAGAAACTTCCTTTTCCTGCGTTCGAAATCATACTCTATTCACATTCAGCTTTTTTAGAAAAATCTACGGGTTATTGTAAAAGTTTAAAATTTTTTCTCACAAGCTGATTTGATGAATCTTGCTTTCCATCATTATTAAAAAAATCTTTCTGATCACAATTTAGCTCGTCGTTTGTCTGAGATTTCGTTGAGAAATTCACATCTGTTCCCAATTTTTCACAATTTTTCGACTTCCCACGCCTTTGAGCCCAATTTCATCAAACAGAAGTCAAATTCCCCCTAAGTAAAATAAGAATTTTCCTGATTTCTGTTCAGAAAAGCTTCTTCTAGGAGCAGCTGAATAAAGGTTAATTTTGAGGATTATCTGCTCGGAGATCAGTAGTGGGCTATTGTTTATAAGCTTTTCCTATTTTTTGGTTAATATTCAAGATATGACGTTATTTATGAATTTTTTGCTCTGAAAAAAATATTCGTGAGTTTTTAGGCCGATTAATGAGATCGATCGTATATTATTAAAAAAAGATTTTTTTGTAAGAGTCCAACTAATCATTAACAAAAAAATAAAAAAATAAAAAAAGTCCATCATTATTTTTTATTACGAAAAAAAAAACATTTTCCACTGATTTTTTCGTGAAAAATCACATGTGGTGGTCTGAAAAAATGCGCCCGACCAGAAACGACTTCCGCGCGTTGCCAACCTTTGAAGCTCTAAATTGAGTCGCAACGCGTTCAGCCATTCCCCCTGCGACCAGAATTCTTCCGTAGACTATAACTTGTATCTCAGAGAAAGTACACAATGGGAAACACTCTGACTTGTCTGCGCTCTCTTTTCCCTCACCAACCAGGTCATGGGGTTGGAAACAGCTTGGGAAAACGAGAGGGTCCAAAGAAAGCAAACTGTCCTAATTTATCGCTATTTTCCACCTATAACTTTTGAAATCAACCTCTTTTTTTATAATTTAAAAAGAGACCCACGGTTTTTTTATCCAGTTATTCACTTCCTAAACGAGTATTTTATATAAATACATGTATGTACAGATGTTTTCTCACGTTGAAAATTCGAAAAAACCGGAATTTTAATTAGAATTCGGCTTTTCTTTCCCATTATTCAGCTGGAATCGAAACGAAAATCCAGCTGGTTTCGATAGAAACCACATTTTTTTTTCTCGAAATTCTCGAAAATTTCTCTTCCCTGAAAAATGTTCATTTTCAGTTGGCGGAAAAGATTATTTTCGAAAAAAGCCTAGAATTTCGAGCGTATTTTTTCCGTGTTCTTTATTTTCTTGATAAGCGGTTTCAAACACGCTATCTTACGATATTTTCCCTGAATTCTCACTCGTCATTCGTTATTTTGAAAAGCTTTTCCTTAAGGAAGTAATGAAAAATTATTAAAATTGAAGGAAATTAGCCTTGGAGCGAACGTTCTTTAGTTCATGGTAGCTATTTTTGCATCGTGGAATCTTGTAATTGAAAGAAAAATTCCGGTTATTCCTTCAAGATCGCTCAAATAACCCAGTTTTTTGGCGATTTAGCCCTGGAGCGCGAAAGATTCACTTCTCGACGGCTATTTTTTCACAGCCTTTTTTTAAACCTTAAAACCATGCAATCAAACATAAACATACAATTTTTCTGTTCAGAATGACTCAATAGACTATTAAAACTAAATTAGCCATAGAGCAAAGTTTTTCAGTTTTTGAAGGCTATTTCTTCACGGCCTTTTCTGACTCACTTTCTAACTTTCTTGAAAAAACCTTCAAAAAAGGTTCCTTTCATTCCATTTCGTTTCCATTTGTACACACTCACACTCCTAAAGAAATGGCTCTGTCAAAAAAAGAGGAAGCGAATAATTTTTCGTCAACGAAGGAAAGGAGAAATTTTATGGGAAGTGGCAGAAAAAAAAAGGAGAATTCCAACTTTTTTAGAACAAGTATTTCTTTTTTTTGTAAAACTTTCGAGTGAAAGGGATCGAATAGCCTTGACTTACTTTAAATTTGTTCTGAAGCAGAAAATCTTCACTTTTTGCGGCTTACCAAATTTTTTGCGAAGCAAATTTAATCCTGAACACCAATTTTTCTTAATATTCCTTCACAAAATGATGTGGATTTTTTCTTATTCGATTTTTCAATGAAACAGTGCATAAAGAGGGATTATAGGTAAGGCTTCAAATAAATTTATTTTTGAGCTGGTAAAGGTTCTCTAGAATTTCTACTTGATAATTCTGAATATTTTATCACTAAATTCGTGAATAATGATGAATATAATCAATTCCGAAGATTTCACTGAGAGTTAAGCCTGCAAAAAAATTTAAAAATAGAGGTAGCTTTTTACGTTTTTTTGATAATTTCCTTTTTGGAATTTTTCCTAGAGTTTTTTTGTTAGTTGACCAATTAGTACTTTAAAAAAATAACTTCAAAAGTGTATAGTCAGTTGAAAAAATTATCCGTAGAGCGCATTTGTTTCGTTCGTTTTCGTCTATTTTTCTTCTCTAATTTCTTCTTTGAATAAATTCGATTTTTTTTTCCTGCATCATTTTGCAATTTAGAAACAGTATGCTGCAATTTCGCAAGCCTATATCCTTTCCTAGTAGTCGGAAAAACGGAACACTCGAGTTTTTTTTTTCCTTCTTCTTGAGAAAAGCCGTTCGCCACGCCTCCTTAGCCTTGATCCCACACGAAAATGCGCTCCGCCCCCATTTTCCCACTTTCTCATTTTTTTTTTCCAATGGCTCCGCTGGCCATAACAACCCAACTCTAGGCGACCTTTAGCATATGATTATTTTTTTCACTTTTTTTCGAAGTTCGAAAAAAATTGTTGAAGATTATTTATTTTTAAAAAAATAATATTCGGATCGGTATAAAAAAAGTCCCTGTTTTGATTTTGAAAGCTGCAGCGAGTCTTGAACAGTTTTGAAATGAAAAAAAGGAAAAAGTTTTAGATTTTTTTGGGTTTTTCGAATAAAAAAATAAAATCATTAGAGTGTATTTTTTTCTTGAATTAGGGACAGCTTAAGGAGTTTTCCATAGTTTCAAGATCTCCAATAAAGGTCATGAAACGTTGAGACCTCCTTCAAGTTATTGGAATGCCTATTAATTCTCTAGTCCTAATTATATGGAATTTATTACTTGAGGTAATTTATTCAAGTAAAAGGTAATTTGCGTCTCAAAAAAATCTGAGTGCTTTCGAGAGTTCTAGGGATCTTTCGTGAGCTTGAAATTTTTCTAATTAAGTTAGAAATAACTCATTTTCGAAGCTGATCAAGTTCAAAAAAATATTATCTGAAGGTTTTGAAGAGTTTTTTTGAACATTTTAGTCAATTTAACGATTTTTTTATATCTTACCCAGTTAAGATTCAGTAATATTTTTTTAGCCTGATAAATTTTCTGAAAAAAGTATTGAGGCTTTTAGGGTCTCATCAAGCTCTAGGAAAGCTCAATAATTCTCAAGTTTCAATTTGAACCTACCCATTGCTCAAGAGATCCAACTCGAGAGAAATTCGAGCTTCAAGGGCCCTCTTAAGTATATTTGAGGCTTTTAGGTATTCCTCTAGCCTTCAGAAACTCTAAATCACAAATCGAAGTACTAAGAAGGTTCCAAGCTTTCATAGATCTATGGAATATATGTGAAAGCTTCAATTTCTGCTATCAAACTTGTCTGAAACTCTTGAGACGTGCTTCAACCTCGGGACGTTTTTTTTTTCCCGGAGTAGAACTTTCGAGCCTTTTTTTGAACTGAAAATTGACTTCGAAACTTCTTTGACTTGTAAATTTCGAAACACCTTTTCAGATTTTTCCTAACCTTATTATTGTTCAAAAAGTACCTTAAAGTCTATTTCCGACACTTAAAAGGTCTCTTCTAGCCCGAAATGCTTCTGAATTTTCTCGAGTTTTTTTCAGTTGTGAAATTCCAAGTTTCGTGTTTTTAAATTGTAGTTTTCCTTATTTTTTTGTTATTAGAGGCTTTTTGATTTTCAGGCTTTGAATGCAATTTTTTTCATTTGTTTTCTTACCTAATCTATCAAACTAGAAATAATGATTAAAAAAATAAATTATCATTTTTTTCAGATCGATAAAATCCCGATTTCGGATCTCCGATGTTACATTCTTCATTGACGTTGCACCTGATCATATTTAGTAAGTAACTTTTCAATATATGAGAAATATTAGCTCATTTCCTTGAATTAGTCAGTTATTAAAATCCAAAAAGTTCAATGCCAGTCATCTTTTTCAAAAAAAGACCCAATTTTTCATGTAGATTGCTCATAACATATTATACATCTATGGGATTATCCCATCATAAGGCGTTTTTTTTTTTCATTTAAAATATAATGTCTGCCGTTTTTTTCCCCGTCAAGGAAGCCCTCAATTTTCTTTTGGTCAACAAGAATTATTGCGAAAAAAAGGGCGAATCTAGTGTGCTTTTTGCGATTTTTCAGGCTATTTTCTCCACTTGATTGATAGAAAAAAACGTGTATTTTCTATAAGAAAAAAATAAAGAAATTTCAAAAAAATTACGAGGACCCAAAAAAAGCGTATCATTTCCCCAAAAAACAGCGTCGTCTTCTTTCTCATCAAAGCTCAAAACCATGAATAATTCCGAAAATTCGAAATGGAACTTCCATTTATTTTTTCCCCTCTCAACTGAACATCAATATTTAAGCAGCGTTAATCGTCTTTATTTTTGAAAAAAACTTGTTTTTCGATCTATGATGGTTTCGAATTGCCATTGAATCATAAGGATATTATTTTTCTTCAATAATATATCCGGGGTCTCAAATGAAACAGTGAATTTGATATACTCCCCTGCGCACATCCTCATCATCTTAGCTTTCGAAAATGGATAGTTGAAGCTTCAAATGTCCAGGAATTCATGAAAAATGAGTATTTCACGAGAAAAAAGACTGGAAGAAAAATCAAAAAATTATAATTTATTTCCGCTTTAATCAAGCCTAATGGGTATTAATTATTAGAGCGAACTTGGAAGTCCTAAAAAGGCGAGGATTAATATTAAATGAAGTCAAAAAAAGATATCCTGGTCGAAAAAGTTCATTTTTTTAAAAAGGAACGGCAGCTCTTTCATATGAAAAATCTTTTTTTCGGCAAAACTCTTAAGTGATCCCTAGAATTGCTCAGAAACGTCCAGAGCTCGTTACCGAGGTTCGAAAAAAATGTATTGTTTATCCATGGAGCGCATGAGTTTTAAGCTCATGCGGCTATTTCCACCAATAATTTTTCCTTTTTTTCAACTCCGACGAAAGAAAAAAATATTTCGACGGCTCACAAGTAAATTAATGAGATTGTAGCAAGAATAGGCTCGAGAGAAAATAAAAGATTGTAGGTAGAATTTAATATTCTGCCGTGAAGTTCATGTGAAAGTTAATTCCTTCTTTCTCAACTTTGAAACAAAAAAAAATTGAAATGTGCATAACTGGAATACTTAGCTATAGAGCGCACAAGATCTGCTTGAAAGCGGCTTTTTTGTCTCCACTCAACTTCTCGAGACAAGTTCAAAATCCAACTAGAAAAAAAAGAAGGATTTTGGCGGCTCAAGAACATCGGAGGGGCAAGATTTGACTTTTTGAGAGAAACAATCGAGTTGCCGAGGCCCTCGTCACTTTTGCCTTTCCTCCTTTCTCGTTGTCGGCTTTTCATTCAGCAACGAGTTGCCCCCAATTGTCATCGACTCTCGACATGCAATCTTGACGCGAGATTTCCCCAAAAAAAGAAGGAAAAAAAAAAGAACCGCCGGCTTTTTTTTTCTCGTCAAAGCAATTTTGAAACCGACTAAATACCTCTTAGCCCTTGTTCCGTGTTCGTTCAACCTTTAGGGAGAAAAAAAAATTAGCATAAAAGTTTTAATAATTCTTGAATAGATTATTAGATATGAGAAGAAAAAATGCGTTTACTTCAAAGTGCTCTCTAATGGAGAACGTTTTCTTTGAAAAAAAAATTCGTCACTTTATTTGTTAGATTTTGAAACTTTTTATGGGTTCTGACAAGCCAGCACGCTTTGAAAAATAATGAAAAAAAGTTAAGTTAAGTTCAAAAATATAAAATAAAAAAACTCGAAAAATTTCAAAAAAATTAACTTTTTATCAAGGGAGTATGTGTCAGTGAAAACAGATGTTCAAAAAAAGCAATTTTTTTCAAAAATTTCGACCAATTTTATCAATAGAGCGTTGTTGAATGGAAAAAAATAGCCGTTTTTGATTTTAACCTTCTTGAATGAAAATCATGAGAATCATGGGCGTTTTTTAATCGATAGAATATGTTTCAGGGAAAAAAGTAGAGGTTGAAGTTTATAGGATTTAAAAAAAGCAATTTTTTTCAAAATTTCAATGAACTTTAGCAATAGAGCGTTTTCTAGTGGGAAAAAAATAGCCTCTTCCATTTCTTAAATAAAAAAATCAAGAAAAATTTTTTTAATTCGCTCACAGACACATATGTGGCGTGGAAGAAGAAAACTAAGAAAATTATGTTTTCCTACACTTCGATAAAGTTCCACTTTAATCTAAAAATATTTTGGTCGAATCGAAGAGAACTAGAAAAAAAAAATCATTTCGTGATATTTGCAGCTTCCTTAGGATTAGAGGCGTTCAAAAAAATCAAGTTAATATTTTCAACAACGTTCCTTTCTGAACAATTTTTACTATACTCTAGTCAGGCTGGCGTACTCCTTCACAAACTACAGTATCCAATTTTAGTGCTAACAATTGGGCAAAACATGGCGGAAGTCATTTCGCCGTTCCGTTTGCAGTTTTTTTTCTCTCCTCCTCTTTCATGTTGTCAAAAGGTCGGAAATTCCTTTTTTGGAGGTTGTAACCAGCGGCCGGAGCTGCTTAACCCAATTGCATGAATGTTTTATGTCAGCTGGAATTGGATCCCTTGAAAGCAATACGAATATAAATATATAGATGCAACATATCGAGGAAACGAGCCTTTCCTTTTTTTCCATCGTGGGGGTGGAGGAGAGAGAGAAATTATGAATAAATTCGCATTATCTTGTTTTGGTTCCCTTTTCCTTTTTAATAGGGGCGGTTGAGATTCCTCCGTTTTTTGAAGTTTAGGGAGAACATACTCAAAAACTCCTGGGTGGTTCCTATTGGAGGGTCCTCTCTAGTGACCATTTTACCAACCCCTATAGGGGTCAATAAAGCTTGTAAAAGTGGCACCTATGGGGTTTCTAGTTAGTGGTCACTACAGGGGTCAATAAAGCTTGTAAAGGTGGTCCCTATAGGGGTTTCAGTTATTGGGCCCTAAAGAAGACATGATAGTCGATAATTTTGATTTTTGAATAAAATTGGAAAATTCATTCAGGGTCCACTTCAGGGGCTAACGGGTCAGACCGTAAACCCCTATAGAAACCACTTTTTTGACACCTGTCGAGGCTCTTTTCCCCTTAAACTCAATAGGGATCACTCTGAAATTCCTAAGTCTTACGATGAGAGCAAAAAAACATTTTTAAGGACTTTTTATAGTTATTTTTAAGTCAGAAATTTGCTGAACGTTTTTTAAAATCCGAAAAAAGTCATTTTTCTAATGAAAAGGGATAATTATTCATTTATTCTTTTCGATTAAAAATCAAATAAACTTGTCCTATTTTTCCCCCAGCTCTTGAGAAGGAAAAAAATACAAAACTTTTTTTGAAGCTTCAATTTTTTTCACAAACCTGTGTAATTTTTGTCTCCTCGAATAAAGAAATTTATTTAAAATACAAGGAAGTACCTTGCAAATTTTCTTTTTTTGCACCTGTCAAACTTAGTGATCAAAAATACATAAAGTTCGTAGGAAGCCAGGTGAAAATGGTGTTTGCTTGCATTTTTAACACTGATGGGATAATGGCAAAGTACTTTTTAGCGAAAAAGTAATATTTAGTTCAGGAACCAGAATAGATGTTTCCAAGAGAAGGAAGTATTTTTGAACGTTTTTGAATAGGGGCTATTATTTTTTTCTGTTCAGTACTTGAAAAAAAGAGTTTTTGAGGCGAGGAAATAAAGAATTTGTAATATTTTTTTATGACTGTTTCTTTTTACTTTTTTTAAAAAAATTAAAAGCAAGTATATTTCAATAAAAAGATTTAAAGGCCTTTTTGAGAGCCAATTACAATGGAAAAACGTTTTTTTAACTTTTAAAAAGTCTTCAAAATGTAAGAATTTGACTATAAATTACTATTAATCTCATCAAGGAGTCTGAAATTTGGACTTGAAAGCTCAGTTTTTTTATTCCTTGAAGTTGCGAACTTCTGAGTTTTCAAGAATTATTGAATTTTTCAAGTCTCATCATGAAATTTTTAAATTGAGACAGTTCCCAAAAGAAAAAAAAGGTTTGAAATGAACTTAAAAACTATGAAAAATGATCCATTTTTCAGGCGCGGTCCCGGTCCTTTTCAATTTGATATCGCTACCGTTGGTTTTGCGCAAAAGAGAAGCTGCTTCTTTACGGTAAATAGTTGATTTCGATTAATATTCTCAATTTTTCTGAAAAAAACTTTTTTTATTCTTTCAAACCCGTTTTTCTCGCCACAGACAAAGTCCAAACGACCCCAAAAAGC
The DNA here is from genome assembly GCA_904845305.1 of Caenorhabditis auriculariae. NCBI lineage: Eukaryota > Metazoa > Nematoda > Chromadorea > Rhabditida > Rhabditidae > Caenorhabditis > Caenorhabditis auriculariae. The sequence goes on along the minus strand of CAJGYM010000021.1, from coordinate 1,089,564 downwards.
CCTTAAAAAAAGAAGAGCCTAAAGCTTTTTTTAAGTAACTAAAAAAAGGTGTCAAAAAGTCACTCGGAATCTCCTTTTTTTCCGCCTTTTTTAAAACCTTCTTATAAGGTCCTTTCGAAAAATCTAGAAATAAAGGCGCCTTTGAGACCTTTTGGACTTTGCCCGTGTAAGAAATTCCTCTTTAAGGAAGTTAAAAAGTGTCAAAAAAAAATCAAAGAAATTTTTGAAAAGGTGTGAATTAAAAATTTGAAACTCAAAGGAAACAATCAATTATTCATTCCCAGCTTTCTGAACAAAAATCAATTTTATTTCGATTTTTCAGTTCAAACCCGAGTATACAACCGTTGCTATGGCTCCTAGTCGTCGACATTTTGTTATCTTTGCTCTTTGTCGCCCCGATTTACAATTTCGTGACCGAGAAGTTGGTTTTTTTGTTGGGATTTTGAACGGGTTTGAAATAAAAACTATGAAAATGAGCTCAAATCGAGAGAAAAACGGAATTTTGAGAGTTTTTTGTTCGTTTTCTCCTTTTTTACGTCGAGATATACTCAGACTTTCATAAAAGAAAACGGCGATTCCATCGTCCTGTGTTGAATAAATGGCCGGAAAAAAGGGGCCGTCAATCATTTTTGGGTCAGGCAAATGCGCGCCGCGGAAACGTTTCAATCACTTCTCTTGCGGGGTAATCTCGGAGATTATGGGAGTCGGGTTACTTCAGAGAGAGGTTTCCAAGAACGTTTGTCAAAGGTCTTAGGCCTTTTAGGGCTTTTCCGGGAAATCAAAAATGGGTTTTGAAGGTTTGAAGGTCGGGAAATGCGGTTTTAAAGGTTTTTTTTAGAGATAACTTTTTTTGAATCCACATCTTTTTGAACTGTAAAATATGTTAATTTTTAAAAAAGCTATTCTCAATAGACGTATCACAACGGCGAATTTCGCTGAAGATGCCTTTTTGAGAATAAAAATAGGTTTGAAGATCAAAAACTGTGCTTTCCTTGATTTCTTTTCCTAAGGTTTGAATGTTTGATTTTCTTCAATCAAGTTCCCGTTTGATTATTAAATTTGCGCGAAGGAATTTTATTAGACTTTACAATAAATCAGCCTTTAAGTTTGTCACATACATCATTTTTGATCTAATAAATTAAAGGTAACCGGATTGAACCTATTTTTCATGATGTGGACTTTCCTGACCTTCAAACTTCAATCTTTCATCTAAAACATGCAAGATGACGCTTTTTGTAGCTCACGTTTTAACATACTAATATTTTTCGATAATATATTCAAAAGAGCTGGTCAAAGTTCTCCGAAAAATGTTCGCCGAAAAGCGGAACATTTATTTTTGGCCCGAATATATGTGTAATTGCGGTTGTTGCGATCTGACCGAGGACCAGAAACAGAGAAAAAAAAAATGTGTCTTGGCTCAAAGTTTCCGGGGCCAACAGAAAGACTGACATCCGGATGGCCCTCTGGTCTAGACAGAATTTTTTTTTTTCGGAAGAGAAAATAAGTCAGAGTTGTATGTGAATGTGTATAGTTCGAGGCTGAATTCTGAAGAAATTCGAAAAAAGTATTATTTGAGGGGAATAGCCGTTCTATAGGAAAAATTAGATTTTACATTGTGGTCGCACTTGGAATGGTTCAGAGCGTCGCGGTTCAAGCTAAATATTTTCCAGTGCTTTATGATATCCAGCTGTGAAAGGCGATTCAAGTCGGCTGCATCTCAAAGCAACAGCCTAGCCATTCCAAATGCGACCTTCAATAAACACATTTCTAAAACCTTGATTCATTCGAATATTGTTTCCGAAAGCTTGATTTGAAAAGGGTGAAAATTTACTTTTATATGAATAACTTTTTCAAAACACAGTGCTAAATTCTCAGTTACTCATCCAGTAGAGATCAAAATTTTGGTGAGAAAAAAATATATTCGGCTGTTTTTTAAGTTTTCGAGCGGTGTAATTAGAGTTCGAAAAAAGAGAAGAGATCATAAAATAACTAGAAATTATGTGGGAGTGTTATTAGAAAGAAAAACTGGGTGAGTTCAAAAAAATATTTGCTGAAAATTGTGACAAAATAGTCAAAAAATCCCCCAAAAATTCAAAAATACGAAAAACCCTCGCCTTACAGTTGATAAGAATGCTCCTGGATGATATTGGATGAAAAATGATAAGAATAAAGTTGGTTACACGTTTTTTGATTAATCTTTTTCATCCTGAAAGTTGAAAAGTTCAAATTTCGAATTTTCCAGAGGTCATTTCACGTCGACCAACTGCATTATCTACGGCTCCCTGGACATGATTTTATCACTGATGGAAGTTTTTCTGGCTTGTATCATCGCTTTCGATCGATACATTGTTACGATAGCTCCTAAATGGGGTAGGGTTTGTAGAAAAATTAAAGAAATTTCAAATCATTATGGAACTTACTGCAAGAATGAAAGACAAGAAGGCGTTTATAGTGTGAAAAAGAAGGAAATATGTCGCATTTTCCGAATTTTCGACCTCAATTCTGAGGGAAACAAGATTTTGTGGAAGAGAAAAATATTCATACTTAAATTTCACAAGAAAATTTGAATTTATTGGAATTCACATTTTTGAAAAAGAGGTTTTTAGGAAAATGGCGATGTCATGGAAATTATCTGAAATGCATTGTCGGCGTTTTGATCGTCATCTCGGCCTGGAGTCTCGTACCGATTTTGGGTTACGGTCGCTACAGTACCTTCCATGATGACGTCATCTGCTCGCTGGATTGGCGGCAGGTTTAAACCAAAAAAAAAGAACGAAAAGCTTGGAATTCTGGTTACAAGAAGTAACAAAATAAAATCAACTATTAGATTATTTAAATACGCCTTGAACAAGACGCTCTGACGCACTAAGATCTTTTTTTTGATCTTATTTTGCAACTGAATCTTTTTCATCCTGAACTATTGTAGGACAAGGTCCAGAAAAGACGCTCTGACGCACAACGCATTTTTTTCGATTCTATTTTGCAACTGAATCTTTGTCATCCTGAGCTACAAACGGACAAGGTCCAAAAAACGACGCTCTGACGCACTAAGATTTTTTTTTTTTGATCTTATTTTGCAACTGAATCTATTTCATCCTGAACTACTGTAGGACAAGGTCTAGAAAAAGACGCTCTGACGCACAACGCTTTCATTTTTTGATTTCATTTTGCAACTGAATCTATTTCATCCTGAACTACTGTAGGACAAGGTCTAGGAAAAGACGCTCTGACGCACAACGGGCTTTTTCCCGGACACTATTTCAAAACATTACTCTTAATGCCTAGAGCCCTAAAAACGGCCTTTTCTGATCTTGTCAACTGAAATTCTTCCATCAGACCCTTTCCTTCGAAAAAAAAAAGAGATTTTAGGGCAATATAATACCCGAGATGCCCGAAACGAGACAAACGGCTCATCGATATATCGCCTTCCTGACGGCCACTTGTTTGGTCTTCTTTTTGATCCCCGTCTGTGTCGCCAGCTCCTTCTATTACAGTATCATTGATCATGTTGAGAGGTCAGTTTTCGGAAGAAAAAGGATAGTGAATAGTGAAAAAGTGCCTTTTTCATGGACTTTGAACATTTTCGGTTTCAGTAATTCCTTGAGGGGGAAGTTAAAAAGTTAATTAAGAGGAAGAAGATAAAAAATACTTCTAGCTTTCAACATTATTTCGATGCTTTTTCGAAAATTATGCGCGCATTTGGAATGGCTCAAAGCTTGCCGGATTTTTGAAACTGCTCCCGACCAAATAGCGACTTGCGCGTACCGGCATTTGAGAACGTCGTTTTTTGAAACGAAACGGGTTTAGCCATTTTTCCTGACATTCGAAGCTTTCAGATTATATCCATGAAACTTTTGAACCTTTTCTCGATCGTTCGATGATTTTTTGATAAATCGAGGCCGCATTTGGAATGGCTCAAAGCTTGTCGGCTTTTTCAAGTTACTGCGACCAAAAACCATTTTGAAGTGTCTCAAAAAGTAGCTTTTGAAGCCGTTTTTTGAACATTGGGCCTATCTTCCTGTATCAGAAGCTTTCAAATTATATTTAATAGAATTCAAAAAAAATCATTATTTTCAGACTAAACTCGGCCGAAGTCCGTGAAGATCCGGCGATAACTCAGCAAACTGCTTGCCCCTGGGCGCCTAGAAATCACGTTGCCAAGGTTCAAATTCTCCTTTCACTTCAAAAGTATACTTTTTTGTCTTCAGATCGGCCTCGGCGGACTTTTGGTGTCGGTGGTGCCATTTTTTGCCTACTCGGTCGTCTGTCTCAACCCGATGAAATCCGACTTTCACAATTTATCCTACGTTGTCGTGCCGGCAATCCTCAGCCGTTTCAGTACTCTGCTCAATCCTTTGTTTTATATTTGGTGAGTTTTTGATATCATTGAATCTTTCCCTTACTTTGAAGTTCGCGTAATGCTCGAATTTGCAGGCTGAACCCAGAAATCGTGCCTATTGACGAGTTTATCACGAAAAGATTGACCAAAGCTCGACCGCCAAGGCCAATGTACCATACGATCAACTTGGTAAACATCAAATTTGCATTCACATTCAAATAAATTACGGATCTTTAGATTGCGGACGTTCCGGGCATGTCGTTCCCGATTCTGACGCCGACGGTTCCACGGCGACAGCTTCCCAAAATTCCCCCACATCTTCTGTCGCCCTCCCGACGATCTCCTGTTGATGACCCCAAAGAAACCACTCCTATGCTCTGATTACTATGTATTTTTTGAAATTCGTTCATTTAATCATGTTTTATGGTGATCAATATGCACACAAGGTTGACATGTACGCGGTAGATAAATAGTCTTTTATATATCCTCAAAAAAGAAATCAAAACTGTTGAAAATTCATGCCGTGTTCAATTTGATTCCGCGAAATGCAAAGTACCCGTTAGAGAAAGGAAAAGATCACTAGATTTTGGAGAGTCAGAGATCATTTTGCATTTCGCGGAATCAAATGGAACACGGCATCAAAGATGCTTCGAAAGCACCAGAATTGCGCCATCGACACGCACTGACGTCTTCCTCGTCGTTTTAGTAATTCGCCAAACTGATTTTCTGGCAATTTTCACAAATTTTTTTATTTTGTGATCTATTGTGTTTTTTTATTCACGGTTTCTTGTGGTATTCAAGTTATAGTAGATTTAGAACAGCTTGCTGTGTTGTTGGAAGGCGAGAAATTTGAAATTGGCTCAGTTTTCAATGAGATAACCTTTTCTCCGCGAAAACTGGGAGTAGGCGCCGTTATTTCTAGACCAGGGGCGTGGCTTGCCTCACCGTAATCTTGTGCGGTGGCGCGCACATGCCTACTTTTCCTCAGTCATTTCCTTTATATTTCCTCATTTTTTTTTTTTCGTTTTCTTTTTTCATATTTCTTCTAAGTATTAACCTTCGATTTCAAAATAACTCGTTCTATTAATAAATTCTTAATTTTCGAAGATATGGTTCTTCTCAAGTCTATGCTTCGAGGAGATAATAAAAAGCATATAAACTATAAAACTTTTAATTCGACAAAAAGAAGTAGTTGTCGACGATGTAGATTTCATCAAATAGTTGGAGTCCTCTTCCTGTGAACTTTGGACACATTCGCAAAGTGTTCAAAAAGAAACTAGAAAAAAAGGCCTGAACTTGTCAAAAATAGGACATTTTTTTCACGGAAATTCACTTTTTTTGACTTGAAAAAAATCTTTATGGGAAGGCAGGAGAACCCCGAAAAATAAAATTAATCGCAATGGCGTACACTCATTTAAACTAAAAAAACGATTTTCGGCCTCAAGAAATTCGTCTACGATACTAAAGACAGAAGAACCATGTATTCGAAAATTGAAAGTTTAATTAGATAATAGAAGGAGTTATATTGAAATCAAAGGGTAATAATTAAAAGAAATATGAAAAAGAAAATGAAAAAAAAAATGAGGAAATATAAAGGAAATGACTGAGGAAAAGTAGGCATGTGCGCGCCACTGCACAAGGTTACGGTGAGGCAAGCCACGCCCCTGGTCTAGAAATAACGGCGCCTACTGGGAGTTTCACTTATTCTTCTTTGAATATCATAGTCTGTTCAGATTTTGAAAATTCAAGTAGCATATTCTGCTCCCAAGAACACTCTTTGGACGGTTCTCTCAGTGATTGGTTTGATCCGCGCATAAGGGGCGGAGTTTTAGTTATGACTTGAGATTCAAAACCTGAACTACTTTTCTTTTCGTTCTTTTATATAGTCTATCATCAAAGCAAGCGTTTTTTGACAAACTGTTTTGAGGTTTGAAAATTCAAGATTGTCTTCCTTTCAGTCATGCCATCTTGGTAATATGTTATAGGTTTCAAAACTTGATTTCCTCGTTTTCATAACCACTTTTCCATTGTTCCAGAAAAAGACGTCGTTTATCTCTTAAAAAAGTGAGAGAAAGAGTTTTGGAAGTACCTTTTCGTACACTTCTAGAAAAGCTTTTATTTTTGAGGTCTTCGAACAATTTTTCAGACTTTACCAACTTTAAGAGCTCTTCACAGCTTTTTTAAAAATTCTTTTTGTCTTTATTTTTTCCTCGTGATGAAAGCGGCTTTTTTTGCAAAATTTTTAGGTGTGAATTTTCTCGAAGCATGACGCCGTTGCTGCGAAGTGCTTGCAAAAAGCACGCGTCGTGTTGCTCGGACGCCAAAGGAATCCATTCGAACTTGGTTTCTTATTTTCAAATTGTTAGAAAAATTCTTTGTGCGTTGTTGAGAGGAGATAGACGAATTTCAAGGTCTCATGGCGGAGATTCATTTTTTTGGACCTTTGCTTTTTCGAACAGCAAGAATTCTTCTGAAAATATTCACTTCCTTATTAGTTTCTTAAGTTCAGAGCCCTCGTAAGTTTAACACTGTCCCAGCGCCGAAACCACAAATTTCTTGCTCTTCTGTTTCTTCAACGGGGGTAAAATAAATTTTCATCTTGATTACTCAGAAAGTTTCCTTCCAGACAGATATCATGAACAAAGCATTTTACGAGTTTGAGGATGAAGATACTATGACAGATTTTAGTGTGAGTTTGAAGATAGAAATGTGGAAAAATTTTGTCTTTGAAGGTATTCCGGAGAAACTCGGAGGATGGCGAAGAGAATTCGTGGATCAGAACTAGATTATCAAGGTGAATTGAAAAAAATTTTTATTTTATTGGGTTAACATTGCTGTCAAATTTCAATTCTTGAAAAAAATAGCGCTAGATTTTTTTAAATAACAAAGGCAAATTTGATTATTCTAAAAAAACCGTTATTTCACGGATTTCACGTGAAAAAAACTTGCGTCAAATTTCTTGATCATTTGAATTTCCTACTAGATTTGTACTGGTTAGTTGATGTTTTTTTGGCAGATATCTACTCGCTTTCCCTATTTGAATGGAAAGTGGTAAAATAGCTGAAATAAAATGAATAGAATTTTTTCTCGGTAATAAATTTATGATAGAGTTCTTTCCAGTCAAGTTTTAGCAAGTTTTAAATTTTCTCCCCTTGTTAAAGTTTTTTGAAAATAAAAAAATTTTTTTCGGTGTGAAAATGTTTTCAGACCGGATTCGCCGATGAAAAAAGAAGTTATCCAAGAGGAAGAAGTGCTGAAACGGAATATCTTCTCATGTGGATCGTCCTTTTGTGAAAAAGTTGCTCCTCATTTTTGAAGTGAATTTTTAATCTCGATATTTAGCCGATAAATTGGGAAGGTTGTTGGGATATCGAGGAATATTTCGATCGACGTCCCTACTTGGGCCACTTTATCCAGTTGCTCGTTTATGTTCGTTCAATTTTTTTTGTTCTCAAAATATCGGTGTTTCAGTTATCGTTTCTTTATTGTTTTTTCACTCATCCCTTTAAGAATTTAATGGATGACTTACAGAAAGTTCGACTTAAAATTTGGAATTAAAAAAAATTATTTTGAGGATGCATAATCGTTGAATAACGGAAATCATCAATTAAATGTTAGTTTGATTAAAAGTTTATAAGAAATTTTCAAAATTACATAATTTGAAGATTTTTTAAAAAATTTTTTTTCATTAAAAAAAAACCTTCGAAGAAGTTCACCTTTCTGCAATTTCGAAAGTTCAATTGAATTTCCGGAAAGTTTTTAGAATTTTCCCCAACTTTCTCATTAAGTTAAAGTCTTTCAGATTTGCATCTTTGTCCTACCACCCGTTTCCCTCCTTCTAACGGGCATTTCATCACGTGCGGATCTTCTCGTGGGCGAAATTGCCCGTTTTCTCGTTTCTCTACTCCTCAACTACCTCACTCTTGATAAAATTTGAATCTAATAAGTGAAAAATTGTCCAATTTATTGCAAAATTTAAAAAGATTTGTACATTTTTTTCCTTGAAAGCATGCTATTTACTGTAAAAAAATTTGGGTATTTTTGTGAATTGTTTTATAAAGTTTACCTTTAACCTTGTTTCATTTTTTTTTTTGAGAGTAATACGTCGGAAGCGCCAGTATTTTTTTAAGATTGATCTCATTTATTATTTTGAAAAATGCTGGAAGGGTATTTTCTTGTAGCTTGGGCATTTTTTCATGTGTTTGAAAAGTCTGGAGAAAATGTTGAACAGTTTTTTTTTTCAGAAAATTCGCGTAATTTTTTGAATTTTTTTTGAAGACCGCTTTCCAATTTAAAACTTGTAGAGAGCTCCCTGTGGTGGTCATGTTCTGGGCTTTGAGAATTGTATTTTTCCTCAATTTAATAGCCAGCACGACGGCTTTTGGATTTTGTGCCGATTGGCTCTGCACCGTTTTACTGTATTATGTGAGTTTCGGAATAACCTTTTCAGATTCTTTTTTTTAGAAGTTTAGATTTTTTTTTCTTCACGACTAAAATCGAATTATTTTCATAACCAGACTTGTAAAGTTCTTTTTGTAAAAATCATTTTTAGATTTTAATTTCTTCCATTTTATATTTTGTTGGTTTTTTTCTTAATGAACTGAAGCCAACGAAAATTTGGCTTCGAGAGCTTCCAAATATTTTTTTCGGGCGGGAAGTATTTTTGATTAAGGAAGTTTTTTTGAACTCGAGGTTTGCTGTAAATGAATTTCGAGAAAATAATTTTTTTAAAAAACTTCTTATCTTCAAATTGTTCCCGTATCAATTTGAAAAAAATTGTTTTTTTCTCATAAAACCATAATAAAGAATGAATGTCATGTTTTTCAAAAACTTTTGACCTTTCTCCAACTTTTTTTTTTATAAAAATATCACTCCAGGCCTGCAAATCGAATCGTCTCTACTGCAATGAAAAGCAAGAATGTGAATGCAAGCCACTTCGGCAGAGCTGAACGATCAACATGGTGTGTATTTATTTTCGTCTTTTTTGCAGTTCAATTCACAAAAAAAAGGAGCATTTTTATGGTCAATCCAGGTAGTTGTTCTCGCGAGCCTGTAAAATCATGTATCTTGGTAGTTTAGCTCTAAAAAAAACTAATAAATAACGAACTGTTATGATGGAGTTGATCGCTCGGACGCTGGTGAAAAGGAAAAGGGATTGGCAAGTGAAGACGTGGAAATGGAGGGCGATTTGAAGGGACAGACTTCGGAAGGTCATCTGGAGTTGAGAAAATGGTTAGGGTTGATAGATTTTGTAGAGATTGAGTAGAAAGGCGTGACAGTTATAAAATTGCGGCGGAAATTACGATATTGTGATATTTTTCATTTCTATTATTGAAGTTGTTACTGATAACTTTGAAGCATGAAAATGCTCCTTAGAAAATTTCAAATGAAGTTTTGGTGTCCAAAAATTTTTTCTAGAAAGGATAGCATCAGGCTTTCATTTGGTTTTTCGATTTTGAAATTTGAGCCCGATTTGATTTGAAGTTAAAGTAGCATTTATCAAAGGCATATGAGCAAAAAAAAATTCGGTTTGAGATAAATACGCCGTTGCATTTTATTGTGTATCGAATAAAATATATTTTTTTTTTCCTGATTATTAAGAAAAAGAGAAATTTGAGCTCCCGCCAAAAGCGCGTTTTGCGGTAAATTTGCTCTATTTTCTATTTTAAATAACTCATATCTCGGTAATGGAGACCGGACCCGCCCCGGACGTTTCTGAGCAGTTCTAGGGACCACTTAAGAGAGCGAACGCCACCAAGGTGGTCAATAGAAATGCTCAAAAACGTCCGATTCGTGTTACCAAGGTCAGAGAGACCCTGTTTTTCCACTGCGCTTGTGCCTTTGAGCAAAAAAAAAATTGCAAATTTAACAAACCGTAGCTATGACTTTTGAGCCACAAGAAACTGGTCAGAATATAATCCGATTTACCACTATCGATATTTTTTACAGATGAACTTCAAGATCCCTTCTCAATGTATTTTTAGATGTAACTTTAGTTTTGAGAGACGTTAAGCCATTGAAAATAGAGTGCTGGTCGGTTTTCTCTCTGTTTCAAAATAGGAAGTTGAAAATCGAGACTTTGATTCTCTAAAGACTCACTTCGGCGGCGTAAATTGATCTCGGCGTGTACATTTCCTGCGGGTAACCGCCAATCCAGATGCAAATGATATAACGAATCGCTTGATCCCAAGACCAATTGTCCTTTTTCCGAGCCAAGAGCGTTACTGAAATCTTTAAAGTGTGTGATTTTGCTCCTTTTTTGTCAGTTTAGGCATCATCTCTTATAGAGATTGAGCTTACAGTGGTAGTTCTGAATAAGACTGGCTTCACTAGATTTAGTTTTTCACGCTGCTTCCAACTCTAGAATCAAAAACCGTTTATGAAAAAAGTTAGAGGCACTCAAATTCGAAAATTGCAGTGTCTCCGACTGAGCTCATTTCGGAGGTTAGCCCTATTCCCCTAGTCACGAAAAACCATGTTCTATTCGATTAATAAATATAATTTATGACAATTTTAAGTTTTTTGAAGCTGTTGGATATCAAATTATCAAAATTAGCGTCAAAGCTTTGTTAATCAAGTTTTCTTTGAAGTTTAATTTTTTTAATGTTTCAAAATATCGCTCACAGGTTCCCAATATCAGCACACAGTAGATTGTAGCAAGTAGAAAAATGATGAGATCCCTGAGTTATACATTTTTTCCTATCTTGATCGAATCAAAAATTTACTTGTTTCTTATCAGTTTCTCGTAGTCACTTTTCTTATTCGTATTCGTTTTGCTTTTCCTGCGAACGATCAAATAATGCGTCAGGAATTCGAAGACCACGTAGATGCTGGCAACGGTTGCTCCTGAAGATTTGCTTTATTGGCTTTTCAATTTCTTCAAAGTCTTTTTGAAGCTCAATTTTTCAAGTAAATACAATGCTGTGGAAGGTTGTTATTGAATGAACAGACTTTTTGAATTTTTCACCTATGGAAGCCGTGCCCAGAAACAATCCGACGAATCTTTGCCCTTCCGCAATGGATTTTGTTCTGTTTTCTCGGGCAATCAAAGCACTTGTGTAGGACAAGGACATGACGTTGTTGAACGAGAACCAAATGCTGAAAATGCCTTCTTTGAAAAAAAATAAAATGAGGATCTTGAAGGTTTTCGAGGCAGAAATGGGTTATTTCACAGTTGAAAATGGAAGTTCTAAAGAAAACTAGAATTTTCAACCTGTTCAACAAAGTCCAACGGCGTCTGAAGTCCCTGGACCACTGTAACTCGAGAATCGTTGTTGAGAAGTTGTAGTAGTAGGAGGCGAGGTGTTCTGAAGCTTAGTTAGATAATTGAAGTTTTTTTGAAATTTTTAAGTGATTTAAATGAATTTTAAGTGCATGTGATTGAAGATTTTAAGTGATTGAGGATTTTTAAGTGAGGAGGAAGCTTTTTTTTGTCAATAGGTCAGTTTTGGAAGTGAACAGCTTTCTAATTGATTCTGACATTCTAATTTTTGAAAATTAACTTCGGAATACAATTTAGAATAGAGGTTATATTTATCATGCTGAGTTCATCTACAAGCATTTTCTTGGGCAATAATTGCATAACAGATTGAAAAAAAATTATATTTTCAAGATAAAGCCACAAAAAACCGAACCCTCTGCTTGCGTGATGTTTGAACCGTTTGCAAACCACCTCAGAGCTTCACCTGATACGGTAGTATATCTCACAGGGCTCTAAACGTTTCTGAGTTTTTACAGTTCTTATTGTTAAAACAGTTCCGAGGGAATAACTTCATTTTGATGGAGTCGACTTTTGCCAACATTTTTTGATCTTCATCCGTAAACTAATAGACAAAGAAAGTTATTGATAAATTAACTTTGCTCCAAATTTGACGCTCAAGAACGGCTCGAAGTGAAAAAATCACTCTAGGACCGCTTCTGCGGTACAGCACTCCACGGAATCACAAGTTGCGATGAATAAAGTTTTCAGCGAGGAGTGGTTTTAGTGAAAGAAACTTGTTTTTGAACTAATGAAAACTTTTTTCTCGCTACTTTCGAATTTTTGAAAATCCTCTTTTTCAAGCCTCACGTCAACGGCGAAATCGATCTCCTCATTGAGCCTGTCTTCCTCGTCGTATCTCTCATTCTTCAGCATCAATCTGTTTCATAAAATTCTTTACTACATTCATGATAAAGTTTTTCTTTCCTATTCTTCATTCTATTTGTTTCGAATAATTAAAAGTCTCAAAAAAAAAAGTCTTTTTCGCTTTTTTCATTCGACAGATGCTCTACGGCTAGTCAATCGAAAAAACAATTCCTAAAGAATCGAAAAAATCCTCACCGCGGACTCAGTACAAAACACAATAAAAACATGATAATCACAGCCAAGTAGAATATAAGCAAGTGTCTTGGAAAATCCATTCCGATTTATTTTCCAAATGAATTTTTGAAGCCCTCTAAAAGACGATTTTCCGGCCGTTGCCCCCGGCAATCATCATGGAGATTTTCATTGCTTTTTCAGTTCCAACATTTTATTTGAGAGGAAAAAAAAAACTGAAGAAAGGCTTTTTTGGAGGAAGGCAACCACAAGTTGTTGTTTTTCGATGAGAATAAGTTGATCACCACTCCATCCCGATGTACGACTTGAGCAGACGTTCGTGAATTTCAGTGAACATCATGTCGCAGTGGCGGATCTCGTAGCGAAGCCACTGAAAAGTAATTTGAGCGTAAAAGTTCGATATATACTTTTTAAAAGCTTTATAAAGAGCGTAAAACTTGTAGGACGCCAAAAAAGAATGGAAAAATCAATTTTTTGACCTTCTCTGTGTTATTCCGATTCAAATTTCCATTCATTAGAGAATTATTTTGAACCGTATCGACGAAAGAAAATCTTTTCCGAACCTCTCGCTCATTGTTGACCTCGTCCCTCTTGTCCTTGAGCTTATGAAACTCTTTGCAAATCTTCTCGATTATGTCAAACTTGGAGTTGATCAAATGGACCAGTTGGCCTTCGAGGTAGAGCCGTTTGCCAATGGGAATGTTGCGCTCCTGAAAAAGTTGGTTTTTGTGTGAAATTTGAAGAGAAACTCACGCAGTGGGTCTCCCAAATCTCCAACCCCTGGCAGGCTTTGTCGAGCACTTCCGTCAGGATTTCGAATCTATAATGTGGAGTTGAGAAAGGAAGTGATAGCTTAAAATTAGCTTTAGCAGGAATTTTTGTGTTTAAAGACATTTTCATCTAATTTTTCGCTATACCAAAAAGGAGATTCCACTTGATGGTTCGGAAATGTTTGTAAAATTAAAGTTGACATTAGTATTCCGCTATATACATATTGGTCTATGAAAACTAATTTTTTTCTTTAAACTTGAAAGGTTCATATTTAAGCGCTCATATTTTAAGCAACCTCAGATTAGGCGCCGTCATTTTTTTGAAACAATTTTGTAAGTCTTGATGGAGATTCCTAATGACAGCTACTTGAGAGAACTTTCAACTTTAAGATTATTAAAGCTTCCTAAAATATTTTTTTGAGAATTAGAAAAAAAGTATAATTAAAAACAGAAAGATAATGAGGATCCACTACAAGACCGTCAAAAAAATTGACAACCCACCTTTGGAAAAATTCTGCCGTCCTAGCTAGTTATTTATTCTATACTATTTTTTTTCCGTTTTTCAAGATTACTGATACCTATCATCCTCCAAGCTCCGATCTGGTCGGGGCAGAGCTTGCAACATTCGCTCCATCGTCTTGATACGTCTCTCCGTTTCGACAAATCTCCGTGCCAAGTCCTAGGGATACCTTGTACTTTTTTCACAAAGTAACAAACCGGAACGTATTTCTTGCCGATCGCATCAGGAACATCTTTCATTTCAAGGTAAATTGTCGCTGGTTGAGTCTTGAGATCTTCGTAAAATTCTGGGTCCGATTCTTGAGGTTCTGGAAAAGGGATAAGGATTTTAGGTCGATTTTTGGTTTTCATATATTTTCCTGGTTTTTTTTTAACTGTTAGTGATAATTACGACGAATTTATATAAAATTTAAAATTTGGCACGCACGGTCAAGTTTGAGCTCCTTGACAATATCGTGAAGTGGAAAGTCGACGGCTTGGGGCATATTGGTCTTCGGCCTCTTGGCGATTTCCTCGTCCAGTAGCTTTTGCTCTTCTTCGCTCAACTCCGGAATAATTTTGTAGTCCTAGAATGAGAAAAAAGTTCAGCTTGAACTAAATTTTGAGAAGGAATGGACCTGGTAGAGGTTGGTGGACTCCAGTTTGTTGGCCAGCTCCTCGACGGCCCGTTCTTCTTGCACCACATCCGTTGCCATCGCCACGACGACTTCTTTTAACTTGTAATGAGGACTACTTGACGTTTTATTAGTTTTAATGCATTTCTAGATATTTCTGGAAGTGCTATTTTATTATTGGATTGCTTCGTTTTCACAAAAGGCGTCGTTCTGGTTGAGTGAGCTTTCAAGCATTTCTGGACTTTCACAGCTGCTTGGTTTTTTTTAAAGCCAGAAATGTCTTACAAATCTTCAAGTCTGATAATTTCCAACTGACTCCGGTCTTCAGAACTCGGGATTTTTTTTGTTCCAAGAATCAGATATGTTTGCTCGTTACAGTATTCGATTTTATTGATATGTCTTTTATTCATTTTTTCTCACTACAGGTCGAAAACTAAATTTTACCGAGTTCAGAAATCATGGGTTTTTTTCATAAATTTCTGATTTTTGTTGAGCTTATTTTCAAGACTTTAGATGTTTGGAATGATCGATTATAAAATTAAACGACGAACTTATTTGAACTCAGCCCAAAACCGTGTTTCCCAGTCATCTTCCAATTTCTTGTATCGGTTCATATTCAGACAAAAACAAGTGTTAAATAAATGACTTTATTAGAAATTATTCAATAATTTTCTCTCTGACAACATTACTTGTTAGTCAAGAAGATAAAAATTTTAATTAATAACTTCAGTTGAGCCTTATTTTAAACAAGAAATATTATTAACTGCATTTGTGTCTATCAAGAAATGTACAGACATGGTGGAGAGATGCGCGATCGATCAAGGGATTGGAGAAATAATTTAGCGCCGACGGCAGCACGATCCTCCGCACTGGGTGTAGCCGGAAGAGCATCCGCAGCCGCTGGACGAGGTCTGGCATGGAACCTGAAGTTGAGACAATTCGTGGGAGAAATCGGGGCTGTGGGAACTCACGACGATCTGAGAGGCCTGCTGGCAGGTCGAGGCGCAGGTCTGCTGGCAGATTGGCTGGCAGGAGAGGACGGTGCTCGACTGCTGGCACGTGTTCATGCAGCTCGACTGGCAGGAGTTCTGACAGCTGTCCTGTTGTTGCTGAACAACGATGACCTGCTGAGGCTGCTGCTGGTTGCAGCTGTTGCCCTGGCAGCCGCACTGAGACTGGCACTGGTTGGTGCAGCTTGAAGTGCACGACGGAGTTGGGCAGGCCGACTGGCACTGGTTGGAGCACGAGCTGGAGCACGAGTCACCCTGCTGAGCGACGATGACGATTGGTGGCTGGTTCTGCGTGCAGGACGACTGGCACGATGGCATGCACTGAGGCTGGCAGGTCGGGGCGCAAGCCTGGTTGCACGAAGCCTGGCACGAGGACTGGCAGACTGGAGTACTGCAGGCCGACTGGCATTGGTTGTTGCAGGAGCTCTGGCAGCTGTTATCTTGCTGGACGATGATGATCTGCTGGTTGTTGTTGTTGTTGTTTCCGCAGGCGGGCTGGCAAGCGGACTGGCAGTTGCAGGATGGGCACGACTGTTGGCAGGTCTGCTGGCACGAGTTGCACTGGTTCTGCTGGGCTGGGAGGACGATCACCTGAAGGTTTCGGCTCGTTGATTGTCTTTCTAGTGTTTCCTTGACTATGGCTGAACATTCTGGATTTTTTGAAGTTTCAAACTCTTTGCTAACCATTTTTGAGAGAAGCTAAAGTCTGATGAACTGATTTACCTGAGGAGGCTGCTGTCCGCACTGAGGAGCGCAGCTAGCTTGGCAGGTCTGCTGGCAGACGGGGGTAGCGCAAGAGCTCTGGCAGGAAGACTGGCATTGGTTGCAAGAGTTCTGCTGCTGCTGCTGCTGGAGGACGATGACCTGCTGAATCAGGAATCATATTTAGATAGGATAAAACGGGTTTGACAAACCTGGTTGTTGTTACCGCCGCACTGCTGCTGGCAGGAGTTACCGCACTGGTTGGAGCACTGCTGAGTCTGGCAGGCGCTTTGACACTGCTGGATACAGACGGGCACGCACTGGAGGGTCTGCGTCTGCTGTTGGTTGCAGCACGAGTTGGAGGAGGACGAGCAGCACTGTCTCTTGGCACGAGACAACACAAGGGTGCTGTTCGACTGAAAAAAAAAGTTTGAAATCAGAAGTTCGGCTTGAGTATGTCTCCGATTGTGAATTGAAGCTTGAAAGCTCGAGAGCTAATGTCTGAGTAAGGTTATAAGGGATGCCCAAGTTTCTTAATGTCTGCTCTCTAGAAAGAGACATTAGAAGAGATTTCGAATTATAATTGAAGCTAGAAATAAAATGTGTTTCTGAAACTAAATTGTGTATCGAAAAAAAAGGTCAAAGTCAGTTTTTTGATTTTCTGAACTTGGGATTGGCTCCTAATTATGTTCCTAAGCCTGCACATTTCAAGTTGGAGCTTCTCGTTTTGACTGGCATGTGACCTCTCAAAACAATATTTGTCCAACACGGCCGTCTGAGAGAAGAGATAGTGAGAGAGATGCTCACTCAGTGTTAAAACAATGGACCGTTCAGTGACCACTGTTGAGCCTCTCATTCTCTTGAAGCGTCAGGAATCTCTCCCTCGCTTTGTGTGTTTCGCTCTCTTGTGACCGCCGAGCTTTTTCGGCTAGCTATTTCGGGTGGTGTATACTCGAGGTCCAAATAGCTTCTGTATTCTTTTCCTGGACCTGATTTTTTGGCCTTTTCGGGACGAAATTTCGTCTGTCTACAGGAAGAATTATGATTCAATTTTGGTTCTACAAGGTCTCTCTGGTAGATTGGCTCCAAAAAACAACAAATAATTGGAAATTCCCTTTTTAAGACTGGGCTCAAATTTAGTTGAAGCTTGCAAATATGAAAATTTTACATTTTTCAAAACGAGCTCCAAGTTGAGGCATATTGAAAAAATAGGGAGATGAAGAAGAAAATTTGGATATAAAATTTTTAACGCAAAAAATTGCTCCAAGCATTTTTATTTGCTGTAGAAGTAGGCTAAAAAAAAGATTTTGGAATATATTATCAGACTATATACATTAAAAGATTCTCAATCGACCAAGAATGGTCTCAGGCTTGAAAATGAGCTTTTCAAAAATTCCAGTTCGAGAAGAACTATTTTTAAAAAAATTGATAAGCATACTCAGGTGGAAAAAAAGCTTTCTACAGAAAAAGACAAGAAACATTTTTTGCTCCAATGTTTGTTCATGAAGGTTATCACGAAATAGCCGAGCTCAAAAAAGGCTCTTTCCAGCTAATTTCAAAACACAGAAAATTCAAAAATACTCGGTGGCATTGCCAGCAGGCTCAAGTTCAATAAAAGAGATGTTTCAAAACAAAATAAAGTTTGAAAAATAATACAAGTAAAAAAGAGAGAGGAAAAGGTACCTCGGTGATTTCAGCTGGTTCGGCGGTGGTAGCCTCAGTGGCGAATGCCGTGGTCGCAAGGGCGCAGGCGACGAAAAGAAGGTAAGCGCGGCGAGCCATTTCAAATGCGGCTATTTTTGGGGATGATAAGAAGGAGGAGCTGATAATCAGTTGACTCAGTTGAGAAGGTGCTGCTGCTCTGCGTTGAAACCCGTCGTCGGCGAGGCTTTTATACGATGGAGGCCGAAGCGGCCGCCCATCGCGGTTGGGCCGCGTCGCGGCCTCCGGCGATGGCCACCGGACTGGTCTGGCCTGACTCATCTTTCCGGATATCATTGCACCCGACTCTGACGTTTCTTCTCCGTCTTCCTCATCTTCTTCTTCGGCTTCTCCGTCTCTTCTGCAAAACACAGAATCGACATTCCGATCTTTCTCCTATGTGCGTTTGTGATAAGTGTTGGATGGCAATCCAAACACGCCGTGGGAATTTGAGCTTTTGTATTTGCACTTTAGTCTTGTAAGGCATATGGTTTCTTCGTCAGGTGCCTTTTGACTTAAAAAGGTATCACTGAAAGTTTGATGTCAGTTTGGCTAGACAGTGATGAGAATCTGAAAGTTCTGACGCTTCTTCTAGACCTTATAAATTCAAAAAAGGTAGATGTCTTCTGGAGTGAAAACCTGTCCGACTAAACCAGCATTTTCAAAGCGAAAACCTCAAGCTGGTGTACTCCCAGTTTCAGTAAAGACGTGAACAACTTAGGAAGGTGCTGCTGGAGAATTTCAGTATGGCTAAACAGCAATTTTCAAATCTGAATGCTTGGACCGAGGTTTCTTAAAGATCCTTCTGTCGTAAGAAGGGTGAAGGACTTCTGAAATGGTTCTTCTAACAGAAGTACGGCTAAGAAAGTTTTTAATCGAAAGGGACTCCACTGTCTAAAGCGCATCTCAGGCATGCAGTATATCTTCCTCTCTTGAAAAAAAAATTTAGAGATTAAAAGATTGGACAGTAGGAAAAATGCATTTCAACCTTACTACTTTATATACTAGCCGAAACGAGGTTTTCTCCTCAAGCTAACTAGCCAAACTCATACTGGGAAGTTTTATTACCAATTTTACTTCGAAAAACTTGAAATTCACTTTACTCTCTCATTTTAATTCAGTGATTAGCGAGACCAAATATTTTTTTATTGGACTTTGAAGCTCTGCCCGGTTTTCCACGTACTTGTTCCTGACGTCAATTTATGACTCACGCTTTTTCCGGTCCTTTTTTCTATGTTCTTAGAGTTTTTTGTTGGAATTGACTCTGAAAATCAAGCTTTTCCTGACCAGAATATTCTCTAGAATCGTAGTTTTTCTTAAGATCTGCTTTGCCGTAATCCAAGCCATCCAAACACACTATTTGGTGTTGATGTTTCACGCCAACACCTTTTTTCTTCTTTTGCCTGTGGAGTTTGTGGTCGGCAAAAAGGAAGAAGAAAAAACCGGCCATCTCAAGACGGCGACACTTATTGGCCGTGTTGCTCCAGGCACTTTTTTCTATTGTTTTTTTAAATTCTCAATTTGAGCTCATTTCAATTTTTCCGAAAATGATGCTTAGCTCCATTCTTTGAATTACTAGGAGTAGAAGATGATCCTAGTAATTTCTCCCTTCAATGGAATAAATTTGATTTTCTTGAGAGTCTTCTTATGGATTTTGGGTCGAGACATGCTCGATTGAATTGACATTAAATGAAGAAATCGAGAATTTTGCATTAGCACAAATACGGTAGTGATTTCCATCCTGAACGGTCGGCGGCACCTTTTTGTGTTTTGGTATTTGCCTGTGTAGGTGTCGCGTTTCGGCTCTGGGTTCGATTTCCATGTTCAATCTTTTCCTCAAACGCTCTCGCCGTTGTTTCTTGTTTTGTTGGAAGCGTTTATTCGTCGGGAAGTCTTTTTTTTGCAAAATTGAGAAGAAGCAAATAGAAAGAAACGAAGATTTTACGTTAGGATTTATGAAATATTGAAGCTTCTATAAGTGAGATAATTTTTAAGGCGTTTGAGTTTTGAAAGTTAAGGGTCTAGTTTTGTTATTTCAGAAGAAAGTTTTAGGTTTTTTGAATTTTTGAATATTGAAATTTAATCGTTGTTAACTTT
The DNA here is from genome assembly GCA_904845305.1 of Caenorhabditis auriculariae. NCBI lineage: Eukaryota > Metazoa > Nematoda > Chromadorea > Rhabditida > Rhabditidae > Caenorhabditis > Caenorhabditis auriculariae. The sequence goes on along the minus strand of CAJGYM010000021.1, from coordinate 1,069,495 downwards.
TTCCATGAATGTACTCTATTAAACTGCGACTTTTTCTTTATTAATTTTTCTAGTCGGAAAGTTTAAATAACTTGAATTTTTAAAAACTTTAGTAGTACTTGAAATGCTACTGCCACACTGTATAGTTGAGGCGAGACGTTGAATTTACAAAAAAAAATAGAATTCATCATTTTTTTCTAACGAAAACCATAAATTACAAGCACAAGTCACAAAAACAGCGAAGGTCCACGTCTTTCTAGATTTTTTTTTTCTGTGTTTTTTTCTGGTGCCTTGTAACCACAAAATGACGTAACACGGCGTTGCCGGCGGCAAATCGGCGATGGAGATGCGCTGAAACCGGGTGGAAATCGGCCGGTGGCTCTTCTCCGGGTTGTGCAAACACCTCGACATTTTTCGAGCTCATTTGCGAAGATTCCCCACTACGCCAAAGAAAACACAATAAAAAAGGATTGATAAGCTTTGGCGGAGCTCTTTTTTTACTTTCTATCAATGGAACCCTTGGCTTTTAATAGAATGGGACGAATCGAAGGCATTGGTTTTAATGACTGAGAATTTAAAAATATTGCCTTTCCTACTATCAGGATCGTAGAAAAGAAACTTATCCGGGACCTACTTTTTGGAATTTTTGTGCATTTATGATAACTTTTTCCATGAAAGAAGAACCATCCAGCTGAAACTTCACGCTTACCAGGTGCTGAAGAAGAAACTGTCAATTTTTCTTAAAGGCTGCCTATTTAGGCGCTGCCATTTTTAGTAAAGTTTGCATTAGGTTCCCTTCAGTTAGTCGTTGCTCAAGGAACTGCGAAATTTTCTTGAAAGCCGCTTGTTTAGGAACAGCTATTTTTATAGTAAAGCTTACATTAGGCACTGTTCAGCCAGTCGTTGCCCAGGGAACTGCCAAGTTTTCCTCAATAAATAATTACACGACAAAAAACATTAGCTTTTCAAAACAATATCCCGCCATAATTTATGTAAATTCTTAACTTTGACCTCTATTGCATTGTATCCAATAGTTTTGATCCCTTGGGACTCTTTTAAGATTCAGGATAAAAATAGAAGGAAAAAAAACCCACCCTAAGATGCTCATCAGAAGAACATCGAACAGCATGTTTGGAACGGTCCTTTTCTTGTCGTTGTTAGATTCGCCTCGAGTGGCCGCCATACTTGGAGCATCTCCTTCTTTGTCCCGAATTTGCACTCTATCTTCTTTTTTTTCCAAGCTTTTTGAAGTTTTTTGGAAGGCATTCGAGGGTCCCGCGCAAGGCGACTGTTAACCGTCTTTTCGTGCGCGATTCGGACCCCTTATGTACTGTTTCCAAACATGTTCGACGAGAGATGGAATCTGTGTAGGGATCAAGAGTTGAAAAAAATTGTTTTTTTAGAATTCTAAATTTTTTTAAAAGCTTCGTTTCAAAAATTTTTCCAACCTTTTAAGCTGTTTTTTTTCTCAATTATTTCAGGTTGGAGCAAGCTTTTTGAAGAATCTCAGTTTTCAGTTTAACTGAATTTATTGAAATCTATTTATTTTAGAAAAAAATAATGGGAAAATGTGTTCAAAACTCTACTTTCTAACGCTTTTTTTATTTTCAAATTTTCTTCTTGAAAAAGGCAGATCCGCTGATGACTATAATGACAGACAACTCAAGCCTTTCCACACTTTACTTGAAATTATCTTTTTATTGTTAGAAAGCGCAACGTTTTAATTCAAAAAAAAAAGACTCAATTTTGTTTGCCTATCCATGTCTCGTCGGCCGAAAGAATGTGTTTGGTCAAACACGACGGCAACATTTTTTTTCTTGCTTTTTTTGTTTCTAACAAACGGATCACACCTGAAGTGATCGGAGTTTTGAGGCGACTAGACGCGATGCGCCTCTCCTTTGTTTTGTTTGAAATTCTGATGTTCTCATCGGAATGGACTAGATTGGAAAAGAATGAACTGCAAAAAGTGACTGATTGGACCGAGAAAATAAATTTAAAAATGTGGCGATATGTTTTGAAGCATTTGTGCTCTATTGACACTGATCACTATTTAATTATCAATGTAGATGTGTGAAATAGAATCAGAGAGCTCTGGAAGTTTGCGTAGCTCAGTTTGAACTCCTGGGAATTTTTAATTGATGTTTTTAGATTCGACTAGATTTGTTGTTGTAGTTATGCATATGACTAACTTTTAAAATAAAAAAGAAGGCCTTTAGACCTGAAAAATGACTTTTCTCGTTTTTTTTTGTTGGTCTTCATGAGTGAACTCACTCGAGGTGAAAAAAAATTTTAAAAAAAGTTAGAAGAAAAAAGTTGAGCTATAAGGCTATTCCATGTATGACCGCCAGATTTTTTTTTGTGTTCGAATTTCCTTTTTCCAATCTTTTTTTTTTGCTTCTTGTTGGTCATGCGAGATGGCATGTCACACCGGAAGCCGACCGGTCCGGTTGAGACGTGTTTGCACGCAGAAGAGCCTTCTCCGACGGCGGAGAGAGAGAGTTTATGGGCAGCAGCCGCCACCTTCAGGAGGGCGCGCACTTTGTTTGCCTATTTTAGCTTCTCTCTTTCTTTGTGCCGTTTTTTTTTCTCCCTGTATTATTTGAGGCTGATTGGGAAGAGGGATCTTTGATTGCAATATTGATGGAAATTTTAGAAAAGAATATTGATACGAGTGGCCTTTGAAGCTGAGGAGAGAGCGGTAAATTGAAACGTCCCTGCTTTTAGTTTTTTTTAATAAATTGTTTTCTATTTCTCGTCTTTTTGAGTCTGATCAGGAGAACGATCTTTTGTTTGAATGTATTTGGACGATCTCGAAGTGAAAAAGATCGTGTGAAAGATTTATAACCGAGAATCGTCTTTGACAAGAATACTAGAAAATTTATAATCTCGTTGATGGGAGTATTATGCAAAGAGAGAGAAAAACGGTCTGAAAACCTGAGACATCACATAAATTATGGGGAAAACACAGAATTTACAAACAATTTGGTCATTTGAAAACATTTTTCGAATGTTGAGTCTGAAGATGCTGCTTCATATGGTCGGACCGGCCGAATGTCTGTCCGCATTCAGCACATCGATGGCTGGAACTCAATGACTTATAATATTGAAAATGAAAAAGAAAAGTCGTTTCGCCGTGACATGTCAGTTTTCGCATGTCTGCGTCTCTCTGTTCCCTCACCGACGAGGCCAGAGAAGCATGGAAATAGCACGTAAACATGAGAGAGACGTCGAAAGATAAAGAGGGCGCAGAGAAGTACCACCCTTTCAATTCGCGAGAAACAGACTATACAAATGCATACAAATGAATTTTTAAAATTAGGAAATGACACAAACATTGCAATCCAAAAAATCAGCCAAAAAAGTTCCATTGAAAATAAGTAATTTATGACGAGAGATCAACACAATCTCGAAGAGACGGCAGAGAACAATATATACATTTTTTTCTCTAGCGTCTCTTCAGACCGCACATGTCTCTCGCGCCCGCTTTTTTTCGTTTAAAAAAATTATGAAAAAAATTTTATAATTTCAACAGAACTCCATATTTTTTTCTGTATTCTGGGAGTCCAAGAAAGAAAAAAAGTCTGAATAATTCGTTGAATATTTCTTGGAGAAGTTATGTCAACTATCAAACTTGAAAAATACAAAAAATCCCTTTTTTTTATTAATCTTTTCCGTCAAAAATAGTCGAATTTTCAGAAGATTTTGCTTTGAAGTTTTAGTCCTAATTAAATGAAAAAAACTGACTTTTTCAAGCCAGTATGGGAGCGCTTATGACGAAGAAGCTGATCGCTACGAGAAAATGCGCGTTCGCATGAAGGATGATCACATGCGTAGGGACGGCAGCCGATGTGGCTTCTAGAAAAAAAAAAATTATAAACAGCAAATCAATCGAAAAATAGTTCAACGATAGCATTTTGTCAGATTTGAAAACAGTGATACTTGATTTTCAAAGACAGAAATGAACCTTTTATGAGCCATCAGATGGCTCGTTTTCTTGTAGGTTTTGGTACAGCCTTCGAAGTCGCAGATGTGAACGTAATCAACTGATCGGCTGCCTTGCTTTCTGAAAAAGCGTGCTCTTCAAAAACCAGAAATCATGATTATCATTCAAGAATATTTCACAACTTCAAAGCGACTCCAGAAACCAATTCTTGCCTTTGCGTAATCAAAGCTGTTCTTGATTGAACTAGACTCACCGTCCTTTGCAGTTTGGACACGTACACCTCTGACATTTCCGTCTCGGTTTATTCTCTTCAGTAGCTGAGGACAGCGGGCTTGAAGCACTGGATCCAGAGGAGAAAATAGGTGTTGCATAATTGGAGTAGATAGAGTTAGGTGGACTGATCGAAGGAAGAATATTGGTAAAGTCCCAGAAGACAGGGATCGCTAGGAACATTGGCTGAACCACTGGATCGTCCTCCCAGGGTCGGAACAGCTTGAACGGCTTTTCAGTACTACTACCTGGCGGTGAGTCCATTTCACCTGTAATTTGGGAGCTGTAGTAGGTATAGGAAATATGGAATCGATCGTTTAAAGGAGGGAAGGAAGACGACATGATTGTGCGCAAAATTTGAAAAACGTAAGCTTTATCGGTTCTGCAAGAAATGTACTGCTCAAAAAATCGGGAGAAACTAAGACATATTGGTCAGAAATTGAGGCGAAAAATCGAAGCAAGAGGATGAATTTTAGAGGCTTGACTGGTTGAAAATGGGAAAGAAATAGTTGAGAAGTACGGTTGCGAAACAGTAATAAACGTTCAATCAAATAACTCTTAATGGAGGAAGGCTGATAATTTTGAAATGGAAGATTGATTGAGAAGCGACCTGAGAACTTTCCTGGCAAATTTGAATAATGATGAAAGTAGAGGTTACAGTAGTAGCCGTACTAGACAAAGATTCCTAATATCTCAACCTTTCCGATTTCCTATCTTTGAAGGAACCCCTGAAATTGTGCCAGAAGCTTTGAAAAGTCTTTTTTCCCTAGAAAAATGGAAAGTTGTGAAGGTTGAGACCATCAAGATTTTCCTCTACATAAACGGAGGCTTGGCCACTTTTCCGAAAGAAATGACCTATTTTGTGAAACGATACGAAGCAACGAAAAAGTGGAGGTGTACTGTAGCGGCCAAACCAATCTAGAAGGAGTCGAAATTTCTCAATAACGAAATTTTGATGTGAGTACTGAACGTTGATTGAGAATAAGAAAAGCTACACAGTGAGGAATAAACTATCAGAGGAAGACTTTGACCAATGTCAGGCTGAAAATGTTCAAGTTAGAACGGTTACTTCCAAATCATTCCATGAAAAATGACAACTACTCAACCAGAATGGATATATCTTGATAGGGATACAAAGAGAACGAACGAGCAAAAAAAAAAGACGAGCTTCTTAATAGAAAGACAGCCTCAAAAACCCTGCTTGGTTGAGAAGTGTTAGAAAGTACGGCAAATCAACAGCAAAGGCTCTGTGATCAGAAAGTTCAATTGGAATTGCAATAATTGGAGAAGCTGTTTTTGAGGTTCACGGTAGCACTCAAAACAATCTGAAGTGAGTGATAAACACTGAAGGGAAGAGTTTTTGACGGGAGTTTTTAAAAGGAATAGCGAAAATCCGCTCAGAAACCTAAGTTTCACAAGTATCGAGCAAAATAACGGAGAATCGGGAGGATCGTTGAGAAGTGTTTAAAAATAAGATGAATCAACAGCTCCTTCATCCGAGGCTGTGATCAGATTTAAGCCAATCGGAGATGCCGAAAAACTCTGGAGAGGTGTACGGTAGCGCTCAAATCAATCTGAAACGAGTGATAAACCCTCAAATGGGGCGTGTTTAATGGGAATGTTGAAGAGTTGATTGAGCAGAAGATGACAAGCTCCACCTCAGCAAGGAGGCGCCGTTTGGCTCAGGACCACGGCTTTGGGTCGCTTTCAAGTCGCCGGCATGTTCCGGCGCCTTATTGATAGCACTGTGACACTGGTTCACGCTATTTTTTTCCCCAAATCGGCAACATCAAACGAACCGTCGCGATGATAAGGCGCGAGCTCCGACCATATAATCTCCCTAGGATGATGATACGGAGGAGCCGCTCTTCTTCGCTCCGTTGATAATATTTTAATTGCCTGAAAGGCGGAGCACAAAGTCGTTAAATTTGGCGCTCTGTCGCTATGTCGTGCAAACTGTACAGTTTTTGTGTTGTGAAGCTGACAAAAAAAAAAAATGCGGAACGGTACTGGTTTTCAGCGAGAAAATTTGGATTTAGGTATCAGTTTTTGAGACTGCGATTTCTGTGGCGTAGAACTGGTCGGTTTCTGTGTTCTGTAACTAAAAAATTTGGAAAGAAGCGCTTAATTCAGCGTAGAAGGGGGTTTGGGCTTTTCTTTTTGAAGCTGTCCTAAGGATTTCAGGTGCTGAAAAGATGATAGAGATCATCTGGAGGAGGAAATACACAATTTCCGAAAACTGCATTCGGGTTATACCTTGAGAGTTCATGGTTCTTTAAAATTTTTCTATGTATTGAAAAGGTAGAGGTTTCCACCTGATATTTGGTTTTGAAGCAGCCTGTTTTTTTTAAATTGGCATATTATAAAAAACAAGAGAGAAGCTCAAGTTTTTTATGTAAGGAATAATCAAGACGAAATATGTTTTTGAATAATCTTCATTTTTTTTCTTCAAAGAAGAGGCACCGTATTTGCAGAAAGCTCTCAAAAACTAACTAATAATTGATAAGAACAATATAAAGGCACGTTTGAAATGAGCTAGAAGGAAATCGGAAAACTTGTGAAAGTACAAATTTTGAAACAAGGTCGAGAAAAAGACGGGCGAGGGTACATTTCTTTTTTCCTTCTTTTTTTTTTGACGAGCCCATTTGCGGAAGAAAAAACGCATCACTATGGGAGGCCGCCCACACCAAAAGAGCATGCCGACAAAATTTTTAATTTTTTTCTATGAAAAATCAAATATTTTGAATATTTTTTGGAGAATTTCGCTGTATAAAGTCTCTCATTTTAATCAAAGTCGGTGGCAGGGTTTTCCTACCGTGATAATGGAAAGAAACGCGCCCACTCCACCTCTCTTAATTAAAATCGCAAGCTTCAAAACAAAATTTGGTCTCAGAATGTCACTCAGAAGTTCAAATGTTTTATGCATCGATGAGAAACTGAATCATGCTTGGAAAATGGCGGAAGAAGATTTCTTTTTTCTCTGTTCGTTACCAAGGACGAAATGAAAGAAATAGCTATAATTCAATTGGCTTTGGTTTAGGAGGAGCGTAAAAATTGGAGAGAAATAAGAAAGGAAACAAGAAAACTGGAAAGTCATGATAAATCGAAGATTTCATTTAAAAATTGCAAGGGGAGAAGTTTTATGTTGAAAAAAGAACATGTTAAACTTAGGATTTGGGAAGAAAAGGAATGGAAGAAAAGGGAACCAAATGCGGAAAATAGATTATGATTCTTGATAAATTGTCTAATTCTGCCTGTCTCAGCGAAAGGGTGTAACATTAAACGAAGGAACTGTTGAAAAATCAATAATAGCGCTCCGTTCCGTAACTTTAACCATCGAAAGCAACGAACTCTACAAATTCAGAAAGAAAAAGATGATCCCCCAGCTGCCTCGCACCTGCTCCCTTCTTTCCTTGTGAAGCTCTAACTTTTTTTTTTTCATGTTTGTAGGATTTCAAATATTTATTGGTTCAACATGTATTTATAAAAAAATAAAGTTCAACGTGAAACAAGCAGGAGTTTGGGAAAATACAGGGGTATCTATGAGGAGTTTCATTTACCTTTACAGCTATTTTCAATGAATAAAGGCATTTTGAACACGTTTTCACAAATTCAATTAGTCTCAGAAAAGTATTCCCTTCGACAGTATCTGAGTGGAAGAACTAAGTTATACTATGGAACCGGTATTTTGTTTTGGAGTCTAATTTGAAAACAATAATGAACTAATTCAGGTTAATCATGAACATATCAGAAGACCTCTAATTTTTGAAGGGAAAAAGATATTTTCCAATCAAGGACCATAAAATTGCTAATTCAAAAGAAATTACTTTCAACTTATAATCTTCAAAAAAATAATATTCCATTGACAGTTTAATGAGAAACTAGACTAATCAAAAAGAAAAAATTGAACTTGGACTCCTAAAATTACAGGACACAATTAATTTGAAGAAAAGTCATTTAATGTGATAAAGCTCATTTGATGAGAGTATTAGAGGTACTTTTAAAATACTTGACAGAAAAAGAGCTAGTAATCTTGAGAGGGGCTCGATGAAAACAGAGGAAGTGATCAAAAAAGTTCCAGATGGGTCTCGACACGAAAAATCAAACGTTGCCGGTTGGACACCGCCGTCCAAGTTGTAGTGGATCTTTCCCGTTATCTAGGGCCTCGCGAAGGACGCTGATCCAGCAGTAGTACGCCTGGAATAGGTTATTTTGAGGACCTTGTAAGAAAAAAAAATCGAAAAATTGTCAGTAGAGCGCACATTCTTTTGAAAGTGACTTATTTTCTTCGGACAAGTCTGAAATGACTTTTTTGCGCAGTTTCATGAAGGAAAATGCTCAAACAGAAACAGAAAGCCTCTGAATTTATCAGAAAACCAGAATGTCTGCTTGATAACGTGATCATTACAAGTTTTTCGAATTTTCAAGCCACATTTTTAATAAAAGATCGACGCAATAACATAATCAGACTCTAAATTTGGTAGAAGGCAAACTCGGCTAACTTGTGGCTAAATTTCCAGACAGGATTTTAGGGTAGAAAGCTTAGTTGGGAAGTTTCGAGTCTTCATACTTCTCCAAGAAGGAAAGCTGTACTTAAGAATTTAACGAAGATAATATATTTTCCGACCTCAAGACCGCCGTGTCGAGCGAATCGTTGAGCGATCCAGTCGCGGTTCAGATAACTCGTTTGATAGTAGGAAGATGGGTCTCCGAGAATCGTGGCGATGGTGACAGGTCGTGGAGAGCTGTAATTTTAGAATAATATCAATTTTTTGATTTTTACCACGGAAAAATGAGCTTGGTGCGCCTCGGGGCTTTTTTTTTGATAGTGTTTTGAAAAAGTTTTTCATGAAGTTTGTTTTTCGAAAGAGCTTCTGCTTCTCGGTGTTTGTATGAAGGTGTCTCTAATTCTCATTCTCAGTGGAGCACACAAGTCACTCCTTTTTTCTGCGATTAGGGTTTTCTATATTTCCTTTGAGTCTACCACCTTAAATTAGCGCCAATGTGAAGTGCGGCTACCAAATTGACACCGCTACTGGTTCCGCCGGAGACTCCGTTTTCCAATAAGACTTTCATCGCTGCTGTTGAGGCGCAGTCGGGGATTTTCAGTACTCGGTCGATGACCGCCGGGTCCAGGCTTCAAATTAAATACGAGTTTAAACTTGAAAGACTTTCTCTTTACCTTGTCGTTTGACCTTTCTTCGCTGGACCCATCGGTCCGAAGCCGATTCCCGCCATCCCTGGCTCCACCCAGAGATGGGATCCGCTCTGATTCGCGAATCTGAGATTTTCAGGGTTTCTCATCAAGTTTTAACAGTTTGAGTTATTCAAGCGAGAATCAGAAGGTTGTAAAAAATAGTTTTTAATCTAATCGCAGGAAATGTTGGGAACATAACACTACAGGCTTGTGAACTTTTCATTTTTTAGGATTCTCAACTTATTTATCTTATTTAATCTGTTTACCACGAATTGTAAAAATACACCTCTTTTTTCTCGACGATCTTCTACTTGAGGTTTTAATTATTCTTTTTTTGACCCACCGTTGAAAGAAAAAAGGTAGCAAAGATGCTAGAACGCCTTTAGTTGTGGTGAACGAAACATACAGTCTTTTTGTGGAATTTTTCGAATTACCGATTGTGAAGAACGTAATCGTAGTAGACTGAGAACTGTGTGTCGGCAAAGACAACTTGGGTGTCCAGATTGTACTTTTTGATGTACCTTCCGATTGATGTGATTGTACCACCTTTAGAAAGGAAATTTCTTACTTGGAAAAGGAACTATCTTACCCGTCCCTGCGGCGTGAACAAAATAATCTGGAATGGCCAATCTGCTCTCATTCAGCTGGGTCACTATCTCGTGGAACATGTTGGCTGACTGCTTTTCGTAGTTTCCGCCTGGATTTAACTTTTTATGGGTTCAAGAACGTTTGAGAAAAAACATCCGCTATCTTGTGTGCTCCATGGCCGTTTTTTTTTTTTTGAAAAAGGAGGTTTAAATGACTTTTTGACACCGAGGATGAAAGCGCTGTATCGGAAAGTATATAGCTGATTCACGGCTGGCTTGAGCCGTCGAGAAAAGGGTCCTGCCACGAAAAGAGACGAGACAGTGCCCTGGTTAGTGGAGAGTGCAGACAGGCCACGCCTTTTTGCGTCCCAAGCTAGCCGTGAATCGTCTATAACGGTCATTCAAGGGAATTCTAAGTCTTTCTAGTTTTCACTTGAAAAAAGCGATGATTTGAGGTTCTATATGCGTTTTAGAGTTTTAGTTTGGAAAAAAAAATCGATGCGTTCGGGAATCATCTATAGTCAATGTTTCCCGACTTGAAAGGCGGGCCAAGGGGCGTGACGCGTAGCGTGTGCGTACGCGGTCCTTGGCACGAGTTCAATTCAACCGCCAGCGAGCATTCAGAGAGATTATTTTTCGCTCTTTTTTGATTTTTTTTTTATTGGTTGTTCATGTGTGTATCAAAAAACAGTAGAAAATACAGAAAAAGAGTAGTTGCCGAGCTTTTTAAATAGTCGGCAGCGATTAAATTGAACTGGCGCCCAGAACCGCGTACGCACACGCCACGCGTCCCGCTCCTTGCCCCGCCTCCCTCGCCTTTCAAGTCGGGAAACATCGATTATACCACTTTCAAAAAAAAAAACTAACGAGGCGTCAAAGTCACTCAAGTGGCTGCTTGATCACTAAGAAATTTCTGATGAGAGGCGGGAGCTTTTTTCGCGGCTATTATTTCTCACTCACTTTCATGGAATTCTTCGGCCAAAAAAGCGTTTCCAAACTGATTCATGAAGAAACCGTTGCTCTTGTCGGCTAGTTCTCGCGCTTTGACTAGTCTGAAGATTTCATTTCTATTTTGTTAACACTTTGACAAAAACCGCTCTGCGATAGGAACTTTGACGATCTGACCGCCGTAGTGCTCGATGTGCTCCTTTTTCACGTCTTCTAAAGTGTCCGGAACCTGTAATTTGATCATTTTCCGTTATTTTCAAGAGGACATAAACTAACTATTGCTGTGAAAGGTACGCCGATAAGCCTACACATGAAGGCTAGTGATGCGGCTGTGTTGCCCGATGAAGCTTCGTAGACGTGGGTTCCTTAAATTTAAGTAGAGTGAATAATTTTCAACTGTAAGTGCTCAAAATTGGGATAGTTAAGGTTGAAAATAAGGCAGCAGTGTAGTAGAAAAGGAAAAAGATTGCTAAAAAGCAAAAACAGAAATATCACGTCATATCGAAATTCAATGGGCGAAATTTCACATCTTGACTATATTAGTAGAAGATTTATTTTTATTTTATTTATTTATATAGATTCTATCAAAATTTTCCTATGCCTGAACTTAAAAAGTTAGACTCGCAGGGGAATGGTTCAAGTATTAAAATTGGGAATTTGTTAGCTCGCTCCAATAGTTAATGATGCATCCGTGCGAAAATCATTCGAGGTCGGTCGCAATTTTAAATCACTCCGAGCCATAGACCTTCAAGTTTTTGATAATACTTACCTTGCTTTACATGTCCCTCCAATAAAGCCCAAGTCATCAAAGCCCATGCGTAACGGTGTTTCAAAGATCCCGTTGATGTCGCTGTTTCGTTTTTGAAGAGAAGAGTGACTCGTGGGTTGCCTGTGTACTGAAAAATCAATAATTATTCAAAATACAGTTAATCATAGGTTTATTCACTGCATACTGTTAGAAAATAATAAATAAAATAGTTCAGAATACGAAAGCAGCAGAATAAACAAAACGGGAATTAGTCCACCCTAACGAGTAGACTATGACCCGGGGATAGAAAGGAAGTCAGAGTTTATAAACTCATTTTTCCTTTTTCTGCTCAGAGACTCAACAAGGATTGATTGAGAGAGCTCAGATAAGCTAGACTAATTCAAAGCGAACAGAATGATATTTAAAAAAATAACCTTGAATGGAAATACTGGGGTCCGCCCCATTTTGGCTCGTTCTTCCCAAAGCTGCTCCAAAGCATGACGACGCCATGATTTGCTCTCTAAAATTCGAAAGAAGATAATCTGTATTTTTTTCAAACTGTGAATAGACTAAAAATGAGCAATAGAGGGCATTTGAAAAATAATTTACACCCGAAGCTGGTTTGTTAAAAAACAATAGACTCTGAAAGTGGATTTTTTCAATTTTCGAATCATCAAAATTTTAATGTAGCGCTTGGGCCGAAAATCCTGAAGTTAGCATCTGAAACTGCGCTGAAAACGAACTTTCAAAAAACGCGGAAAAAAACTAGAACCGAGAAAAAAAAATGTTTTTTCATACCTGTAAGTTCATCATTAGGGGCCGAAGAAAGTTTGAGCGTTGTTGATGGTTGTCGGTCAATATGCGGCGAGAAAAGTTGGAATTGAGTGAAGGCGACGCCGACGAAAACGGAATGATAGATCAACAAGGAGATCATCACCGACAGCAGCAGCGAGACGTTCGCCGCCGCTGAAATTGACGTCGATGCGAACATTTTCCGAGTTGTAGTTGTGAATACAGAGTTTCGATTCTATTCGATTTGAGAATAGTTTGGAAGAGCAACATTTTTCCTTCAATTGATTGGGCTGACCCATTTCGTTGAATCATCGTTTCTTTGCTCGTTTCTTTTTCTCATTTTTTGTTCTGAGAGGGGTTTTTTTTTATTGTACGCGTATCGGTTTCATTAGAATGACGGGCGGCTATTCAAGGTTTCTGTAGTTGAGAAAAGTTTCGAAAATTTGAATTTTTGATCATTTCAAAAATTCGATCGCATAAGAGATTTTCCCTTGTAGCTTGGAAGTACCGTGGTCTTGACTATTCATTTAATTTCTTTCTATCACGAAAATCATCAGCAATGAAAACGGAGTTATTGAAGAACAGAACTGTTAAAAATACAGTAATTAGAATTAACTCTAGTTTGAAAGTAATTAATTTAACAAGAATCAACTGAAGTTTGAAAGAAAATAATCATAAAAAAATTACACAATAATATTATATAATGCAAAACCACAAAACTACAAGAACAACTCGAATATTTCGAAAAAGAAAGATGAACGACATAAAAAATGAAAAAAAATGCAATAAACTCTTCTTTTATAGCCTACATCAAAGTGGGCTCAAAAATACTATAAATTATTTATGAAATGAGAAAAATCTAAAAAAATTTGCGTTTTTCATTGAAAAATGTGTGAATTTGGATACTTTTTTATTGAAACTGAGCATGGAACTTCTATTGAAAAAAATGACAATGATATAAAGGAAGAAGAAGGAAAAAAAAAAGCGATAGGATAGAGAACTGTTATGCAGCAATGGCTTGTTTGAGGTGGCAAGAACCAATACTTGAGGAAAAAGAAGAAGAAGAAAAAACTGTTTTTTGAAAAGCCTCTTGAGCTTTCATCACTGGTTGGCGTTGATTTTTGGTTATTTGGAAGCTTCGAGAATCAATTCTATTTTTTTTTCAATCCTTTTCGGAAAAGTCTAAAGACCTTCTTTAAAACAAAACTTTATTCAAAGTTAAACCCGAGATTAAAAGTATTTTTTTCGAAAAATCTTGTTTGGCCTTGAGACCTTTATTAATTCAATTAATTTGATGATGCCTTTTTACAACACTGTCGAACCTAAAGTTAAATAAATGGAATGATTTCTTTAGCTCTATTTGGAAAAAGGAAACTTAACAAAAAACCTATAATAGCCTTTCTTTATAAACTTCTAAACTTCCATTTTTGATGAGGTAATACGTGCTGAAAATAGCGAAATATTTAACTTTCACTCTTAATCATAGGTTTGTTCACTGCATACTGTTAGAAAATAATAAATAAAATAGTTCAGAATACGAAAGCAGCAAAATAACCAAAACGGGAATTAGTCCACCCTAACGAGTAGACTATGACCCAGGGATAGAAAGGAAGTCAGAGCAAACGGGAAGGAATGGATTCGAAAAAGGCAGAGTTAGGGAGATCATTAAGTTTAACCCGTAGCGCATCCGTAGAGACGTTAAAATTTATTCTAGAAGTAAGTTTATTCCATAATGGAATAGTTTTGGAAAACAAAGTCGTTAGAGAACTGACCGGAAGAGCGAAGTCGAAGTGGATTCCTCTGTAAAGGAGAAATAGGGAAGAAGTCCCTCTTGAAAAAGTACAGATAAGTTCAGTTCTTGTATCAATGAGTCATGAAAGGACGTTGATCAGAGTTTCCAACTCAACTCTTTTTTTCAGAAGCCCAAAATTGGAGCGAAAATTCGACTCGACACCATGATCAAAAAATTTGTAAAAAGAAAAATGTTATATTTTTAATAATTTTTTTCTTCCCCTTTTCATTCCTTATACTCAATTTATTGCAAATTTGATGAAAAATCGGACGTTTCGTTTGGAAACTCGGCTTCTCCTTCTTATTTTCAATTGTTCAGTTTTCACTTGAGTCATTTATGTCATATATTAATTTCACTTTGCGGTTGGGAGTTTCCTGAAAACGGGCCAGAACACTCCTTGATGTACCAGATGAAGATTCTGAAAGTCTCAAGCTGCATAATTTCCTAGTTTTTGGGAAATCAAGGCTCAAAGCCCCAGAAATTTTAACGTTTTTTGACGGTTTTCTTTGACTTTTATTCGACTTTCCTCTCTTAAAAACTAGAATGTTGTGCAGGTTAGCCAACTGGAAAAAGATGTTTTCCAGATTTTTAAAAACTGACATAGTTCTTGACCACTTTAGATGCTTTGACACCGCTTTAGGGATCACTTTGAGCTTGGAAGACATTTGGAGCTTGTTGCTAGGTTTATAAGGACACGGCTGCCTTGAGAAACTAATTGAAGGGTTGTAGACTTGTTTTTAAACTACTCGAATTCTGAGCAGGGTAACCCAGCCGGGCTAACACGGGGTCTCCGCGGGTGCCCCCGTATTAAACCCGTATAAGCCCAGCTGATAGAATTTTTGGCAGTTTTTAGCCCAACTGAGATTAAAATAACCTCAGAAACACGGGTTTAATACGGGTACACCCGTTGAGACACCTGCTCAGCATGCGAGTAGTTTATGATTAGAAATCACACGTCGAATTATCAAAATAGAGATGTTCGAAATGAGACCTACGACAAAATTTTAAACAAGTCCTAATCTGATTTTCAGGAATAAAACGACGTGAAGGTGAAACCGTGAGATCATGGAGCTCGGACGGCATTTCACAACGTTGTTACGTCGGAAAAGTAACTGAATGGGAATGCTGTCCTCAGGTTCATATTTCAGCATTTTTTTCTTCTTCGGATCAGCTATTTTTCCCATTCAGCGGTTTGAACTATAGACACATTGGAAAAACCAATTTCCATAATTAGTTCTAGCATTTTTGAGCCGTGTTCAAAGTAGCTTCGGCGATTTCAAAATTGACGCCTTATTCGTTTAAAATGATTTCGAGAAATAGGCAGAATTGGTATTCCGGGAAGGGGTAGAAAAAAATGACAATATATCGCTAGATACGCATTTTTTACGCGCGAATTCGAAATTTGCGTAGAAAATTCCCAAATAACTCCAAAGTTTTGCATTGGCGCGTGAAAGTTACAGTAAAAATGAATATTTAACGATAGATCATGACTTACACTCTTCGAAAGGCGCTAAAATTAGAAAATTTCCGAGTTTTAATTGCTATGAACTCATATTTATTAACGTTCGGCTATTCGACTGGGACTGGGATGAAAGAAAAAAAGTTTACAGAGTGAAGGAAGGAAGGAAATTAGATTTGACGTCAAAAAGTAGTCCGTTACCATTTTTGGGGTGTGATATTCATTCTCGTCTTCGAAACAATGATATAAATTATTTTAAAGACTTTTGGAACTATGATGCTCCAAAATAGCTATCAAGTGCTTCAGCCGCTTCTCGAAGCTTTTCATTCTATTTTTCAGTGTTTCCCTTCATCTTCATCGCCACACTCCTTGTCTACTTTCCTGCGCCGATACTAACACGTTTAACTATTTCTTATTTTATCACTGTATTCAGTTTTTCAGAATGTTGTGATTCCCCTATTCTGGGTGTCGGGACAGAGGCCAGTGGAACCTCGATGTGTGCTTCATGCATAAAAGGGGAATTTGTCCTGAAGAAACAAGAAAGCTCAGGAAAAGGCATTTCAATAGCAAGAACTTTGAAAGCAGCCTCTAGAATCGTCTTAGAAGACACCGCTCCCACCTTTTTCGAAAATCTTGAAACTCTAAGTTTTAACGCCTCCGACTTCTTCATCTCCCCCGGTACCTATTTTTGATTTTGCTGTGGAAAGCGGTCTCAATTTAACATTTCACTGAATCTCATACCGCTACCTAGTGACGTGATTTTATTTCTCATTTCATTTTGAATATTTGTCTCTAATCAGGAGACACGTGGAATTTTTTCTTTCTTCATTTCTTTTTTTTCCGAAGTATAGTCTGTTCAGATTTTGAGTGTCAAGTAGAATGACGTCATTCGAAAAGGCTCTGTGGATGGCTCGCTCTCTGATTGGTTCATCGCACCATTATGGGCGGAGCTTGAGCGACGACTTGACATTCAAAATCTGAACAGACTATACGATTTTATTGGAAAATGAGTCACAGTTTAAAAAAAAACAATTTAAAAAAAAATTGAAAACATTTTTCGCGTACCATGTAAATAAATAAAAGCAATTATGTGTGCGTGAGAGAAGCACTTGATATATTAGTCAAAGTATTTTTTCAGAGCCTCTCATTCGTATCCGAAGATCGGCTGTGACCACAGATTCATTCAGCAAACTGCATAAAATTGAAATCAGCCCCTTAGAACCATATTGTCAGAAGGGAACGATTTACGACATAGACGGCATGGATCCGGTGCCGCTAGAGAGACTGAAGAATCTTGAGAAGGTTGCTACAAGATTTTTTGTTAATGGAAATATGTTTCTCTCCATGTCCTCTCAATGCCTGACAAAATAATAATTTTTAAAATCATTCCCCTATTTATTTTTCAAAAAAAGTGCAGATAACGTCAACTTTTAAATTATTTCACTTGACTTCATCGCATGTTTCCAGGAGTAAATATGATACTCCTGTTTTTTAGGAGGTCCTGAAGCCTTGCGCGACATTGATTCCGACGACGCTGTTGCCGAAACCCTGCGTATGCAACGAAACGACGCAAGCGACATCGCGTAGCCCACCACAAGCCGCAGCTGCTGGCTCACAACAAAACAAAGACGCCGGCGAAGGGACTAAAGATGTGGAGAAATGCTCTTACAATGGTGATTATTATTTTCAGACAGGAGGATTTAGTGCTAGGATCTTTCAGGTTTTGCAATAAAAATCAATTCATGAAGCTTTCACAGGAGATCTTATTCCATGTTTGAAGTTATATTTTTTCTCTATCGCAGTTTTCAAATGTCAAGTCGTCGCTCAAGCTCCGCCCCCTAATGCCGCGATAAAGCAATCAGAGAGCGAGCCATCCACAGAGCGTTTGCGAATGACGTCATTCTACTTGATATTCTGAACGAACTATAGTCTGTTCAGATTTTGAATGTCGAGTCGTCGCTCAAGCTCCGCCCCCTAATGGTGCGATGAACCAATCAAAGAGCGAGCCATCCACGGAGTGTTTTTGAATGACGTCATTGCGCTTGACATTGAAAATCTGAACAGACTATTTATTATCGGAGTTTCTCAATCCCGAATGAGCATGATTGGGAAGAAAAAAGCTTTTCCTATATTGGCCAATGACGTGAAAAAATTTTATATTTTAGCTCGCGTGAGAAATATCTTACTGGCCTTATATTTCTTATTCATAGCTTCTTTTTGAAAGGAAATGAGAAGCAGAATAAATTCTTTACTATGCAGAGTTCTATATAAAAAACGAAAAGTTAAAGAAATCATTCTATTTTTTTTTTTCAGACTTGTCTTTTATATACCAATTTTATGTACTAGATCATTTTCAAGTACTCACGCATGCTTAAATTGATAATTTATGTTTCGTAACTACTACGGAGTTGATAAAAAAATACTTCGATAAAATGAAAAAAACATGAAATTTGATGAACACCAATAAATAGTGGGCTCTTTTTTCCCAAAAAAAAAAAAATAAGAATGAATATTGACAGGAACAATTATCTTGACGATCCTGGGAACTTCGCTCGTTTGGTTCCTCTTTTTTTTGGTCATGGTTTTCATCCTCCGTTCACTTCGCGCCGCACAACCGCCGCCAGAAGAGGAAAGAATTTTTATACCCACGCCTCCCAACGAACTTTCAATACTTGCCGAGTGTGGTTGGATGAAAATCTGTCACCCCGAAACTGTTTTTCTTAATCGTTCAGTGGAATACGTATCGTATCTGGTGCACGATTGCCACGCGAGCCTGGCGGCGGCTCACACGGTTTTCGGTATCTGTTCTTTCTTTTTTTCGGAATTTTTTTTTTCATTTGTTATTCTTTTCAATGGTTTCAATCGGCTTGATAAGAAAAACATTTCTCGTTAACATTTCATATTCATTTTTCCAGCTGAAGACACGTCCCTCCTGTTCGAGATTATCGAGTCGAGAACCGCTCACATCAGCTCGACGCGAAATACCAGAAGTTAGTTAGAGAACAAAAGTTTTGACAGTGTAAAAGTTTTACTACTCAAAAAAAATGATCTGATAGATTGGCAGCGCTTCTAATCAGTCGAAATCTGCTTAAAAAACCGCCAAACCTTCGAAGATGGGGAAGAAAATCTTGATATCTAACTTTTCAATGTTTGAACTGTCAGTGTGATTTTTCTCGTTCTGAATGGTTTCACTAAGTGTAGTTTTAGACAGTATTTCTGCATTAAACTATTTATGTGATTTTAATTTCTAAATTAGATCAAAAAATTTGCGAATGCGACTGATGAAGGCCGGTTCGGCCATCAACCCCGGTCCAGGCACAGCTTTGATTTTTTGACTACTAGGACACTGTAGAAAATTGTTTCCATTTTCTCGCACTTCAACAGGGATGCACGAGACACGATCGTCTCAGTCAAGAATTTCGTGTCTCGATCTTGTCTCGAGATGAAAAAAACTTGTCTCGTGCATCCCTGCACTACACTAATGATAACTGCAGAGTCTGATGCGAGATCGGTGGCAGTACATTGCTCGCAAACATCTCGCGCAGGTCTCGCATTTCTAAAGTTTTCAAATTGCGTGAAAAGGGCGAGAGAAATGCAAGGTGGCGCCTGGAAAAATGCGAGACCCGCTTGAGGACAGAGCGAGATGTTCGCGATTTCGTCAATTTGCCGCCAGCGATATCGCATTTCTTTCAGCAGTCATTCTTAGTGTAGTTAATGTGCAGCCTCATCTGTTGCAGTGGGATCTTTCCGAGAATTCGGCGAATCTGTGGTTGCGAGGCAAAAAAGGCTCACGGCGATGGGAGAAACCTTGTACGAGACAGATATTATGAATCTATTAGAATATCGAGCGGAAAACGTCGCCATAGAGAAGTAATTTTTTTTGACGGTAAGAAAAAAGAAAAATGCGCTCCTAGGTTAATTTTTCGAATGAATTTGCTCGCCCACTATTCAAATATATTGCAGTGAAATTAATGCTATACCGCGGGAGAGCCGCAAGCAATATCGTTTGTCTCTCGCTGTGACTTCGAAAAAGTCTTACGCCATATCGCTCTCTGAAAAATGTTCCTTCAAAGATGTTTTTTTCTTCTTTAATTTGATTCATTTCATCACAGAAATAAAATGCCGTGTTCAATTTGATTCCGCGAAATGCAAAATACCCGTTAGAGAAAGGAAAAGATCACTAGATTTTGGGGAGTCAAAGATCATTTTGCATTTCGCGGAATCAAATTGAACACGGCAAAAAAAAGTGTTTTGAATTTCAATATTTCGAGATAGAGCTATATAGCCGCGAGAAGCCTTGACTATATCGTCTGCGGCCCGCTGCGATATAGGCAATTATGTTGGGTAAATATGAAAAAATTTTCGTTCATTTTGAGCTTTTTTTTTGGATAAGAATCATGATTTTCATATGGAAAAAAGGAAAAAAAAACGTTGAGTTTTTTGAAAAATTTACAAAAATTCAAATTAATCTGTGCAAATTGGTCTTTGGTCATGCAAACCGGAAGAAACCTGGACGTTTCTGAGCATTTCTTACGATCTCTTTGTGATTACTTGAAGTGCTCGAAAACGTCCGGGGCGCGTCTGGTTTGCGTCACCGAAGTCCGAAGAGGTCTTCAATTGAAGCGCAAGATTCAGTTCTCCAGTTTAATCGAACTTTGAAGGCTGCTTTTTTTCAACAAGATAACCCTCTAAAAAGCTCTAGGGCTACTTAAGGGATTGATAAATTTTTTTCGGATTTTATATCATGTTTCAGGTACGACCAAATAAATGTACCCATAGAATACCGCATGGAGGAGATTTTCGTCGGCGAGAAAACGTCCAACAAAAACACATACGTCGATATTCTGGAAATGAACAAAAGAATGGACGATGTTGAACTGCAACGGTCAGACGTAGAGAATGTTGTCCACGTCAAAAAAGCTGTGATGAAAGAACAACGAAAGAATGCCGTGCAGAAAAAAACTGCATCGCGGAGAAAGAAAGCCGGGGAAGAGGGGCTGAACATCGACGAAGGAGCTCGCGAATCCGCTAGCCGAGACTCGAAAGCCTCGCGGGAGTCGAAATTCAGGGAGCAAATGTTGAGAAGGAAGACAAGACCGGGAATGGTCAATATCTTGAATAACATGGTATATGCTTACCGTGTCAACAAATACCGCAGAAGTGATTGTGATAAGACGATCATCAAAAACACTTGTGAGTTTTCAGTTTTGACAAAATGGAATGAGCTAGTTAGCCTTGAAAAAATGAACGTTTTTTTTTCCGAATTTTTAATCCGGGTTTCTCAAAAGTAGGGAAATTTTCTTTCCAAAAAGTTGCCTGAATACTTTTCTTGATTTACGAGATAAGTTCGAAAAAAAAAACTGAAACTGTACATATCTCATTTTTCAAACAAAAAAAGGTTTCAAAAAATCTCAGCAGTTTGTCAGAAACCGGTGAAATTGACCACTTTCCGGCTTTAGAATCTTCTCTCTCAAGAGTTTGGAAATTTTGTATAGCCTACGGCAAGAGACAAAGGTCTTGAAGCGAAGTTGGTCAAATTTGACCTGGCCTTTTGGCGGAAAGAAAAACGTGACAAGCTGGCGCGGAATGGCCTATGGACTGAAGCTACCAGCTTCAATTTTTTTAGTTCTATAATAGATACAATAGGAATCAGCATTTTTTTTTCAGATGCTTCAGCAGGTGTTCAGTTATTTTGTCTCAAAGTCTGCTGACAGAATTAATTTTTTTCCACTTTTAATTCAACATAAATTGATTATTTTTCTCAGAAGGCACAAAATGAGATGAAGATTTTTTTTTTCTGTTTCAGGGTTGTCGTTGGGAGCCATTGTACGCCTTTTGACGGAAATGGAAACCGCCAAGAACATGATGAAAGCAAGTAAGATGAGAGACTGAATCATTTTGGAAAGGGTAGTCGTGTGATTCCAGATTACGACGAAACGAAGCTGCAGTTGTGCCGAGTGGCCATGTCAGAAATCAAGGAGCGCTGCTTGGTCAACAATCGAGAGGCCTACGGCAATCAGAGAAAAGGGGGTCAGAAGGGCCAAGTCTTCGACATGCACTGTGGGGAAGTTTTCTGTTTGGGACTTTAGAAATGTTGGATTGCGTTATTTTGAGTCAGTTCTGTCCACCTTAAAGACCTGCCAAATTTTAATGAGCTCAAAAACGTGATGTCAAATCCATAGGACCTGAATCAGATGCTTTTGAGTCGGGTGTTCCCTCGAGGAACTGACAAGACTAGATGAAGTTTGAATCTTTTTATACAGGCGCTGTCAAAATTAGTAAGCTTTTAAAATTTGAATTTGAAAGAAGGTTAGCCAACTTTTGTATGCATTCTTTTTTCTGAACTTTTGAACTGAAGACTGCAATATTCCAGCTTTTGCTCACGTTTTGGATCATCTCAACTTCGATGCAACATACGAAAAGGAAGATCAGGAAGTGCTGAAATTTGTGAATGAATACGAATACATCCGGTACCTCGAACTTCACTACATGGGGTTGAGCTATACAAAGCTGAAAGGAAGTTGGTAGAGAAGAAAAAAAAATCGATTTTCGTTTCTATTTCCAGAATTCGTGTACACAAAACCTGTGCCCAGACCTGGAGAACTCATAAGCGCCGCTTGCAAACGTGTTGAAAGTAAGTCAAAAGAAAACGGACCATTAAATGTTGCGAGAAAAAAAATTTACGATTCCAAGCGATTTTTCTGAAATTTGAGGTTCCCGTGATAGAAAAGATTGTATTCAGGACAACAAGAGTTTTACGAGAAGGTCCAGAAGCTGGTCAAAGAATACGCAGCACGCAAGAAGTTGAACTTAAAGACGAAAATTATTCCGCCAAGCATTGTGCCAGATAAATTTAAATTCGAAACGACAACTCCGGAGCCAGTGAACTTGGTGTTCACGAGGGGGATTGCGGGCAAGGTGACTTTTTTGGGTTTCAGGGTAAAAAAAAGAAAAGTCAACTTTTGGGAGTTTCTGAGAATGTGATTATTAGCATAACTTTTAGACATGTCAAGCTTTTCAAAGACTTCTGCTTCATTTCATGTTGTCGAACGATATTTTCAGGGCTTCAAAATTCCAAAAAAAATAACAACTTTTTCGATGAGTAGATTTCCTGACGTCGCTTCGAAATCCAAGGTTCATTCTTCCACTGAAAACTTCAACATTCGTTTTTTTTTAGGAAACTGAGAACAAAAAAAGCAAGAAAAAGTGCGTTGTTCCTGGACCTCTCCTGCCTAAGAAACAGGTAAATTTTCGCAATTTATGAGCGTCTGGACGTATCGAGCAGACACGCTCGCGACCATGATGGTTCAAGCAAAGCGATGTCATTTTTCATAACGGTTGGGAGTTTCTTGAAAATTGGCCATATCGTTTTTGGATGTACCAGAAAAAGATCGTGACAGTTTCAAAACTGCTCAACATTTTTTCATTCAGGATGCTGAGAACCCAAAAAGTAAGCACGGAAACGTTGTGACTGGACCTTCTACGCCTGAAAAACAGGTAAATTCCCACGTATGCCAATAATCTTCAACTTCAGAAGTAGTATAGCCTAATTTTTAAAAAATCGATGGTACGGCAAAATCTCGAGTTCGCAAGCCCTGAGGACCGTAAGTCTGTGTACGCGCATCTCAAAACCCATAATCTTGGAAAACGAAAATTATCGCTTGGCGAATAGATCCTATCGTAAATTATGTTCAGTGATTTAAACAAGAGAATGTGGCATAAATGTGCAACAGATAAGACGAGAAGGAGAGCTTTAAGCTTTCCAATATTTATGTTTCAAAGATTTTGGGTTTGCAGATGTTCGAACACAGGCATACGGTCCTCAAGATAAGCTGACTCGAGATTTTGTCGTACCAACAAGAAATGAAAAAAATAAAATAAAAATGAAACGTTATCTTTCCGCTCCACCAAACTACATAATTTTCAAATTTTTCGTATTCCAGGAGCCTGAGAACCAAAAGATCAAGCCGACAAGCGTTGTGACTGGACCGCTCACGACTAAAAAACAGGTAAATGTTTCACCGAAAATCTGGGGTTGAAAAGGACGCATTTGGAATGGGTGAACGAGGGGCGCCTGACCTGAAACGACTTGCGCTCTTGTAAATCGCAGATTGAGCAAACTTATAAACTTTTTTTCTAACCGCACGATAGGGCTTCAAGGCTGCCAGCCATTTCTTCTTTTTTTGTAATTGTGATAAAGTATTCCAGAAAATTGGTAGTTGTTGAGTTTTTCATTGTTCTACCACAAAGTTCGTCTAAAGTTTCAACCTGTTCAACATATTTTGATTCAGGATGCTGAGAACCCAAAAAGCAAGCATGGAAGCGTTGTGACTGGACCTTCTACGCCTAAAAAACAGGTGAATTCCCACGTACGCCAATTATCTTCTACTAGTATGTATTAAACGCCAACCAAAAAAGAATTTAGCGTTATTCGAAATGTTTTGGGGGTTTTCTTTAACTATTCTCAGGAGAAAAATGACTTAAAAGGTTCTGAAAGCTTGCTCCACCGAACTTAATTGTTTTCAAAACTTTCTCGGGTTCCAGGAGTCCGAGAACCAAGAAAGCAATCACACGAGCGTTGTGACGATACCGCTCACGCCTGAAAAAGAGGTATATTCAAAAATTATCAAGAGATGAAATGGTCAAATTTGGAATGTATTCATGAGAGGTGGTTGTTCAAAGGTGCACCTGACCCGAAATGACTTGCGCTCTTTGTTTTAACGCAAAATTTGCCCGTTTTCAGACTCCTGAAGGCCAGAAAACTTCGAGTCGCTCGGCAGCAGAGGAGGCCAAAGAGAGAAATTCGCCGCTCGAATGAACTTTGATACTTAATTGTATTCAGTACTTTTCATGTAGTTTTCCATTTGCCTTTCATGGTTTTTTGAATGAAATTTTTTGCGAACTTCTTGTTTATTGGTTTTTTATACTCGTATTTTCTGATTACCGTACCTCTTAAATCTCGTTAAGGAAGTGTTTAAAAGAACATGGATTAATTTTGAAAAAAAATTATTGAGGCCGATGATGCTCTGCCCTGCAAAGCTCCCACGACATTTTAATGTTTTCCAGAAAATGTTGGCATGTTTCTTTTTCTTCTGAAAATACAAAAATAAAGGTGAACATGGTGGGAAAACGGTCTTTTTCAAGTGTTAACCCAGTATTTTTGTGTATGAACAGTTTTGATTATTTTTACACCTGTTTCACCGAGTTTGATTTCAGTCGTAGTTTTAATTGGTTACTAAGAACACTTTATTCGGCTTTTCCCTTCTCATTCCTTATACAAATTTATTGCGAATGTGATGAAAATTGGACCTTTTGTTTTGAAACTCGGCTTCTCCTTTTTTTAATTGTTCTGACGCTTTTTTCAGTTTTGATTTGAGTCATTTTTCGTCCTAGGAATTTTGGTTCCCAATTTGATTCAATTTTTTGATCTTTTTTCGGTTTTTCGGGCGACTTCTCTTGTATTTTTATTTGAGAATTTTTTTATTGTTAGTAATAAGCATATATGAAGAAGTATAGTGACTATAATAAGAAGAACTTCCATTTCGAACTCACTAACGGTAAGAGACGTGGCCAGCCAATTAGAGTCCCGCAGAACGTGTTTTAGATTTTTTTTTTAAAACTCAAATAGTTCGTTGATCACTAAAGAGGCTTGAACACCACTTCAAGGATCACTAAAAGCTCAGAACCGTTTCGAAAAAAAACATTTCACTTGACGACATTCCGCTGTGCCGCTGCACGCCTTTGCGAACCTTAGTCGCGCTTTTATTTTTTTTTCTATTATTAAGATATTCTTCTTTTGTGTACTCCCACAGCAATAACAATCAATTAGAAGCGTGACCAAGATTCGAAAGACGCTTCGCGAACGCACGCAGCGTAACCGCGGAATGTCGTTCCGTGAAATTTCAAGTCGTGGCACACAGAATACAGACTTATCTACATCATGGTTATGATTAGAATCTACACGTCGATTCATCAAAATTAAAATGTTCAAAATAAGGCTTTCGACAAAATTTTAAAAAAGTCCTTATCTGATTTTCAGAAAAAAAAACAACGTGAAGGTCAAACCGTGAAATCGTGGAGCTCTGACGGCATTTCACGACTTCGTGGTTCCGAGGATCAACGAAATGGGAACTATTACTTCAGGTAACTTGCATATCCAGTTTTCATTTTCGGAGCCGTGTCTTTGGCACTTCAGAGGATTTTCAAGTGAACAGCATGTCACAAGCTTTTTTCAGAATTTTGTTAGCTGGGGAGTTAGAAATTTGAAGAGTGCGAGATTCAATAAATTTTTAGTCGTCATTTTTAAGATCCTTGTTTGCTTTGATTGTTTCGATATTTTTTCTGATTATAATGATTTACATCTTAGTGTCTTGTAATTTCTAGTAATTGAGTTCGAAAAAAAAGGTCAATAGATTTCTTCCCGGGTTACCTGCTTCTGTTTTTCAGTTTCTTCCTTCATCTTCATCACCACACTTCTCATCCATTTTCCTATGCCGATTCAGACACGTTTGACTTTTATCTGTTTTCATAATTTTCTCTTGGTTTTCAGAGTGTTGTGACAATCCTGTTTTTGGTTACAACGATGAAAGCTGTGGAACTGCGGATTGTACAACATGCACAAAAGGAGATTATATAGTTATAAAACAGGAATATAACAAAGGAGTTGCACTGGGATTTTCACGAGTCTTGCAATCTGCATCCAGGATCATCTTGGAAGACAATTCTCAACCTGCGGATTTTTTAAAATTAACGACACTTTCTTATAACGGCTCCGACCACCAAAAGTTCCCAGGTTCTTTTCAAATTTCATTTCGAAGCTTGAGTGAAGCACAGTTCAAACAAAATTTCTCGCAGTTGCGCTAAGAAAATAATCGTTCTGATCGACTGCGTCAAAAGTTGTGGCTAGCCAACCAGAGGCGAGTGAAGCTATCAAGAAGTTGGCTTACGTAATTTGAAAATTTTGTGACTATCGAAAAAACAAATTTCGACCTTTTCTATTTGAAAGAATCGCGAACTGTGAAGGGAACGCATTACTTAAGGAAGCCCTATACACTCTAACATTAGAATATGAACGGTTTCGAAAACTCTGATAAGTTATCCAACCTCTTTATTGCTTCATTTTTGAACAGTTCGCAACTAAATATACAAATTTCATTCATTGCCATGAATGATTAGAATCACCAGTCTAAAATCTGAAGTTCTCTCGCTTGGTTTCTCTTGATTGAAGTTTTCAGAGCCCCTCATTCGCATCCGTCGAAGTAACGTCAGTGCAGCTTCTTTCGCTAAATTGAAGAACATAAAAATTAGTCCGCTGGAACCGTATTGTCAGAAGGGTACGATTTACGATATAGACTACATGGACCCGGCGCCGCTGTATATTCTGAAGGACCTCGAGAAGGTTGGACCTTAGTTATCGGTAATTATACGATTAACACGAATAAATTCTCGTAAATGTTATGTCTAAGGTAATATGTATTCAACAACGACGGTGAACATATAAGTGGATATCTATGTTTTTCTTATGCCGTGTTCAATTTGATTATGCGAAATGCAAAATAATCTCTGACTCTCCAAAATTTAGTGATCTTTTCCTTTTCCTAACGGGTATTTTGCATTTTGCGGGATCAAATTTAAAATCACTAAGTTTTCAGTAGTTTTAGAGCGCGTTAATTGAAAGTAATTTAAAAAAAAGCACGGAAATTCATTTCTACTTTAGCTGTTTTTCATTTTTGATTTGAACTAAAAGTTCGATTTGGAGTTTCCTGGATTTTGCGGAACACTTTGAACATAAACGCTCGATGTATAAACGTTCGATATTTAGAATGTGCTGAAGCCCTGTGTGAAGTTATTCCCGACAACGTCAACGCCGGTAGCCGCTACGTGTCCGCCGCAGAAACCCTGCATCTGCAACCAAACGACGCAAGCGACATCGCGTAGCCCACCACCAGTCGCAGTGGCCAACTCACAACAAAAGAACGACGCCGGCGAAGGGAAGAAAGACGCCGGAGAATGCTCTTGCCAGGGTGATTATCAGACAGGAGGAATGATTTTTGGGAACGTTTAGATGTTTTCTATAAAAATCCAAATCTTAAATTCTTTTTAAAAATATGGTTTATTTCTAAAAGGATAAAATATTGCTCGCTTGAAAAAAAATATCACTTTTTACATTCGTTCATGTTTATATTTGAAAAAAAAAAACCAAAAGCAGATTGGATTCACTACTGTGCAGATTTGTAGGCGAAAACACCAAACTTACTTCGTTGAAGTAGATTTCTTCCTATTTGTATTCAATCTTGCCTTCTATATACCAACTAAATTGAATTTATTTTTTTAACATGGATAACATGGATAAATTATCTTGCGTAACTAACCGAGCAACGCGCTAATAAATAATATTTTTTCCTTTTTTGAATATCGAAGAGCTCCTATTAAAAGTGGCATTTTTTCTCGCAAAAAAATAAGAAAAAGTATTGACAGGAACTATTATCTTGACGGTTCTGATAACTTCGCTCGTATGGTTTCTCCTTTTTGTGATCATGGTTTTGGTCTTCCGTTCGACTCGCGCCTCTCAACCGCCACCAGAAAAGGAAATTTGTCACCCTCCATCTTCCAGCGAAATTTCAAAACTCTTCCAATGTGGTCGGATGAAAATCTGTCTCTTCGAAATTATTTTCCTCAATTTTTCAGTTGAATTCGTATCTTTTCTGGTGCACACTTGCTACGCGAGTTTGGTGGCGGCTCACACGGTTTTCGGTATCTGTTCTTTCTTATTTTCAGATTTTTTCTCTAGTCGGGTAATTCTTTAGTTTTTCAGTAAGTAATTTCGGCTTGATGAAAAAAAAAACTTCTCGTTAATACTTCATATATTTTTTTCCAGCTGAAGACACGTCCAACTTGTTCGAGATTATCGAGTTGAGAACCGCTTACATCAGTGCGGTGCGAAATACCAAAAGTTAGTTGAAGAAATCAAGTTTAAAACTCGACTGGAACGCAAAAGGCTCACTTTTTTCAACTCTATTGGAATCAGAGTGTTTTTTTTTTTTTGAATAATAAGTCTTTTTATACTGTGGAAGTTTGTGTTCTTATCTCCCTCAAGCTGATGCTCAAGAACAAAGTGTTGCAGTAGGATCTTTTCAATCGTTCGGCGAATCTGTCGTTGCAAGGCAAGGAAGACTGGCGTCGGGTGAAGCCTTGTACGAGACAGATGTTATGAAACAAGTACAATATCGAGAAGGGAACGTCATCATAGAGAAGTAAAATTTTCAAAAAAAAATTGGTTATGGATTAGAATAATTTACATGAAGAAAGAAAGCGATTAGTTTCCCAACGAAATTCCTAAACTAATCTTCGAAACTCGGACTTCGGTAACGTAAACCCAATGCGTCTTGGACGTTTCTGAGCATTTCTACGGATCTCTTCGACGGCGTGCAAACTCTTAATCGGTTACTTGGCGCTCAGAAACGTCCGGGGCTCGTACAGTTTGCGTTACCGAGGTCCGAGGATGCTTAACGTGCCACACGAAGCTCATAGTTCCGATTTTCTAATTTTTTTTTTGAACTCCGAATGCGTAGGCTTTGAGTAAGCGCAGAACTAATCGAAGGATTACTGAAAAGTTGAGATTTAATAATGTGTTCCAGGTACGACGAAATTATTGAACCCGAGGAAGAAGTTCTACGGACGAGGTTCGTCGAGAAGAAAGCGTCCAACAAAAGCAGCGATGTCGATATTCTGGAGATGGACAACAAGATGGAAGAAGTTCTACGGACGAGGTTCGTCGAGAAGAAAGCGTCCAACAAAAGCGGCGATGTCGATATTCTGGAGATGGACAACAAGATGGAAGAAGTTCTACGGACGAGGTTCGTCGAGAAGAAAGCGTCTAACAAAAGCAGCGATGTCGATATTCTGGAGATGGACAACAAGATGGAAGAAGTTAAACTGCAGCGCTCATACATAGATGAAGCTTTCGACGGCATAGTGATTGAAGAACGACGGAAGCTTCCTGTGATGACGAAAACTGAACTGCCGAGAAAGACGGCTGGAGAAGAGGTGCTGACTATTGACGAAGAAGCTCGCGAATGTGCTGGCAAAAATTCAAAAGCCTCGGGGGAGTTGACGCTCGCCGAAAAAAAAGAGCAGCAAAACCTGAAAAAGAAGAGAAGACCGGACATGGTGCAGATCTTAGATAACATGGTCGCCAATTACCGGAACAAAACGAATTCCAGCAGTGAATGTGATGAGATTGGACACGCTTGTGAGTTTTTGGTTTTGACGAAATGGAATGAGTTTGTAAAACTTATTGAATAGAATAGTTCATTTGCTGTTAACTGAAGTCTTGAAACATGCCATAAAAAGACGCCCTGACGCACAACTTGAACGGAAAAAAAGACGCTCTAACGCACAACTTTCCCAATTAATTATGATCTTTGGTTGGAACTCTTACTTACTTACTTTACTTTGATACTTTGATGGTTCGTCTTCGCTGATGATCTTCCTTCTCGCTAGGGGAATGGTCTTCCCCTAGTCAGCGCTCGTTAAGCATGTTGACTTCTCTTCCAAGGTAGACGTAGGAGTCGACTTTTTGTAAGTTATCGCCTTCGAGTGTCACGGGGCCATTATCGCAGAAGCTGTTGCACATCCATTGCGTCTTCTTCTGGTTCATCGTCAGTCCGATCTTTTTGCCAACGTCGTTCAGGTCGTTCAGCATGGTCGACAGGTCGGCGGTGTTGTTTGCGAAGATGACGATGTCGTCAGCGAAGCGAAGGTTGGTGAGGACCTTGCCGTTGATGTTGATGCCTCTGACTTTGTTGTCGCTTTCCCAGTCGAGTTCGGTGTCCTAGTCGAGTTGACGCATCACGTCTTCCAAGGCTGTGGAGAATAGTTTCGGAGAGATGGTGTCTCCTTGCCGTACTCCTTTTCCAATGGGAATTGTGAGCTTCTTGTCGAATGGTTGTTGACGTGCCCTCGTTGCAGTCAGAGATGAGGTCGACGTACTTGGTGGCGATTCCTGCGGAGACGAGTGAGTTGCGGATTGCATTAACCTCGACGCTGTCGAACGCCTTCTTGTAGTCGACGAAGGCTATTGCAAGGGGGAGTTTGTATTCCCGGTGTCTTTCCACCACTTGCGTCAAGGTGTGGATGTGGTCCATGCAACAGAAGTTCCGGCGGAATCGGGCTTGCGAGGCCGGTTGGAAGTCGTCGAGCTTTTTCTCCAGTCGGTTTAGTATGACCTTCGTAAACAACTTGTATACGACAGATAAAAGGGAAATCGGTCGGAAATTGTTCAGGTCGGAGACGTCGCCTTTCTTCGGGATTAGGATGGTTTTCGATATCTTCCATTGTACCGGGATTGAAGCTTCCTTCAAGTATGTGGAGAAGTGCTTGGCGAGAAGATTGTTCAGGGCGTCTCCTCCTGACTTCAGCAGTTCCGTCGTGATGTTGTCGGGTCCAGCAGATGTACCGATCTTCAGCTTCCGGATGGCGTATACAACTTCTTCGGCGAGGATCGCAGGTTCGTCTTCGGGCGTCGGAGACAGTGTTCTTGCAACTGTGGTGTTGCTTTTGAAGAGTTCCGTGTAGAAGTCGACCGTTATGTTCTCCATGTCTCTGCGCGATGTCTTCAATTGACCGTTTGCGTCTTTTAGCCCTGTCATCACTGAGTGTAGGTTCGTGAGTTCGAACTTCTTCTTCCTGATACTCTGGCGCTTCTCGGCTGCTTGAAGTAGAGCTTGTTTGCGTCGGTTGCGGAGCGATTCTTCTACCGCCATCCTGCACGCTTTGTCGATAAGGAGCTGGTCCAGGTGTGTGGATGACGGATCGCGTTTGATTTCTCCACGTTTTTTCAGCAGGTCTTTTGCTCTTTGATCAAGTCGAGGTGGTAGTGTTGAGGATGGCCTGGTCGCAGGTTCGGCGCACTTGAGGAGACCTTCGCAAAGGAGTTTGTAGTCTTCTGTGGGGTCTTCGTGGCTTCTCCATGGGTAGTCATAGATGTTTCTTTCCAGTGTGGTGGCATCGTAGGTGGGTCTCTTCGGACGTGGTGGTTGGTGGAGGTTCCGTTTCATGACTTTTCGGTTTAGACGAATCTTTGCTCGGACAATTCGATGGTCCGATCCTACGTTGAAACTTGGTCGCATTCCCCAAGAATCGCGTTGAAATCACCCATCACGTAAACGTAGAAGGTTTTTTCGCGCTTGATCGTCTCCTCTAAAGTCTTGTAGAAGTCGTCCAGTACGGTTTCTTCTGCTTCTGGTGTTGGAGCGTAGACGTTGATGATCGTACTTTCCCTCGAGCTCCTAAGTCGAGGCGAAGGATTCCGAGCCGTGGACTCATGATGACATGGGAGACAACGTAGGGTTGGATCGAGCGGTTCACCAAAAACCCTACGTTACCGATGTTCTTGCCGTCGACCTTTTTTCCGAGGATCAGAAGTTCTCCGTTGAGCGTCTTTGAGCAAGTTTCTGTTTGGGCTTTCGTTTCTTGGATGCAGATCACGTCGATGTTCGCCTTGCGGTTTGCCGCAAGAAGTTGTTCGAGCGCAGCTTCAGTTGCTAGTGTACGGCAATTGAGTGTTCCGAAACGCAGACAATCTCCGTGACGCGTCCTTGGTCCGTTCTTTTGACATCCTGTTACTCCGAGATTGGATCGCCCCTCGTCGGTAGAGGCTTCCCCCGATGTCGTAGAGGAGCTTAACCGCCGGGCGGAGGACTGGGGCATTAGTGGTCGTGTAGTAGCATATGAAGTAACTCTAAACGCCTTGCTAGGGCTATTAGAGGTGTCCGCGATTGGTTTACCCACAAGTGGGAATATCCAGTGGCACCAGCGAGGAGGGACGGACATCACCACCTTGGAACTCGATCCGATCAATTAATCAGACAAAGCATCTACTGTACAACAGCGACTAGCTAATCTTTTTAAATGGAGATTTCAACTTTTCTGTAGGATTTTTTTTTTTCTGTTTCAGGGATGTCGTTGGGAGCCATTGTACGCCTTTTGACGGAAATGGAAAACGCCAAGAACATGATGAAAGCAAGTAAGATGAGAGATTGAATCAATTTGGAAAGGGTAGTCGTGTGATTCCAGATTACGACGAAACGAAACTGCAGTTGTGCCGAGTGGCCATGTCAGAAATCAAGGAGCGCTGCTTGGTCAACAATCGAGATGCCTACGCCAATCAGAGAAAATATCAGAAGGGCCAAGTCTTCGACATGCATTGTGGGGAAGTTTTCTGTTTGGGCGCCTCCACTTTAGAAATCACGGCGTTTCCTGAGCTACGTCAGCCCGTCAGATATGACGTTCATTGTGCATGCACTCCACGCGCAGTTTCAAATACTTTTGAAATTTTTAACATTTTTGATGACCGTAAAATAAGTTTAAAGAAGCTAAAAAGGTTAAAAAAAGAGTTGATTGCTCATCTATCTCCAATACAAAAAAACTAGAAATAATCAAGACTTTTTTTATGGAAATAAACTTCAAATGTCTTGAAAAAGTTTATTATTTCTGCTAAAAAGCAATGACGAAGGTTGGAAATTTGTTGGAATATGACACTCGAACAGTTTTTGAACGAAAAAAAGTGCAATTAAAAATAATTTTGACGAAATTTATTTTTTAAGAAAAAAGTTTAAAACAATTTTCGTAGCATTTTACTTTATAGGAGAAATATCAAAACATCGGAATATTGCTTTTAGTCAAACAATTTCAAAAAAAAAATTCACAGAAAAAAACTCGCAAAATGCCAAAAAATGGCAATTCAAATTTTTCAATAATTTTGGAGTGCTACAACTTCTAAACAGATGAAATTACTTTGAAAACACGCGTACTATGCTCTAGTTCATGGGAAAGTCGGTCCCAATCAGTAAAAACTCATACTCCATTTCAAAAACGAAAAAACATCGAAAAGATGGACGAAATTGACCAAAAATGGTGAGGAATTTTGAATTTTGCGAGAAGTTGCAGCAAGCACGCTCCAAACCTAGCTTCAAAAAATTTACTCATAGCACTCTTAAGTGATCCCTAGAATCGCCCAGAAACGTCCGGAGCACGTCCGTTTCGCGTTACCAATGTCCGAGCACTGCGTGGAAACGCCGTGAATGTTGCATTGCGTTAGTTCGAGTCAGTTCTGTCCACCTTGAAGACCTGCCAAATTTTAATGAGCTTGAAAATGTGATGTCAAGTCCATAGGGCCTGATTCAGATGTTTTTAAGTCGGGTGTTCCCTGAGGAACTGACAAATCTATATCTTTTTTATACTGGCGCTGTCAAAATTAGTAGGCTTACATTCGGTGATTTTGAGTGAGACGTGGTCTTGAGGAGCTGCCAAATTTGGATGAAGCTTGAAAATTTTTCATACAGGCGTTGCCAATTCTAAGTTCAGTCCCACTTTTTTTTTTGAAGTGACTTGGGAAATCAGTTATATTTTGAAGCTTCAATCCTATTTTGTTTGTGTTTAAGGTAGTTTTTGCTGTTAATAAGCTATTAAAAATTGTTTCGGAGAGGAATAGCCAATTTTTGTATGTACTCATTTTGCCGAACTTTTGAACTGAAAACTGCAAAATTCCAGCATTTGCTCACATTTTGGACCATCTCAACTCCAATGAAACAGAAGAAAAGGAAAATGAGGAGGTGCTGAAATTCGTGAATGAATACGAATACATCCGGTCGCTCGAACTTCACTACATGGGCTTGAGCTACGCAACGCTGAAAGGAAGTTAGTGGAGCCTTTTTAAAATAGGCGAAAATTGGACCTAAAAAAATATACTCATGTTTTTTTTTCGAGTGATGTGAGTGCCATTACGAAGTTGTAGCAAATTTTTATTTATGATTTTCGTTTCTATTTCCAGAGTTCGTGTACACAAAGCCTGCACCGAGACATGGGGAACTCATAAGCGCCGCTTGCAAACGTGTTGAAAGTGAGTAAAAAAAACGGATCCACAGCGTTTTTTTGGCGACGCCCCGCCCATAGTTTTTTTTTTCGTAAAGTGTAGTGTGTCGTGTGCATACACTGCGGCGCATTGGCACACGCCGCGTTCATCGTTTTTGCGAAGTCCAAAATCATATCTGAAATTCTGAAATTCAATTATATTTTTTGCTCTCTAGTGGCTATTTCAAGTTTTGCAGAATTACTTTCATCACGGCATGTGTTTAAAAAAAACAGAAAAATCGCGTTTTTTTAAAATGAGAAATATATTCGTCTCATGACCTATTGATGCACCTTTATTTTTTTTTGTTGTTAACGCGTTTTTCCCATGACCGCACATGGGAATGGCTGAGGTTTTGACCACGCCCCCTTCATTCTTGGTTTTACATTTTCTTTCACTAACAAAAACGCCGTGGGATCATTAAATGTTGGGAGAGAAAAAATTAACGATTTCACGCGATTTTTCTGATTTTCGAGCTTTTCGTCAACTTTCCGGGAAAGAAAAGATTGTATTCAGGACAACAAGAGTTTTATGAGAAGGTCCAGAAGCTGGTCAAAGAATACGCAGCGCGAAAGAAGTTGAACTTGAAGCCGAAAAAAATCCCGACAAGCATCGTGCCGGATAAATCTAAATTCGAAACGACAACTCCGGAGCCAGTGGACTTGGTGTTTACGAGGGGGATTGCGGGCAAGGTGACTTTTTTCGGTATCACGATAAAAAAAAAGAAAAAAAAAATCTATGAAAGTGAACTTATGGCTTCATCTCCAACTGAGAAACTACTTTGAGCTTGTTTGGGCGTAGTTTTTAGAAACATCAGCTTTTTAAAGACACTTTTTCAGCTTTCCAAAGACGATAAAAATAAACCTGAGGTCGCTTCGAAATCCAAGGTTCATTCTACCGCTGATAAACCTCGAAATTTGTTGTTTTTAGGAAACTGAGAACCAAAAAAGCAAGAAAAAGAGCTTTGTTCCTGGACCTCTCCTGTCTAAGAAACAGGTAAATTAATAAACGTGAGGTGAAGAAACGGAACGATTCGATCAGGATTTTTTTTTACATTGCTTAAAACCGTAACGTTGCGAGGCTGCGCTATTTGGGATTTTAGACTTTGAGTTTAAGCGGCGCACCGTAGCGCAACGGGTTGTTTGCCTATCTGCTGTTCATGGGTTTCAAGTTCGATTCCCCACCCCAATAAGGAACCCAAGAAATTTTGATGGTGGGAAACCATTATTCCCTATCTGTCACCTACAAGGGCTGTTATGACAGTTAAGCCAGACTAGAACGAAGAGAAAAAGCCGAACTGTGTTTTTTTCAAAATTTCCGATTTTCAGGAGGCTGAGCACCAAAAAAGCAAACCCTCGAGCGTTGTGACTGGACCGCTTACATCTAAGAAACAGGTAAATTTTCCAAAAAAATATTCTCGGGATGTAATGGCACCTGATCGACTCTTCTAAACTTGGTCTCAACCAAAACGGGACTTCAAGGCTCTCAGCTCATGGCGTTTTGTCGACGACGCCACGCCCACTTTTTATCCATAAAGTGTCGTGTGTCGTGCGCATGCACTGCGCCGCTTTCTCGCAGAAAATCGCGTTTATGTAGAGAAATTTACGCTTTTAGAGCCGAAATCTCTGCCGTTCCCATGACGTCACGTGAGAACGGCGGATATTCTGGCTCCACCCACCGTGTTTGTGGTTTTGCATGTTCTTCCGCTAACAAAAACGCCGTAAGCTATGGAGGATTTTTGAGTGAGGATTTGATTAAAATTTGAAAAACGCTTTTGCTGTTTATTGGAAAAGTTTTACGTAGAAAGTTCCAGAAAAACTGAACATTTTTTTTACTTCTACTGCAAAATTTGCCCGTTTTCAGACTTCTGATGGCCACAAAACTTCGAGCCTTTCGGCAGCAGAGACCAAATGAGAGAAATTTGCCGCTTGAACGAGAATTCTACTAGTACTTGGTACTTTCATGTACTTTTTCGTGTACCATTTCTTGTTTTTTTAAAGAAATTTTTCTTTTCGATTACTTGTTAATTGATTCTTATTCATATTTTATTGAATTCTATATCTTTGAATGGATGAAAACAGTTTAATTTTGAAAAATCTTTGAAGATGATGACGTCCTGTTCTGCAAAGCTCAGAGCCACCGGTATTTGCATGCCGTGAGGCAATCTGTATACAGATTGCCTCACGGTAAATCGACCCCAGATTTCTCAACGGGGCGCGTTTTCTTCCATCCCATTTTTTTCTTTTTCGTTTCTTCATTGCAAATATGTTTCTGTTGTAGTTTTTTCTACTCTTTCTATTGCACGGCTTTTTGAAAAGGGTGGACGTTAAGAGAAAAACTGGCATGCGATAAAAGTGCTCTGATGAAAAAGTTCTAACAGCGGATTACGGTAGGAGGATGCAAGTTTGCAATATATTGTTTTTCATTTTCCCGTTGTCGTATCGTACTTTCATAGAGCTAAGATTTAATTTTCGAGATTTTTGGATCTTTAATTCGTTCAGTGAAATTATTACAAAATTCGAATTCTAAGCGTAACAATTTTTTCAAGCGGTTTCGTTCTCATCAGTTTCGAGGTCATGATATATTCTGTTCAGATTTTTAATGTCAAGCAGCTAACTCCACCCCCAAGACTACAATATCTTTCGAGTCAATGTTTTATATCCAGATGACGATGGCCCTTTAATAAGGCTGCATTTTTGACTTCTTTTTTTATCTATTAGATCAAAAAAGATCAAAATTAGTCCCGCGCGATAAAACATCGCCGCGAAAAGGTACCGTCTCAACAGGGGCGGAGTTAGCTGGTTGACATTCAGAATCTGAACAGACTATACACCGGTGAATCGGGAGGTAGATACAAGTAGGTACCGGGTAGCAACTCAAGTCAATCGGCGAATGGTAATCGGTGGTCATTTGTATGCGACCGGGTACTATCTCTATGGTACCTGGATAGTACCTGATCGGTATCTGGATGCTACCGGGTAGGTACTTGAAATTCGCGGTTGCCTCTGGCTGGCACATCGGCGTTTATTTAGCACCAGTGTTTTTTTTTTCATCTTTCCAGGTCTTCCAGTGTCTTATTGGATAAAGCTGAAACAAAAAATAACGAACCGGGAAGCAATCCCAGACTTCCAGGTGGCAAACGCGAATGTCAGGTAGCTACTTGCATCGACCTCCGACCCAGGTAGCATAGAGATAGTACAAGATCGCATACAAAATTTTTTTGAGAAAATTTTTATGGTTTTTCCACGTTCCTTATTCCACATGACACTGACTATTGGATGTTTTGAAACACAGCTCATACTTGCAAAAAAAAAATTTTAATTGAGGCATATTTTTCAAGAATTAAAGATTCAAAAATCTCAAAAATTGAATCTTAGCTCTCTGAAAGTACGATACGACAAGGTGAAAATGAATCAAGCAAGCAAAGCGATGTCATTTTTCATAACGGTTGGGAGTTTCTTGAAAATTGGCCATATCGTTTTTGGATGTACCAGAAAAAGATCCTGACAGTTTCAAAACTGCTCAACATTTTTTCATTCAGGATGCTGAGAACCCAAAAAGTAAGCACGGAAACGTTGTGACTGGACCTTCTACGTCTGAAAAACAGGTAAATTCCCACGTATGCCAATAATCTTCTACTTCAGAAGTAGTATAGCCTAATTTTAAAAAAATCGATGGTACGGCAAAATCTCGAGTTCGCAAGCCCTGAGGACCGTAAGTCTGTGTACGCGCATCTCAAAACCCATAATCTTGGAAAACGAAAATTATCGCTTGGCGAATAGATCCTATCGTAAATTATGTTCAGTGATTTAAACAAGAGAATGTGGCATAAATGTGCAACAAATAAGACGAGAATGAGAGCTTTATGCTTTCCAATATTTATGTTTCAAAGATTTTGGGTTTGCAGATGTTCGAACACAGGCATACGGTCCTCAAGATATGCTGACTCGAGATTTTGTCGTACCAACAAGAAATAAAAAAAAATAAAATAAAAATGAAACGTTATCTTTCCGCTCCACCAAACTACATAATTTTCAAATTTTTCGTATTCCAGGAGCCTGAGAACCAAAAGATCAAGCCGACAAGCGTTGTGACTGGACCGCTCACGACTAAAAAACAGGTAAATGTTTCAACGAAAATCTGGGGTTGAAAAGGACGCATTTGGAATGGGTGAACGAGGGGCGCCTGACCTGAAACGACTTGCGCTCTTGTAAATCGCAGATTGAGCAAACTTATAATTTATTTTTCTAACCGCACAATAGGGCTTCAAGGCTGCCAGCCATTTCTTCTTTTTTTGTAATTGTGATAAAGTATTCCAGAAAATTGGTAGTTGTTGAGTTTTTCATTGTTCTACCACAAAGTTCGTCTAAAGTTTCAACCTGTTCAACATATTTTGATTCAGGATGCTGAGAACCCAAAAAGCAAGCACGGAAGCGTTGTGACTGGACCTTCTACGCCTAAAAAACAGGTGAATTCCCACGTACGCCAATTATCTTCTACTAGTATGTATTAAACGCCAACCAAAAAAGAATTTAGCGTTATTCGATATGTTTTGGGGGTTTCTTTAACTATTCTCAGGAGAAAAATGACTTAAAAGGTTCTGAAACCTTGCTCCACCGAACTTAATTGTTTTCAAAACTTTCTCGGGTTCCAGGAGTCCGAAAACCAAGAAAGCAATCACACGAGCGTTGTGACGATACCGCTCACGCCTGAAAAACAGGTAATCTCCTACTTTAGAACGATTAGAGCATAATTTGAAATAAATCAAAAAAAAAACTATTTAATGTATTTTCCAGAGGAAAAAAAACTAGTAAGGCCCCAAAAGTGTGCTCCGCTGAACTAAATTATTTTGAAATTTTTTGGTTTCCAGGAGCCTGAGAATCAAGAAAGCAAGCACACGAGCGTTGTGACGAAACCGCTTACGCCTAAAAAAGAGGTATATGCAAAAATTATCAAGAGGTGAAATGGTCAAATTTGGAATGTATTCACGAGAGGTGATTTTTCAAACCTGAAACGACTTGCGCTGTTGAACATCGTTGATTAATAGAAACAAGCTGCTGAACTTGCTCCAAATCGCAACGCGATATAGCTGATTCGCGGCCAGCTTGGGACGCTAAGGGGGCGTGTCCTTTCTGCGCTGTCTCGTGCATTATCGTGTCAGGACCCGTTTCTCAATGGCTCAAGCCAGCCGTGAGTCAGCTATATCACCTCTCAGTCATTTCAAAAGCGATCAGAGTTTTTTGGCAAAGAACAAGCTGAAACTGGCCAATACTTTTCCGAACCGTGCTTTATCCGAACCAAATTCCGAACCAATGATTTATCCGAACCTACTTTATCCGAACCACCCTATGCTTTATGCGAACCACTTTTTTTTGAATGCATGCTTTATCCGAACCACTTTTTTTGTAAAAAAAGTTTATTACTTTTTTTACTATTTAAATGCCGTTTTCTTAGCTTTTTTTGCGATGACTAGTTGCCCCATAAGACTCAATGACCTGGAACTAGAATTTTCTGTCAATTTCTTTTTTTCGAATTTCTTGTTATATGAGTTTGATTTTTTTCGCTCATATTTTTCTAAAAACATCCAAAAAACTGATCTTCCAAACTCCATCTTATTATTCAAGACTCTGAAGGTATAGAAAAAAATTGAACTCGAGCTGAAAAAGAATATGGACATGCCCCGGTTAAACCTTGTTTCCCAACAAAGATCGCTTCTGGACGTTTTTTTCCTTGAACATTTCTGATGCCTGTTGGTTCATCGTAGGAGAATCTGCGAACGGCTCATTAGAAGAAGTTCTCTCGAGTTCAGTTATTCGAATGAGATTTTTCTTTATGAAAGTTTCTAGACAGCTTTATGTATGGTTTTTTGACAGATATTATTTCTTAATATCGCCGCCTTTTGTGATCTTTTCACTTCTTCCATGCATGTTGGTTCTTCGTAGGGGAATCTGCGAACAGCTCATTAGGACGAATCCCCTCGAATTTAGATATTCAAATAAGATATTTTCTTTTAGAAAAATTCTAGGAAGGTTGAAGAAAGGCTTTTTCAAAGCTGAATTAATATTAATCAGCGTTCTAAAAAGTGAATGATAAATAATAAAAGATCGAAATGAGTTCGAACTTTTGCTGGCTCCAGCCCAACCCATTCCATTCAATGTTTTACCCGTTCCGACCGTTCCCTTTTTGAAAGCTGATCGTTTGTTCAGGAACATTCAATGATTTTTTTGTCATCGAACATTTTTCTGTTGTTTTTTTCAACAATAAATTAGTCCAAATCTAGCAAAAATTTTGTTTCAGCAGGTTTTCAGGATGTTTGAAGGAGGCTCGGAAGGTTGACGAGAGGGGCCTCGGAGATTCGCTGCCACGGAAATCAAAAATTCAGAACTTTCAAACGGCTGAAAGTAATTTGAATCTGAGCTTCGGATATTCAGAATTGCAAATTTTTCTGACAACATACACTCAAATCATTTCGGTCTTTAAAAAATATTTCGTTCCGGATACAGCAGGTTTTCAGGAGGTTTGTAGGATGCTGGGAAGGTTAACGACAGGGGCGTTCAGTCAAAAAACAAGAAGATGCCGACAGGAATCACTTTCAAAGACGTTTTTTTTTAAAACTGAACGTGGAGACAGCTGAAACCAATCGAACGTGAATTTTGGCATGCTTGAATCGGATTTTATCATTGTCATCTACACTGAAACCTTTTTAGATGTATTCGGAACGGCAGAAAGAATTTTTGTCAGAAATTATTTCCATTGAGCAGTTTTCTTGATTCCCACAGGTTCTAGAACCTGGCTGAAAATGCAGGTCAAAGATCTGCTCGCATTCAATTGTTTTGGATAGAAAAATATAAATGGTAAATAAATTAAAAAAAGTTTAAGGAAAAAAACTTTTTAGGCCAAACTTGTCTTAACATACAAAAAAAGGGCAATATTTGCAGGAAAAAAATAGAAATTTCAGTGGTAAATAAAATATTGTAATCATGAAAATAATTAAATTTGAAAAAAATCATGACGTATATATAAAAAAATACAATGAAATAAACAGAAGGAATTGCTAAAAAGAGGAAAAAAATTATTTGCGCTGGCAAATCTCCAAGGGAAGAAAGTGCAGGTATCGAAACGATGAGAAAGCGCGCGAAACCTTTGCGCCTTCGTAAATTATCGTTTTTTTCGAAATAATCGTTCCTTTTTACGGTTTTTCTGCCAATGTTCCGAGCTTTTTTTCTCTTATAAGTTTAATTCCCTTCTTTTTTTAAGTCATAGAAGTCAATTTGTATTTCGAGTGCCTTTTTCTAAAGTTATGAAGGAAAAAGTTTTTAGGATATCAAAAATAATTTCTTTCAAAGTCTAATTTAATTTCCATCTCATTTTTAATTTTTCATTAATCTTTTTTTCCTGAACTATCTGGAACGAAATATTTTTTAAAGACCGAAATGATTTGAGTGTATGTTGTCAGAAAAATTTGCAATTCTGAATATCCGAAGCTCAGATTCAAATTACTTTCAGCCGTTTGAAAGAGGCGCCGTTATTTCTAGACCAGGGGCGTGGCTTGCCTCACCGTAACCTTGTGCAGTGGCGCGCACATGCCTACTTTTCCTCAGTCATTTTCTTAATATTTCCTCATTTTTTTTTTCATTTTCTTTTTCATATTTCTTTTAAGTACTCCCCTTTGATTTCAATATAACTCCTTCTATTATCTAATTAAACTTTCAATTTTCGAATACATGGTTCTTCTGTCTTTAGTATCGTCGACGAATTTCTTGAGGCCGAAAATGGTTTTTAGTTTAAATGAGTGTACGCCATTGCGATTAATTTTATTTTCGGGGTTCTCCTGCCTTCCCATAAAGATTTTTTCAAGTCAAAAAAGTGAATTTCCGTGAAAAATGTCCTATTTTGACAAGTTCAGGCCTTTTTTCTAGTTTCTTTTGAACACTTTGCGAATGTGTCCAAAGTTCACAGGAAGAGGACTCCAACTATTTGATGAAATCTACATCGTCGACAACTACTTCTTTTGTCGAATTAAAAGTTTTATAGTTTATATGCTTTTATTATCTCCTCGAAGCATAGACTTGAGAAGAACCATATCTTCGAAAATTAAGAATTTATTAATAGAACGAGTTATTTTGAAATCGAAGGTTAATACTTAGAAGAAATATGAAAAAAAGAAAACGATGAGGAAATATAAAGGAAATGACTGAGGAAAAGTAGGCATGTGCGCGCCACCGCACAAGATTACGGTGAGGCAAGCCACGCCCCTGGTCTAGAAATAACGGCGCCTGTTTGAAAGTTCTGAATTTTTGATTTCCGTGGCAGCGAATCTCCGAGGCCCCTCTCGTCAACCTTCCGAGCCTCCTTCAAACATCCTGAAAACCTGCTGAAACAAAATTTTTGCTAGATTTGGACTAATTTATTGTTGAAAAAAACAACAGAAAAAAAAATGTTCGATGACAAAAAAAATCATTGAATGTTCCTGAACAAACGATCAGCTTTCAAAAAGGGAACGGTCGGAACGGGTAAAACATTGAATGGAATGGGTTGGGCTGGAGCCAGCAAAAGTTCGAACTCATTTCGATCTTTTTATTATTTATCATTCACTTTTTAGAACGCTGATTAATATTAATTCAGCTTTGAAAAAGCCTTTCTTCAACCTTTCCTAGAATTTTTCTAAAGAAAAATATCTTATTTGAATATCTAAATTCGAGGGGATTCGTCCTAATGAGCTGTTCGCAGATTCCCCTACGAAGAACCAACATGCATGGAAGAAGTGAAAGATCACAAAAGGCGGCGATATTAAGAAATAATATCTGTCAAAAAACCATACATAAAGCTGTCTAGAAACTTTCATAAAGAAAAATCTCATTCGAATAACTGAACTCGAGAGAACTTCTTCTAATGAGCCGTTCGCAGATTCTCCTACGATGAACCAACAGGCATCGAAATGTTCAAGGAAAAACGTCCAGAAGCGATCTTTGTTGGGAAACAAGGTTTAACCGGGGCATGTCCATATTCTTTTTCAGCTCGAGTTCAATTTTTTTCTATACCTTCAGAGTCTTGAATAATAAGATGGAGTTTGGAAGATCAGTTTTT
This sequence comes from Caenorhabditis auriculariae, assembly GCA_904845305.1. Lineage (NCBI taxonomy): Eukaryota > Metazoa > Nematoda > Chromadorea > Rhabditida > Rhabditidae > Caenorhabditis > Caenorhabditis auriculariae. Next base: position 1,025,783 of record CAJGYM010000021.1, on the reverse strand, counting down.
TTGGATGTTTTAGAAAAATATGAGCGAAAAAAATCAAACTCATATAACAAGAAATTCGAAAAAAAGAAATTGACAGAAAAATTCTAGTTCCAGGTCATTGAGTCTTATGGGGCAACTAGTCATCGCAAAAAAAGCTAAGAAAAACGGCATTTAAATAGTAAAAAAAGTAATAAACTTTTTTTACAAAAAAGTGGTTCGGATAAAGCATGCATTCAAAAAAAGTGGTTCGCATAAAGCATAGGGTGGTTCGGATAAAAGTAGGTTCGGATAAATCATTGGTTCGGAATTTGGTTCGGATAAAGCACGGTTCGGAAAAGTATTGGCCCTGAAACTTGGAAAACGATTTTTTTTTTTGCGGCGGAGCGTTGCACTTTTCCCTTATATCTTTAATTAAATGGTCCAGAAAAGATGAGAACTTGAAATTTTCTTTGTTTTAACGCAAAATTTGCCCGTTTTCAGACTCCTGAAGGACAGAAAACTTCGAGTCGCTCGGCAGCAGAGGAGGCCAAAGAGAGAAATTCGCCGCTTGAATGAATTTTGATACTTAATTGTATTCAGTACTTTCATGTAGTTTTCCATTTGCCTTTCATGGCTTTTTGAATGAAATTTTTTGCGAACTTCTTGTTTATTGGTTTTTTTCATATTCGTATTTTTTGATTACCGTACCTCCTAAATCTCGTTAAAGAAATGTTTAAGAGAACATGATTTTGAAAAAAATTATTGAGGCCGATGATGCTCTGCCCTGCAAAGCTCCCACGACATTTTAATGTTTTCCAGAAAATTTTGGCATGTTTCTTTTTCTTCTGAAAACACAAAAATAAAAGTGAACATGGTGGGAAAACGGTCTTTTCCAGGTGTTGACCCAGTATTTTCCTGTATGAACAGTTTTGAATATTTTTACACCTGTTTCACCGAGTTTGATTTCAGTCGTAGTTTTAATTGGTTACTAAGAACACTTTATTCAGCGTTTCCCTTCTCATTCTTCATACAAATTTATCGCGAATGTGATGAAAATTTGACCTTTTGTTTTGAAACCCGGCTTCTCCTTTTTTTTTAATTGTTCTGACGCTTTTTCAGTTTTGATTTGAGTCATTTTTCGTCCTAGGAATTTTGGTTCCCAATTTGATTCAATTTTTTGATCTTTTTTCGGTTTTTCGGGCGACTTCTTTGTATTTTTATTTGAGAATTTTTTTTATTGTGAGTAATAAGCATATATGAAGAAGTATAGTGACTATAATAAGAAGAACTTCCATTTCGAACTCACTAACGGTAAGAGACGCGGCCAGCCAATTAGAGTCTCGCAGAACGTGTTTTAAATTTTTTTTTAAAACTCAAATAGTTCGTTGATCACTAAAGAGGCTTGAACACCACTTCAAGGATCACTAAAAGCTCAGAACCGTTTCGAAAAAAAAAAATTCACTTGACGACATTCCGCTGTGCCGCTGCACGCCTTTGCGAACCTTGGTCGCGCTTTTATTTTATTTTTTTCTATTATTAAGATACTCTTCTTTTGTGTACTCCCACAGCAATAACAATCAATTAGAAGCGTGACCAAGATTCGAAAGACGCTTCGCGAACGCACGCAGCGGAACAGCGGAATGTGGTTCCGTGAAATTTCAAGTCGTGGCACACAGAATGCAGACTTATCTACATCATGTTTATGATTAGAATCTACACGTCGATTTATCAAAATTAAAATATTCAAAATAAGGCTTCCGACAAAATTTAAAAAAAGTCCTTATCTGATTTTCAGGAAAAAAAAACAACGTGAAGGTCAAACCGTGAAATCGTGGAGCTCTGACGGCATTTCACGACTTCGTTGGTTCCGAGGATCGACGAAATGGGAACGATTACTTCATGTATACCTTTGGGTCTCCAGTTATCTTTTTTGGAGCCGTGTCTTCGGCGTTTCAGAAAATTGTCAAGTGAAGCCAATGTGATGAGGGTGATTCAATAAATTTTTAGTCGTCATCTTGAAGATTCCCATTGGCTCGGACTGTTTTGATACTTTTCTGATTATAATGATTAAACTCTTAATGTCTTGTGATTCCTAGTAATTGAGTTCGAAAAAGAGGTCAATAGATTTCTTTCCGGGTTACCTGCTTCTGTTTTTCAGTTTCTTCCTTCATCTTCATCACCACACTTCTCATCCATTCTCCTTTGCCGATCCAGACACGTTTGGCTTTTATCTGTTTTTATAATTTTCTTTTGGTTTTCAGAGTGTTGTGACACCCCTGTATTTGGGATTGCAGAAGAATCCTGTGGGATGATAGGATGTTCTTCGTGCACAACCGCCGAATATATTGTTAAATCGCAAAATTACGCAACGGGAGCAGCTCTAACTACCACCCGAAGTTTGCAATCCGCCTCGAGGATCGTCTTGGAAGACAATTCTCAACCTGCTGATTTCTTAGCATTAAAAACAATATCTTATAATGGTTCCGACTCCCAAAAGTTCTTAGGTACGCTTCAAATTAATTAGTAAAACTATTAAAACAGACTTTTTTTCACTCAGATTCATTCAATCGTTTTTGTTTCCTTTTTTAGAAGGGATGAAAAACAGTCGTAATGCCTTAAACTGAAGTGATCAAGTATTGTTTCAGAGCCTATCGTCCGAGTCAGAAGAGCGAATGTCACTAAAAAATCATTTTCACTACTGAAAAGCATCAAGGTCAGCCCGCTGAAGCCCTATTGCGAGATGGGAACTATTTTTGACATTGATTACATGGATCCGACGTCACTGAACATTTTGAAGAACCTTGAAAAGGTTGGCCATTTTTTGTAACATTAAAAGATCTCCTCATATTTGGATAAAAGTACATATATTAGTGCCAACAGTTACTATTCTCTTTATTTAAACGAAGCAATATCACGTTTTAAGTTTATTGATTCGACGTCATCGCATGTTCAGAATGTTCTGCTTTTTTTTTTATTATTCCTGAAATACTCGTTTTTAGGAGGTCCTGAAGCCCTGCGACAAGTTGTTTCCGACAACGTCAACGCCGGTAGCCGCTACGTGTCCGCCGCAGAAACCCTGCATCTGCAACCAAACGACGCAAGCGACATCGCGTAGCCCACCACCAGTCGCAGTGGCCAACTCACAACAAAAGAACGACGCCGGCGAAGGGAAGAAAGACGCCGGAGAATGCTCTTGCCAGGGTGATTATCAGACAGGTGGAATGATTTTTTTGGGAACGTTTAGATGTTTTCTATAAAAAAATCCAAATCTTAAATTCTTTTTTTAAAAAAATTATGTTTTATTTCTAGAACGATGATAAATAATCATAGCTTGCTTGGAAAAATTTTTTTACTCATTTTATATTTATTCGCATTTATATTGGAAAAAAATACAATCAAGAGCAAAAATCATCACTGTTGAGCGTTGTAGTTGAAAAACACCATACTTACTTCGTTAAAGTAGATTTCTTCCTATTTGTATTCAACCTTGCCTTTTTATATACCAACTAAATTGAATTTATTTTTTTACATGGATAACATAGATAAATTATCTTGCGTAACTAACCGAGCAACGCGCTAATAAATAATAATTTTCCTTTTTTGAATCTCGAAGAGCTCCTATTAATAGTGGCATTTTTTCTCGCAAAAAAATAAGAAAAAATATTGACAGGAACTATTATCTTGACTGTTCTGATGACTTCGCTCGTATGGTTTCTCCTTTTTGTGATCATGGTTTTGGTCTTCCGTTCGACTCGCGCCTCACAACCGCCACCAGAAAAGGAGATTTGTCACCCTCCATCTTCCAGCGAAATTTCAAAGCTCTTCCAATGTGGTCGAGTGAAAATCTGTTTCTCCGAAATTATTTTCCTCAATTTTTCAGTTGAATTCGTATCTTTTCTGGTGCACACTTGCTACGCGAGTTTGGTGGCGGCTCACACGGTTTTCGGTATCTGTTCTTTCTTATTTTCAGATTTTTTATCTAGTCGGGTAATTCTTTAGTTTTTCAGTAAGTAATTTCGGCTTGATGAGAAAAAAAACTTCTCGTTAACACTTCATTTATTTTTTTTCCAGCTGAAGACATGTCCAACTTGTTCGAGATTATCGAGTTGAGAACCGCTTACATCAGTGCGGTGCGAAATACCAAAAGTTAGTTGAAGAAATTAAGTTTAAAACTCGACTGGAACGCAAAAGGCTCACTTTTTTCAACTCTATTGGAATCAGAGTGTTTTTTTTTTTGAATAATAAGTCTTTTTATACTATGGAAGTTTGTGTTCTTATCTCCCTCAAGCTGATGCTCAAGAACAAACTGTTGCAGTAGGATCTTTTCAATCGTTTGGCGAATCTGTCGTTGCAAGGCAAGGAAGACTGGCGTCGGGTGAAGCCTTGTACGAGACAGATGTTATGAAACAAGTACAGTATCGAGAAGAAAAACGTCATCATAGAGAAGTAAAATTTTTCAAAAAATTGGTTATGGATTAGAATAATTTACATGAAAAAAAGAAAGCGATTAGTTTCCCAACGAAATTCCTAAACTAATCTTCGAAAACTCGGACTTCGGTAACGTAAACCCAATGCGTCTTGGACGTTTCTGAGCATTTCTACGGATCTCTTCGACGGCGTGCAAACTCTTAATCTGTTACTTGGCGCTCAGAAACGTCCGGGGCTCGTACAGTTTGCGTTACCGAGGTCCGAGGATGCTTAACGTGCCACACGAAGCTCATAGTTCCGATTTTCTAATTTTTTTTTTGAACTCCGAATGCGTAGGCTTTGAGTAAGCGCAGAACTAATCGAAGGATTACTGAAAAGTTGAGAATTAATAATGTGTTCCAGGTACGACGAAATTATTGAACCCGAGGAAGAAGTTCTACGGACGAGGTTCGTCGAGAAGAAAGCGTCCAACAAAAGCAGCGATGTCGATATTCTGGAGATGGACAACAAGATGGAAGAAGTTAAACTGCAGCGCTCATACATAGATGAAGCTTTCGACGGCATAGTGATTGAAGAACGACGGAAGCTTCCTGTGATGACGAAAACTGAACTGCCGAGAAAGACGGCTGGAGAAGAGGTGCTGACTATTGACGAAGAAGCTCGCGAATGTGCTGGCAAAAATTCAAAAGCCTCGGAGGAGTTGACGCTCGCCGAGAAAAAAGAGCAGCAAAACCTGAAAAAGAAGAGAAGACCGGACATGGTGCAGATCTTAGATAACATGGTCGCCAATTACCGGGACAAAACCAATTCCAGCAGTGAATGTGATGAGATTGGACACGCTTGTGAGTTTTTGGTTTTGACGAAATGGAATGAGTTTGTAAAACTTATTGAATAGACTAGTTCATTTGTTGTTAACTGAAGCCTTGAAACATGCCATAAAAAGACGCTCTGACGCACAACTTGAACGGAAAAAAGACGCTCTAACGCACAACTTTCCCAATTAATTATGATCTTTGGTTGGAACTCGATCCGATCAATTTATCAGACAAAGCATCTACTGTACAACAGCGACTAGCTAATTTTTTTAAATGTAGATGTCAACTTTTCTGTAGGATTTTTTTTTCTATTTCAGGGATGTCGTTGGGAGCCATTGTACGTCTTTTGACGGAAATGGAAAACGCCAAGAATATGATGAAAGCAAGTAAGATGAGAGATTGAATCATTTTGGAAAGGGTAGTCGTGTGATTCCAGATTACGACGAAACGAAGCTGCAGTTGTGCCGAGTGGCCATGTCAGAAATCAAGGAGCGCTGCTTGGTCAACAATCGAGATGCCTATGCCAATCAGAAAAAATATCAGAAGGGCCAAGTCTTCGACATGCACTGTGGGGAAATTTTCTGTTTGGGACTTTAGAAATGTTGGATTGCGTTATTTCGAGTTAGTTCTGTCCACCTTGAAGAACTGACAAATTTTAATAAGCTCGAAAATGGGCTGTCAAATCCATAGAGCCTGAATCAGATGCTTTTTAGTCGGGTGTTCCCTCGAGGAACTGTCAAATCAAGATGAAGTTTAAATCTTTCTTATACAGGCGCTGTCAAATTTATCAGGCTTACATTAGGTGATTTTGAGTGAGACGTGCTCTTGAGGAGCTGCCAAATTTGGATGAAGCTTGAAAATTTTTTATACAGCGTTGCCAATTCTAAGTTCAGTCCCACTTCTTTTTTGAAGTGACTTGGGAAATCAGTTATATTTTGAAGCTTCAATCCTATTTTGTTTGTGTTTAAGGTAGTTTTTGCTGTTAATAAGCTATTAAAAATTGTTTCGGAGAGGAATAGCCAATTTTTGTATGTACTCATTTTGCCGAACTTTTGAACTGAAAACTGCAAAATTCCAGCATTTGCTCACATTTTGGACCATCTCAACTCCAATGAAACAGAAGAAAAGGAAAATGAGGAGGTGCTGAAATTCGTGAATGAATACGAATACATCCGATCCCTCGAACTTCACTACATGGGCTTGAGCTACGCAACGCTGAAAGGAAGTTAGTGGAGCCGTTTTAAAATAGGCGAAAATTGGACCTGAAAAAATATACTCTTGAGTTTTTTTTCGAGTGATGTGAGTGCCATTACGAAGTTGTAGCAAATTTTTATTTCTGATTTTCGTTTCCATTTCCAGAGTTCGTGTACACAAAGCCTGCACCGAGACATGGGGAACTCATAAGCGCCGCTTGCAAACGTGTTGAAAGTGAGTAAAAATGGATCCACAGCGTTTTTTTGGCGACGCCCCGCCCATAGTTTTTTTTTCGTAAAGTGTAGTGTGTCGTGTGCATACACTGCGGCGCATTGGCACACGCCGTGTTCATCGTTTTCTCGAAGTCCAAAATCTTATCTGAAATTTTGAAATTCAATTATATTTTTTGCTCTCTAGTGGCTATTTCAAGTTTTGCAGAATTACTTTCATCACGGCATGTGTTAAAAAAAAACAGAAAAATCGCGTTTTTTTAAATGAGAAATATATTCGTCTCATGACCCATTGATGCACCTTTATTTTTTTGTTGTTTACGCGTTTTTCCCATGACCTCAAATGGGAATGGCTGAGATTTTGACCACGCCCCCTTCATTTTTGGTTTTAAATTTTCTTCCACTAACAAATCGCCGTGGGATCATTAAATGTTGGGAGAGAAAAAAAATTAACGATTTCACGGGGTTTTTTTTTTGAATTTCGAGCTTTTCGTCAACTTTCCGGGAAAGAAAAGATTGTATTCAGGACAACAAGAGTTTTATGAGAAGGTCCAGAAGCTGGTCAAAGAATACGCAGCGCGAAAGAAGTTGAACTTGAAGCCGAAAAAAATCCCGACAAGCATCGTGCCGGATAAATCTAAATTCGAAACGACAACTCCGGAGCCAGTGGACTTGGTGTTTACGAGGGGGATTGCGGGCAAGGTGACTTTTTCGGTATCACGATAAAAAGATCTATGAAAGTGAACTTATGGCTTCATCTCCAACTGAGAAACTACTTTGAGCTTGTTTGGGCGTAGTTTTTAGAAACATCAGCTTTTTAAAGACACTTTTTCAGCTTTCCAAAGACGATAAAAATAAACCTGAGGTCGCTTCGAAATCCAAGGTTCATTCTACCGCTGATAAACCTCGAAATTTGTTGTTTTTAGGAAACTGAGAACCAAAAAAGCAAGAAAAAGAGCTTTGTTCCTGGACCTCTCCTGTCTAAGAAACAGGTAAATTAATAAACGTGAGGTGAAGAAACGGAACGATTCGATCAGGATTTTTTTTTACATTGCTTAAAACCGTAACGTTGCGAGGCTGCGCTATTTGGGATTTTAGACTTTGAGTTTAAGCGGCGCACCGTAGCGCAACGGGTTGTTTGCCTATCTGCTGTTCATGGGTTTCAAGTTCGATTCCCCACCCCAATAAGGAACCCAAGAAATTTTGATGGTGGGAAACCATTATTCCCTATCTGTCACCTACAAGGGCTGTTATGACAGTTAAGCCAGACTAGAACGAAGAGAAAAAGCCGAACTGTGTTTTTTTCAAAATTTCCGATTTTCAGGAGGCTGAGCACCAAAAAAGCAAACCCTCGAGCGTTGTGACTGGACCGCTTACATCTAAGAAACAGGTAAATTTCCCAAAAAAAATATTCTCGGGATGAAATGGTCGTATTTGGAATGGATGAAAGTGGGGCACCTGATCCGAAACGACTCTTCTAAACTTGGTCCCAACCAAAACGGGACTTCAAGGCTCTCAGCTCATGGCGTTTTTTCGACGACGCCACGCCCACTTTTTATCCATAAAGTGTCGTGTGTCGTGCGCATGCACTGCGCCGCTTTCTCGCAGAAAATGGCGTTTATGTAGAGAAATTTTTATTCGTCTTGAAGACCTCGATATTTTGGCACTTCCACTAGCAAAAACGCCGTGCGCTATTGGGGATTTTTGAGTGGCTATTTAATTAAACTTTGAAAAACGCCTTTGTTGTTGAATGGAGAAGTCTCACAGTCTTTACCGTAGTAGTTTCCAGATTTTCAGTTTAACTGCATAATTTGCCCGTTTTCAGACTTCTGATGGCCACAAAACTTCGAGCCTTTCGGCAGCAGAGACCAAATGAGAGAAATTCCCCTCTTGAACGAGAATTCTACTAGAACTTGGTACTTTCATGTATTTTTTCGTGTACCATTTCTTGCTTTTTTTTTTTGAATAAAATTTTCTTTTTGAATTCTTGGTAATTGATTCTTTCATTCATATTTCATTGAATTTCGTATCTTTGAATGGATAAAAAAAGTTTAATTTTTGATAAATTATTGGAGATGATGACGCCCTGTCCTGCAAAAGCTCAGTCGACTTTTTTTCCTTTTTTTTCCGGAAAAAGGTTGGAGTTTTCTTTTTCTTTTGAAATTATAAAGAGAGGCTAACTATGATGGAGAATTTTTTAAAAGCGTTATTTACTCTCTTTATCATTTGATGGGGTCAATTTAAAAATTGTGTTCGTTCATGTTTGCCCTCTCTGTATAAACAACACTGATTTTCACCGTCTTTTTCAGGTGTTTACCTGCTTTCTTTTGGGTAGAGATTGACTGATTCGAAAACAGAGCCTTGTTTTCAGTTTTCACACTTACGGACGGCTGTACAGTTTTCATTTTTTTTCTTATCGGTTACACTGGGTTTGATTTCAGTTGAAAGGATATTTTTAATTTTGAATATTTTTTTGAATCTGAACAGAAAATCCGCTTATTAATCCATTTTTCAAGTTGATTTTGAATAATACTGGTATTGTGCCTTGACGTCTTCTTTTATATCGATCCTTGACGGCTAATTTTTTCGTTTCAGAAGTGTTAATTGTTTTTTTAAAAAAATACTTTAGCAGTATATTTGTTTTTTTCAAGACTCATAATTCGAATCGGTACTCATTTTTTGAAGAACCAACCAAAATGATTGCTCAAAAAGCCACTCGGAATTCTAAAATGTGCCTGAATATTGAAAAAAATATTTTGTCAGATTTTTATAAAAAAATCTAATAGACAGGAATGACTATAAGATTGAAAAATCGATTTTTACACCTTCAAAAAAAGAAGTATGACAATCCGAAACTTTTCGCAATGAATTTTTCAGTCCTCATCATTCTTCCTTCCCGGTTACCTTTCTTTCCAATAGATCAAGGTGAGAAAGACAAAGAAATTGTTCGAAAAAAAAAGAAGGAGCAGGTGGTGGGAAATCGGTAGAAGATGTCGTTTCCCGTTGATGACGTGCCTCATCATCAGATGGACGAAATAGTGCGCGAGGCGGAGGAGCTGGACGACGTCGAGCAGGTGGCTTCCCTGGCCTCCAGACACTACAGTTCGTTCTTCTTCATTTCATAGTCATTCTCGAGTTGAAACCGCCTTTTTTCATCTCATACTCTCCAGTAGTTTTCCGGTGTTCTGAATTTCATTTTTCAGAATTTCTTTGAACTCAAATCACTCTGCATTCATTTTCTCTATAGGGCAAATTTTCTCGCGGTCATTTTTCAGGAATGGTTGTCCGACGTCTCCGGGACATCTACCTGACCAACCCCAACGCCGACTTTTATAGAAGCGAGGATTCTGAAGAAGGTAAAAGTTGGAGAAAGTGAATTTTCATCGCCATGGAAGCATTAGAAAGAATGGAAAATCATGATAAAAAAAAAGAGGGTTGGCAAAAACCGTAACAAAATTTTCAGGGTGCGCCTCGGACGGCGCTAGTCCGATCTTATAAAAATCAAAAAAATTCTTTTTTTAGAAGTTCAATTGATTGGCAGAAGCAAATTAAAAAAAAATAGATGACCAGAAATCGATCCTGTGACCCTAATATTGGAGGAAGCATTTCTTAACCACTCGACTATGCTCTCATTTTATTGAAGTCTTCGCAACACCGTGAAGATCTTGGGACCTTTAGAATCATCCAATCGATTTTTACCACTTGACAAGACTTTTTTTTGAAAATTTCTCCACTCTTTAGATTTTTGACCTTTTTCGGTGTTGAAAATCTCAAGAGGTGCGGCCTTTCGACACCAAAAAACCGGTTTTTTCAACATTTTTGAACCCTTTTTTCTAGACATGTACTACTAAATCCATTTCAGAACTTTTCATAAAACTCGAAAAAAATGTTTTTTTCTCATTCCGTTGGATCTTTTATGAGGACTCCCATTGAAAAAAAAAAACCATCGTGTTATTTTTCAAGTGTTTGCCAAGTTTGCCTGTTTTATTAGGGAGGAATACGCCGTTTTTCTTTTTTTGAGAATGGCCCGTTTTTCATTTATAATTTTTTGGCTGGTTTTTTCCCTTTTTCATCGATTTTTAGAGTTGCTATAGGAAAATTTGAATTTTTTTCGAAATTGCTTCTATAAAAAAATTTTTTCCTGACCAAAAAGACCTAGGAAGAAAAGTTTTCTGTTTATTTTCAGTCATTTTTCACGTTCATACGACTATTTTCAAGGATTATCCCCTTCAGCTAGGTTCTGTTGTACTTTGAAGTCCATAGAAAAAGGGAAATTTCTGGTTTTTTGGCCATTTTTTGAATTCTCGACCTTTCTCCTTCATGTTTTTCCTCGCTTTCATGAGAGTAAATTGGAAATTTTTGACTTCTAAAATGTCTTGGTGAAAAGATTTTTTTTTTCCATTTCGAAAATATAAGAATTGTAATTTTTAGCGTTCTAAAAGTACATTGCAGGAATTTTTTTGATGATTTTTTTTCGAAAAAAATACTATTTAAATCTTCTATTTTCCCCGTTCTACTCGGCGAATCAAAAAATAACGGTCTTTAAATATTTACTCAACTCAAACGGAGCCGCTTTTCAGTCCAAGTTTTCGTATTTTGGCGCCGAAAAACACACGGCCGTCTGGTCATTTTCGGGTGTGTCTCCTGTTCCAATTCCCCCTTTTTTGATCGCTCTGTGTTCAATTTCGACGCCGTCAAGTTATGTCAGCTGATTATTATCAACGGGTCGCCGCCAATGAAGAATTTTGCACGATTGGTGGGTTTTGAACCCTTTTTTTGGACATTTGATTTCTATTTGAAAAATAGAAGTAACGTTTCTGGTTTGAAGTCCTGAGAACGCAAACGGCGCCCAAGACGTTTCTGAGAATTTTTAGGGACCACTTTAGCGGTCACTAGAACTGCTCAGAAGGGGGAGGTAAGCAACCTTAAGTGATCTCTAGGCTGCTCAGAAACGTTCGGTGTTCAAGTAAAGCTAAATTGAGGTTTTAGTGCGTTGGAGCGTCTTTTCAGGGCGTGTTTCAAGATTTCCGTCAGCAGTATATGAACAACTACTAATTTTAGACGTTTTGTCTGATAAATTTATCGGATCAAGTTCCAACCAAGATCATAATTAATTGGGAGAGTTGTGCGTCAGAGCGACTTTTTATGACGTGTTTCAAGACTTCAGTCAGCTGCGAATGATCTTTTCTATTTGATAAATTTGTAGTTTTGATTTTTAACCATGCAATAAAAAATAAAAGTTGTGCGTTAGAGCGTCTTTTATTGCGTGTTTCAAGATTTAAGTCAGCAGTGTAACTTTAACTTTTCTATTTGATAAATTTGTCGAACCGATTTTAACCACATACTGTAAAAAAAAGTTGTGCGTCAGAGCGTCTTTTCATGACGTGTTTCAAGACTTCAGTCGGCATCGAATGATCTTTTCTATTCATTAAATTCGTAATTTCGATTTTTAACCATGCAATAAAAAATGACAGTTGTGCGTCAGAGCGTCTTTATGTGTATGTTTCGAATTCCAGTCAACGTCGAATGAATTTCACGACCTTTGCAGTCATTACCTTTGATTTCCTCGCCTTTCCCCCAAAGGACTCAAAAAAATACTTGTACACGTCAAGTAAAATAGCCTCAATTTCAAAGTCGTTAAATAAGTTATGTGGCAACGGAGGACAGAGAAAAATAAACGAAGAAAACGAGTAGCAAAACGGCGGAGGACAACGCATACAAAGTAGTAGTCGAAGGAAAGGTGAATTGAAAAAAAAGAAGGGGAAGGGAAAAAAACAAACATTTGCCTTGACTTCTGTTCGTTTTACCTGGACTGTCTCACAGTGGTAGACAATTTCTTTTTTTTCCTCTTTTTTCAAATTTTTTTTTCTTGTAACCGCTTGTTGCACACAATTCTAGCATTGGAGCGCATTTTGAAGAACACAATTTTTTCGAATTTGTTCTCTATTTTTCTTCATATTCGAGTTTTTCCTCCACACGAGTTTTAAAGAAACGCAAAAATGAACATATGCCTTGGACTTTAACGATTTTTAGCATTGGAGCATGTTTGACATAGAAAAATCGCCGTGATTTTGTAATTTTGTTTTTTCAATTTTCGTGAATAGTGGAAAAGTTGTTCTCGCACAGCTGTAAATTATTTGGTAGGCGTGCTCCATTTATAATCTACAATGCTATCCGGGAAATATGAACTCCAGAGTGGTCCCTAAAAAGGAAACCTTGGGCGCCCTTGGAGGGTCCCCTCTAGGGGTTTCTAAAGCTTATGAAAGCGATTTCTATAGGGGTTTAAGATACTTTTTTCTCCTCTAATTGCTATAGGGACCACTTGAGCTCTAGGGATAAAGGGTCAGACCCTAAACAGTTGAAGTTTACCCCTATAGGGACCACTTTTTCGTAGAGTTCTTTCGTAAAATTGCACAAAAAGTTTCTCAACACTTTTCAGTTCAAATATGGAAAAAAATCGGACCGACTGGTACCGATCACAAATGTCACTCATTAACACGTCGATACCGGTTTTTTCCCCGTAGATTCACCCCCATATTTTTCCTGATTTATTGGATCGGATAGCCATGACTGAACTACTAACAACACGAAACAACAACGAACACAATGCGCTTAACTACCGGTTTTCCCCTTCTTCTTTCATTTTTCCTTGGGTCCTGTGAGATGAGCTTCTTCCACTGTGTTGTCTGGAAGTCTTAACTTTGTTTTTCTCTACCGCAAAATCGCTTTTTCCCGCCAAGTTGACCCTTTTTCCTGGAAAAAAGAAAAAGGATTTTCGATTTTCAGGAGATTTTTTCTTCTGGTCGCTGTATACTTTCGAATAGTTCAAGGATTTTCAAGCCCTAGAGGGACAGCTTGATTTATTTTTTCATGAGAATTTTAGCTTTAAGTCGCATTTTCGAATCTGAAGCTTTTTCATAGTCGCCTTGAAAATCGAGAAAAAATATTTTTCTAGGTCGTCATTATAATTTTATCCTTGGAGCGCATTTGGGATGATATTTGAAGCTGCCTTCTCATTTTTTCTCAATTCTCAGCTATCTGAGGAATTTTCGTTTCAATTACCTGCCTATATCAGCTGGTTAGAAAAAATTGGGTCACACGCCAATTTCCTTCTTTTTTCTTTTATTTTCTCTTTTCCCACAGTTGTCTCATCTTTTCTTCTGGTCGGCTGTAGGAAATGATCTTTCCTGGAGAGAAGAGGACAGGAAATGTTGAAAAGTTGCTTTTTTTCCGATTTTATTTCCTAAGTGAAATTAGTTGCGGCTATTCTTTCCATTTTAATTTCGCTCTACAGCCAATATTTTTTCTGAAATCTTTTTCTTCGATTGTTTAAGAGCCATCTGTGGGTTGCGACCTACAAAAAAACATTGACGAATGAAAAAAAAGAAAAAAAAACAGAAAAATGAAATTCTTTTTGTTCCCATGAGAACGCCTACGCGTATTTATGACATTTCGACTTTTTATAGGCTTTTTTTTTTAGTTTTCTGTGTCTTTTTTGTTTCTTTCTTCTCTTTAATTCTGTTTTTTGAAGTGTTTCTGGATTTGTAGGATGGTGGCCAAGTACCGGGACGTGCCAAATCGTCTTCCCATTGCTGAAAATGAACCTTCCGGTTTTTTATCTGGACTTTTTCAATGGAATTGCTGTTTTTTTAAAGACCCATTTTGATAAAATTAGTTGTTTCTGATATTTTTTGAATGTAGTTGACCAAAGGGGCTATGTTTATTTCAACGTTGAGCACTTGGAATGGCTCAACTTCGCGCAAATCGTTTTTGGTCGGGTGCTCCTTCATGACAACCTACGCGTTGGTCCTTCCTATGTGCGAAAAATATCATTTTCAAAAGGAAAAATTGGAAAATTATAGGATTCTTCAGTCAGTTGCTATTTTTTCCAGGTACGGATCTGTTTGGAGATGACCGGGAGGCGCTCAACGATTTCGCCAAATACTACAATAATTCTCATTTATCGGATGTCAATCTCATTGTCGGAGAAGAGACGTGCGAATTCATTTCTTTCTCCGAAAAAAATATTTGTTTTTCAGGTACCCGGCACATCGACTGATTTTGGCGAAAAGTAGCGAGGTTTTCGACCGGATGCTCAGTCAGAGGTGGAACGGGGATAAGAAGGTGATTTTAAGAGGGAAAAGGAATGTATGATTTCCTAAATGTTCTTCAAAAAAAGTGCTTCTAAATAATTGCTTAGCCTTTCCAACTTGGCTAACCAGTTACAAGAGCTTTGCAACTCAGTACAGACTACTTTGCAGTTTGAAACCAGAAAAAGGCTGATTAGAATCCCGAAAGAGGGTCATTTGCAGCTTGGTTGCTATTTTTGGCTGACACGGCGTTTTTTCGACGACGCCCACTTTTTCTCCGTAAAGTCTGGTGTGTCGTCTGCATGCACTGCGTCGCTCTCGCGCGGAAAATTGCGTTTTCCAGAGAAATTTTGATTCTTTTTAGAGACCTCTGGCAATACTGCGGCCTGCGCCTTTAATATGCCCTGTCTTTTACGCTTTAAGAGCCGAAATCTCTGCCGTTCCCATGACGTCACGTGGTAACGGCGGATATTTTGGCTCCGCCTCCTTCATTTTTGGTTTCACATTTTCTTCCACTATAGTCTGCTCAGATTTTGAATGTCAAGTAGAATGACATCATTAAAAAAAAGTGCTCTGTGGATGGCTCGCTCTCTGATTGGTTTATCGCACCATTAGGGGCGGAGCTTGAGCGACGACTTGATATTCTAAATCTGAACAGACTATAACAAAAACGCCGTGTTTAAAAATGGTTTTACAGATGATTTGCAAGCCTGCAATTGAGCTGCAAACTAGTGCATTTTTTGCTGAAAAGCTCTTGCAACTGGTTACCCGAAAAAGGTCTTATTTGAAGATTAAAAGGGCGTTTTGAAAGAGGTTTCAAAAACTGGTGGTCAAAAAAGTCTTTAAACAAGCCTTTTGTACTTTTTTGAGGAGATTTTCGAAAAAAAATTGTTTTTCCAGGACCTCGAAATCGTAGAAGATTCTCTGTGTCTCAAAGTTTTTCCGGCTTTTCTCCGATTTCTATATTGTAACCACGTCGTTCTGCATCACGACAATTGCTTGCCGATCCTGGTCCTGGCCGATAAATACAATGTAACGACTCTGAAAAAGGTATCAACGAGTTTGCTCCCTTGCGAAACAGGACATTTGAAGGTCTGCGTGGAATATGCGACGACGGAAATCCTCCCGAGCCTCCCCCTCAGCGAACTTTTCTCCGTTTGGTTCTCCTACGCCACCAAAGCTTACCATCCGGTAATATTCTGTTCAACGTGAAAATAATGAACGAAATGAAATTGAGATTTAGGGGAAAGGTTTTTTTTTAATGGCAATCAAAATTGAGGTGGATGAGGTTGAAAAAGATGTCCACGTTCAAATTTGAAGTTGCGTAATGATTTTTTTTTCCAAGATTCGTTTTTTCAAAACAAATTGCCAATGTTTTCGTGTCAAAAAGAAAATTTAGAAGTTTTGCGCGTGGTTTGTAATGTTCTCTGTGAACACGTCGTTCAAAGATTGCGGCCAAAACACATCATTACGAATCCTCGAGAAAAATATTTTTGTGTTATTTTTATTTATTTTTGCTTCAGTATTCTTGCTGCTTTGGCCTCTAAAAAAATGTTTTCTGGGTGGGAAATCTTGCAAAAACAGAAACAACTCGCGGAAAAACTTTCTCTAGACTTGATAACTTCATGAAATCAACCCGTGAATTTTAAAACTCCCAGAAGGATTTTCAAAAAGGCTTGAATGAAATTTGACTAGCATCCAATTTGATTATCATGTCATATTTTCATAACTTTTTTCTCAGAAGGTCAAATATTTTTGTAAAGATATTCGTCCAAAAAATTGACGCGATGAGATTTTTTTTCCGTTTTGTTCGTAATTTTGCGTTTTTCTCGTACTTTCGTGAATTGGTTCTCTGAAAAGCTCGTGAAAATATTCAATGATCAACTTGAATAATGAATTTTGCTTCAAACTTCAGTTCTATTGCAAAATATTGTAATTGTCCTTTTTTTCTAATAATCTGAAAAAAAAACCTCTCTCTCAAGTTTTTGACGTTAAATTTGAAAGTTTATGTGTTTTTTTCAATTCAACTCTTTTGCAGTACCTCATTCGTTCATGTATCAAGTCGATTTCCGTCGAATTCGAGTCTTTGTTGGCTGAGGACTGGGAAAAGCGATGGCTCGAGTTGGATCGAGACCAAATGGTCGAAATCCTACGGAGCAACCAGCTCGTAGTGAAAAGTTTGCTGGAATTTCATCTTTTCCTGATTGAAAATGAAAGTTTTCAGGCGAATTCCAACTGTGGGAAGCTCTGGTTCGATGGCTACAGGCGCCCAATCATCCGGAAAGGCGCGGGAGTACCGCCAGCCCGCTTCTTGCCCTCATTTTGCCTTTGATTAGGTATGTGTAGAATTTTTTTCAGCGTTAGTCTGTTAAGAAACAATATTGAAATGTTAAAAGGCGCAATCACTTTTTATGACTTTGAAGCGTTGAAACATGACACAAAACATGGCTTCTCACCTTGAGTATTCATTTAAAAGTGTATAATGTGCCTTCAAATAACAAAAAAATGATTTTCGGACATGCTTTGTCTTTTAAGGAAGAAGAATAATCATGAAAAAAACTGAAAAAAATGTGTAAAATAATTTTTGAGTTGCGCGTGAGTTTGGTGTAACTTGGTGTAATTTGACTTGGTGGTGTATGAACAAACTATCATAAACCACGCGCAAAACTGAAAAAACAAAAAATACCTTTTTTCTTCGATTTACTGTCTAGGCTTGCAAGTTTCTTATGTTTTTCTAAAATTTATTTTGGAAATTTTTCAGATTGGAAATTATAATGATTTTGCCATCAATGCATTCAATTGAAGGGAACTTTTTGCATTTTTTCTAATACTAACTTTTTTTCAAACATTTCTTTCAGGTTCCCATATATGACGGCCGATGAACTATCCCAAATAGAACGAACTTCTCTCTCCGAAGCCCACGCGAAACTTTTCCATCCTCAAATTTTGTTGGCTTATAAGTTCCAAGCTCTGTCCATTTCCAGTCGTGTCAACTGCAAGTGATTATTTTCTTCTTTTCTCAAAGTATGAAGGACAATGTTTAGAGAATTTACGAGTCGCCAGTTCTTCCTCCGGAACTACCTCGAAACGCGCTGGGACAAGCGTTTCTGCCTCTCGCGTCAACTTTTGTCCGTCGTCAACGTTGACCACACTTTCCAGGTTGCTTTTTCGAGAATTGATTCGGTTGCTTTTCCGTAATTTCTTGGCTTCAAAGTCTGAACTTTTTTGGTACTTCGATTTTATATATTTCAAATCAAGTTCATTACCATTTCTCCCTTTTTTTCAGATTATAATAGGAGCAAGTTGGATTTCAAGTTTTTGCCTGTTTTGACAGGGTTTTCTTGAGAAATCTTGGGATTTTTTGCTGTTCCAATGAGTCTTTTCTCCTCATTGTTTCGTTCCTAATTTTCCTCTGGCTCCATTATACTCGACAATAATTCCGATTTCAGTTCTTCACCCGCTCATCGACATATCCGCTGACGAATTGGAAATGGACACTTAAGTTGACGGGCTATTCGAACGTCTACTCGAGTGCCTCGAATGTGGATGTTCTTCGAGTTTTCCTGGTCGCCGAGGATATCGACCAATCGAGGTATGGATAGGCTGAAAATGGCTCGACGCGTTGCGGTTGCGGAGCGGCTCTGATCCGCCCGACTCAAAGTGAAAATATTTGAACAACTGAGAAAATTTTAGTGGCCCCTATAAAGGCTCGCCAAGAAAAACTCGGAGAGGACATTTAAGTGGCCACTAAACACACCTCTATAGTGGTCACTATTTTCCGTTTTAGTGGCCACTTCAGTATTTTTACATCCAGTATTCCTTCCAGTAACACTGATAATTTCAAAACAAACAGATTGGATCGATTATGTTGATCTATTGACCCTAAAGTGGTCTAGTAGTAGCACTTAGACCTCTATAGTGCCCACTAATTCTTAACACCTCAAGTGGCCACTAATTTGACTACTATAGTGGCCACTAAAACTTCGAAACCCTATAGTGACCACTCAAATTTTTCCCACAAGCTCCTCTCACACACAACGCGGCTTTGAGCCATTCCCATTGCGACCAAAATCTATTAATCCAATTTTTCCAGAGCCGTCGAGTACATGGTGCAATTTGTGGACGATAAAAAGGTTCTGCGATCGATTTGCGGCCGCAAAACTTTCACGAAAACGAGGTGTCGATAATTTTCCCAAATTGAATCGTTATCGATTTCTAGATACTCCTGTGAGCTGGAAATGGACGAGAAAATCGAATTCGGCGAACTTCTCAGTGGCGACTCGCCCTTGGTGAGGAATGATGAACTCACCATGCAGCTTCTTTTGAAACCAATTGATTAGATTTATCATGAGACGTCTAAATTATCCTTCCATCATGAAAACTATTTATGCATTATCATCTAAAACCATAGCTTTTGATGAATTTACGAAGCAACCATCAGAAGTTCTTGTAAAAAGCTGTAATTATCTTGAAAACTTTGCTCATTTCCCAGTCAAATGTATGTGTCAGTGACAATTTTTCCCGTGTATTAGACATAATAAATTCCTTTTTACTTCACAAACCTCTCTCAATCTTTCGATTTTTTTTTTACAAAATTGCATGGCAAATGCTTCACTCAAATAGAAAAGAACGAAAGTGCATAAATAAATTAAATCCGATCGCTCGACATTTTTGAACAAGAAAAACGGCATAGCGAGAATTGAAAAGAGTGACAAGCAATTGATACTACGTTGAAAGACGAACAGATCTGTGTTTTTCGAACAAAAAGTCAATTCGCGAGCTGAAGCAGGTCTGAAGCTTTTTGATGGAGCTTGATCTAGTGATAATCTCAATCATTCGAAAGCTGACGTTGAGACGAATCGATTGATATGATTAGCCCAGCTGTAGCTGCTCTGAGAGCCGAGATATAAGCCTTCAAAGTTTGTCTTAAAAAATAAATTTGCGCGTCAGATCAAATATGTTGTCTGAACCGGCGCGTCGGGTCAAGTGTCCGTCTGAGGCTCTCATCGGTGTGGTTTCATCGCGAAAAAGGAGAAGCTCAAAAAAAAGTTGCTCTTTTTAAAGTTTTTTTCTGCATAATCGATAGAGCAGCTTCTATATAGTAATATTATCATATCATTTTCGAGGGAAAAGCTCGAAAATAGGACCAAAGAATGGTCCGAAACTTTGGTACTTTTTGGGGTTTCAAGCCTCATAACTCCGTTCATTTTGAAGTACAACGAAACAGATTATATCGATCGATTCGTCTTATGATAAGCTTTCCAGTGGTATGAGCCTTCAAAAGTTTGGATCAACTAGGATGACGTCATCGAGTTCTCCAGCTTACATCTCAGCTTTTCCCTCGAGCCGAATGATATCATTATCAATCGATAGAGAGTCCCGAAACAGATCCACTGATATACCTCAATCTTTGACAACTTATCAGAAAGTCGAGTTGCAAGCCGAGGCAAGTCTGAAGCTTCTGGATGAAGCTTAACCGAATGATAACCTATATCATTGGAAAGCTGATGACGAGACGAATCGATTGATATCATCAGTTCCTCGGTACCTTCAAAATGAACCGAGTTATGAAGCTTGAAAGTCCAAAAAATGCCATTTTTGCGTACCTCTTTTTGACTCTGTTTTTGAGCTTTTCCCTCGAAACTGATATGATAACAGTACTATGTAGAAGCTGCTCTATTGATTGCACTAGTAAAAACTTGAAAAAGAGCAACTTTTTTTTGAGCTTTTCCTTTTTCGCGAGGAAACCACACCGATGAGAGCCTCAGACTGACACTTGACCCAACGCGCGACCTCACACAACATATTTGACCTGACGCGCAGATTTAATTTTTAAGATCAACTTTGACGGCTCATATCTCGGCTCCCAGAGCAGCTACAGCTTATTTAATCATATCAAACGATTTGTCTCAACGTCAGCTTTCGATTGATTAAACTTTTCAATCAACTGAGCTTCATCCATAAGCTTCTAACTTTCATTGCTTTGACATCACCAAGATACATCAATCGATAAGAAATGGCGTCCTCAGTTCAAATAAAGGTATAAACTGTCTTATAGGCGCTTACAAGAAAAGTTATGATTTTTCAAAGTTGGTCATTTTTGAAAATTCAAAAAATTACAACTCGATTTCTAGGAGGTTAGGAACTTAGAGACCTAGTTTTTCTTGATCCTTGTGATCTCCTCTATCGATTGATACCAGTTTTGACCTCCTTTCCATTTTTCGATCTCCAAGTTTGATCGCCTCTAACTCAGTTCCTCGTTGACCTACGGAGGTCAAACCCGGCCTCAGGTTATTTTTTCGTCGAGATCTATCGATTGATATAGGTTTCGTCCGGATCGGCTTCCATGACTTCAGAAGCTCGAAAATAACTGAAGGGGTTAGACTGTACTTTTTTCGATTTTCCCAAAATCCAAAGTTTCCGAGATTTTTACATCAATCGATAGGAAATGACGTCAGAAGTCCGAATATTCAGGTCAGAGGGCTCTTAGACGTTTAGTGATGGAGTTATGAATTTTCAAAGTTTTCAAAAAATCACAACTCGATTTCTAGGAGGTTAGGAGCTTGGAGTTCTAGTTTTTCTTGATCCTTGTGATCTCCTCTATCGATTGATACATGTTTCGACGAAATTTGAGATTTTAGATTCCTAAGTTTGATCGCCTATAACTAAGTTCCTAGTTGACCTACGGAGGTCAAACCCAGGCCTCAGGTTTATTCTTTCGTCGAGATCTATCGATTGATATAGGTTTCGTCCGGATCGGCTTCCATGACTTCAGAAGCTCGAAAAAAACGTCAGGGGTTAGACTGTACTTTTTTCGATTTTCCCAAAATCCAAAGTTTCCGAGATTTTCACATCAATCGATAGGAAATGACGACTGAAGCCCGGAAATCCAGTTCAAAAGTTTCTAGGGTGCCTAGAAAGAAAGATATGATTTTTTGAAGTATTTGAAAAATCATAACTCGATTCCTAGAAGGTTAGGAACTTAGAGATCTAGTTTTTTCTGATCCTTGTGATCTCCTCTATCGATTGATACATGATTTGACGAAATTTGCGATTTTAGATTCCTAAGTTTGATCGCCTATAACTTAGTTCCTAGTTGACCTACGGAGGTCAAACCAGGCCTCAGTTTATTCTTTCGTCGAGATCTATCGATTGATATAGGTTTCGTCCGGATCGGCTTCCATGACCTCAGAAGCTCGGAAAAAACTGAAGGGGTTAGACTGTACTTTTTTCGATTTTCCCAAAATCCAAAGTTTCCGAGATTTTTATATCAATTGATAGGGAATGACGTCAGAAGTGCGGAAGTCCAGGTCATAGGGCTCTTAGACGTTCAGGAAGGGAGATATGATTTTTCAAAGTTTTCAAAATATCACAACTCGATTTCTAGAAGGTTAGGAACTTAGAGATCTAGTTTTTTCTGATCCTTGTGATCTCCTCTATCGATTGATACATGATTTGACGAAATTTGAGATTTTAGATTCCTAAGTTTGATCGCCTATAACTTAGTTCCTAGTTGACCTACGGAGGTCAAACCAGGCCTCAGTTTATTCTTTCGTCGAGATCTATCGATTGATATAGGTTTCGTCCGGATCGGCTTCCATGACTTCAGAAGCTCGAAAAAAACGTCAGGGGTTAGACTGTACTTTTTTCGATTTTCCCAAAATCCAAAGTTTCCGAGATTTTTATATCAATTGATAGGGAATGACGTCAGAAGTGCGGAAGTCCAGGTCATAGGGCTCTTAGACGTTCAGGAAGGGAGATATGATTTTTCAAAGTTTTCAAAATATCACAACTCGATTTCTAGGAGGTTAGGAACTTAGAGACCCAGTTTTTCTTGATAATCCTGACCTAATCTACCGATTGATACCAATTTTGACGGAATTCGAAATTTTTGATCTCTGAGTTTGATCGCTCATAACTTAGTTCCTAGTTGACCTACGGAGGTCAAACCTGGCCTCAGGTTATTCTTTCGTCGAGATCTATCGATTGATATAGGTCTCGTCCGGATCGGCTTCCATGACTTCAGAAGCTCGGAAAAAACTGAAGGGGTTAGACTGTACTTTTTTCCATTTTCCTGAAATCCAAACTTTTCGAGATTTTTACATCAATCGATAGGAAATGACATCAGAAGCCCGGAAATCCAGGTCAAAATGTCCTTAGGCGCCTAGAAAAAAAGATATGATTTTTCAAAGATGATTGACTTTTTTGAAAAATAAACTCGATTTCTAAGATCTTAGGGATTCAGTTATCAGCGAGCAAAATCCAAAGAGTTTTAGTTTTTATCGCTTTGACGCTTTATCATCATTAATTCTTAGGTTTTAGTAACTCTTAATCATTGAATAAAATTATGAAGCTGGGAAGTATGGAAAACGCGGAGCTTGACCCAGAAGCTGACGTGTTCGGGCTCATTATTCTTCTCGTCTACAAGCTAGCATCAATGGAACCTCATCCGTTGAAAAAAATTTAATAGAAACATTTTTCAAATGAAGCTCAAGAAAAACATAATAGAATGGGACGAAATGACTGTTAAAAAAATAGCAGCAATAATTATATTGTAGTTCAGTACGTTTTTATTAGTTCTCTGCTCTTGTCATTTAACCGATTCACGTTTTTGCTATTCCAATTGCGCGCGCATAGTATAGACGATTCACGGCTAGCTTAGGACGCAAAAAGGCGTGGCCTGTCTGCACTCTCCACCAACCAGGGAACTGTCTCGTCTCTTTTCGTGGCAGGACCCTTTTCTCGATGGCTCAAACCAGCCGTAAATCAGCTATAATCCTAATCGGATAGAATAGGGTTGGGCAATACCTTATTTTACACGTAGATACTGAATTTCATATTGAAAAACGCGGGGAAAAATGCGTTGAAGAAAAAAATATTTTTATAAAAAAAGCAACCTTTCCAGTGACAACCATATGATTTTTCTCAAATTTGTTGCAAACATTGCATATTGAAGTTTTGAATAGAAACAAAAAAATGTTGATATTGAAAAAAATCTATGCTGTCAAATATGTTTGAACGGTTGGCAGTGCTCCAGTTGCTCGTATAACGAATATATAATATATTAAAAAAATTAATTGAAGTTTATCCAAATAGAATAAGAAAAAAAGAATTCTATCGAAACTCGTGAGAGTTAGAGAAAAAAAGGAATGAAAGTGACAGTCAAAACGCACTTTTTTTGGAAACTCCAGTTCGGTTTCAAAAGTTGACTGACAACGATTTGACAAAGTGAAACATATAGATGAGCAACTTCTCTATTTTCTGTAAGTCAAAACTCGAAAAATGAGGCTTGGCTGCGTTTGGATAAAATAAAAAACTGTCGAAAGAAAAACGTACACACAGTGACTAATGAACAAAATGTAAAAAATAATAGAATTGTCGGGTCCGGGATAAAATCAACAAAACGAGGACTTCAATAATTTTCGAAAATTGAGAAGCTTCTGTGGGGATATTCACTAAAATTACACCCTAAGAAGATATTCGTATACATCATCAACCATTACTAGACGCAAAAATAGGTTAAATAAAGTTCACAAAAAAAAATAATTCGTTCAAGTGCGAAGGAGCATAAACCATTGTTAGAAAAATCTCCTGACGCGTTTTTTTGTCCCACTCCAGTGGTGAATTCATTTTCAAGACTGTGAATGGATCATCAAACGACGAACGCGACAAGAAGCGGAGGGACGGCTTTTCATTCGCAGAAGACGTAATCGCGGAGCCTTGGTTGTTGTTCGGGACTCTAAATTTGGTGTATAATATTAAAAAATCCATTAAAATGCATTCAGAGAAATATTAAACATTAAAATAGTCAAATGGAATTTTAAAAAATTGTAAAAAAGTTTTTCGCAAAAATATAAAATTTGTTAAAGACCTATTTCTGTAGGTTATAAGATGAGTTACGTCCCGAAAAAAACTATCCAAACTATCGTAATACGACCGGCCGCCTTAAACAAGTTACAGATTTTCAAATCATGAACAGTCGTCATTTAAAATGTTTCTAGTGCCAACACGTCTTGAACGGAAAACGCAAATACAGTAATTAAAAATGAAAACTTTCATTTCGTCAATAATTTTCTTTATTTCTGATTATAGTTTGAAAGTATACTCAATTGGTATATAAAGTTCTTCTCAATTTTGATGCTCCGAATTTTTCCACTGACTATATTTCATCGAGAAATTCTTCGCATTTTTCTATCATTTCATTCTTTGGAAAAAATTTTTTTCTTAATTATTTCATTTCAATCTGTTCGGTGAATTTATAATATTAATTCTTATTATTTTTCAAGTTTTTTAAATTTCGAGCCCTGAACTTAGGATTCGAATCTATCCGTGTAAAACTTGGAATCAATGTTTAAAAAAAACCTTTTTGCATTTTCTTCGCCACAACGCTGAAAAGCTTCATCCAACGCTCTAAAAAGGATATAGAAGAAAAATTATGATAAATGTACTATTTGGTTAAGATTTTACAGACTTTCAAAAATAAGGATAAAGAAAAAGGGAGCTATTCCGTAGAAGATTCAGACTTCTTTCCTTGTCTTTTTTCTTCAAACTTGCAAAAGGTTGATTCAAAATTCTTGTTCATAGTATGATAAATTTGCTATGGTCTTTACTTTTCGTGTCGTTTCGAAATGGGAATTACGTGCAGTT
The DNA here is from genome assembly GCA_904845305.1 of Caenorhabditis auriculariae. Lineage (NCBI taxonomy): Eukaryota > Metazoa > Nematoda > Chromadorea > Rhabditida > Rhabditidae > Caenorhabditis > Caenorhabditis auriculariae. The sequence goes on along the minus strand of CAJGYM010000021.1, from coordinate 1,000,421 downwards.
TTTGGAAACGCGTGCGAAAAAAGACTACTGTTTGTCTCAATAAATGAGAAAGGGCCAAGAAACCGAAGAATCTTTGGGAAGTGTGAACTTTGAAGAATGTTACTGGAAAAAAAATTGCAAAAAAAACTGACAAAAATTTTCCGCATGAAATCCGTAAATCAGCTAATTTTTTTTTCTTTTCTTGGTATTAAATTAAAATTTTCAGGTTTTCAAGAGTAGTTTTGCGGAAATAATGACTGCCTTAAAGCTGAGTAAGGAGATTTTCGACTCGAATTAAAAATTAAGTCAAACAAAAAACACACACTGGTAATAAAGGAAACACAAAATATCGATTTCCCAACCGAAATCTGTAAAAAATCATTATTTTTCACCAGATATTAAGATCAAAAATTGCAAATTTTATATAGATAGAAAGTTTTCATGACGAAAAAAACTTTGGTAACAACAGCAAAAACTTGAATTTGAAAGAAACGAAGAAAAAGCGAACATCCGAAAAATGACGAAGCGCGTTGTCCGTAGAGCAACTTTACTGCAAAGCGCCCTTTTGGCGGGAACTCAAACTTCTCACGACGACTTTGAATTATTTTCTCTTTAAAACTAGGAATTTCTGTACGTTTCGGAGATCACTATTCGACCGGCAAAAAAGATCTCATGAAATTTTTTTTACTGCCCTTTACGCCTTTAATCTTTTGTATTAATTGATTGCATGAAAAAGTTTTTGCCGATTTTTCGATTTCTATGTAGTTTCCGCGCTAATTTAAAGCTTCCTATGTTCCAATGAAGCTCATATCAAATTTCATGAGGTATTCCGGATAATTTTCGTTTTTATATTAAGATCGAAGATGAAATCAACCTTCCGAATTCTAAATATTTTTGATCTTTCCGCATATTTTTTTCATATTTCAGCATTAACAAAAAGAACTTAGCGTATAAAAAAATTTTTTGCAGGAATTTTTCTCAATAACTATTATCTTCACGTGAAAACGAAGGTCTCGTTAACTTTCTCTCTTTTTTTGATAAGAAAGTTTATGAGGCCACAAATTTTCGTCTGACATTCCAATATTGTGATATATTGTCCTGAAAGTTCATTCATTTGATTTTCATAAAAAAATAAACTTTGGTTTTTATTATGAACTTTTGATATTGTATCGGTTGTTCAATGAATAATTTGACCCTGCTAATTTTTTTTTCCATGATGAACGGAAAATTTGAGTTTAGACCTTTTTTCAAATATTTTCCATATAATTTGAAAATTTGTAGTTTGTTCAAATTTCTTCCTAGGCTATTCAAAGGCGCAAAACTTTCGCATGAAAATACCACCGAAAAATGGCTCTAAATTCGATAAGTCTTTTGAAAAATAAGTTGTTGCTTCGTTAAAAACATATTAATAAAACTTGGCTGAATCGAAATTGACATATGACATTAAATTTTGGATATTCGAATTTTTTTTAGAAAAACTTTCAAAAGATCTTTTTTTATTCTGAGATCATCGCTGCCGCCTGGGAACGATTTTTTTCATTCAATTTCAAAAAGATATTGGAATACGTCTGGGAAAAAAACTAACACAAAAGTGAAAAAAATTCATATTTGTTTTTTTCTAACAGTAAAACGGGTACGGCTTAAAATTTTCATCGATTTACTTTTCCCGAATATATATATATATCCTTAAAAAGTTACACTCCAATCTGACGATGGACTTTTTTGAATTGCAATGAGGTTTGGAAAAAAATTTTCTGGAAACGGCTTTTATTTTGAAAATCCGCATACTCCTGTGGGTTATCAAATCTCTTTTCCAGTGTCTAACCTCGACTATTATCAAAAATTATCATCAAATAATCAATTTTTACGTTAATAACTTCTTCCTGGGGATTTAAAAACCTGATCCACGGCTAGTAATGTCTCCGCTCTCCACTAACCAGGAGCTATTTCTTTCCTTTTCGTGTCAGGACTATTTTTCGGTAGCTTGAGCCGGCTGTGGATTGGCTATATGGCCTCGCTGACCCAATCGCTCTCCACTAACCAGGAACTATTTCTTTCCTTTTCGTGTCGGGACCATTTTTCGATGGCTCGAGCCGGCTGTGGATTGGCTATATGGCCTCGCTGACCCAAGCGCCATTGATGATGATGAAAATGTGACACTGCTTTTCCGAACCCCACAGGAAGTACTTTCCAAACAGACTATAAATTAATGGCTAGACTACACATGGGGTCATAAATAACTGCGTCATCCCAGTCCAAGATGATATCAAGAAAGACTGTCCGCATTATCAAAGCTGCAAAATTGGTTCGTGGGGTGTGTGTTCTGACGGTTTTCTCGCGCCTCGTCTCATTTTCCAAACATCACGTTCTACGCTGTCTGCCCTCTCCACCGTATTGCCTACGGTACGGGGCGATCTCTCGGTTCACCCCATTGCCCGAATTTGGCGATAATCACGTAGGCATTGGTATCGGCCTACGTGACTTTTATCAGAAAATTATTAGAGGACTGCCCATTTTTCTTCTTTTGATTTTTTTTTCTCGGCTGATACCAATCTTCCGATTATATATAAAATGGGTTCGTTTCATGTTAGACTGGTGATTTTGGTCTTATTTTCTAATAACAAAGATTTTAAGGAAATCAGTTTGAAATCTAACGAACAAGTCCCCCAAAGTTCAAAGGTATTTTCTGCACATTTTTCATAAATTTGAGGTTTTTTTTTCACAGTTAGAGTCCGCCTAATAACCCATTTCCTTATGAGAATCTTGATTTTTTTTTTTGCAATTTTTCGAGTTTGACTTCTTTTTAGCCGCACTTGGAATGGCTCAAAATGTCGCGAATCCCTTTCTTCCCTCTAGTCTTGCGCGAAAGTCGTTTAAGGTCGGGTGCTTCTTAAAATCAGTCGTTATGATTTTTGAGATTAAATCAATCCATTTTTTTACAATTTTCAATGTTAAGGTTACCATTAACTTTCGGATTTGAGGTGGGAAAACCTCTCCAAAATTTCTCTACTAACTATCTTTTTTTTTCTTGAACTAGAATCAAGTGAGAGCTTAAAAGTGAATGCAGTGAAAATTTTCAAAGCTGGGAAAAAAATCTCCATTCAACCCAACCTCCACGCCTTTAAATACCCTTTTTCGATTGGCCTAATCGGCTTTTTTGTACCTTCCTTCCTACAAAAGGTTGTTGACTAATCGATCATGTTCCTTCCTTCCTTTTGATCTAAATAAGAACACGGGGTTCCCCGCGTCTGACTTCCTTCCGATTAAAAAAAAAGAAACCGCGAAAAAAACAATTTCTTTTCCACTTTTGTTGGTATTCACGTGTAGAAGACCTTATCATCCTTCCGGTCTATCACTATTTCATCATTATTTTTTTCGGGTATAAAAGATCGGCTACTTCTGAATATGATCTATGTAACTTCTAAATTCTTGAATATTTTTTCCGCTGGAAATCTTCTCAGCAATCATAAGGATCGGATTGGAAGCTCTAAAGTTCTTAAAATTCCATCAATTTATATCAATAATACTCGCTTCCCAATACCTTCTGAAGAATTCGACATCCAAGCCTCATTTTCTCTCTTATAGTCATCTTCTATTCAAATATTCGATCACTTCTTCACCACTACCTTTGTACTTTTCCAATAAATTTACGTAAAACCCGTAATTCCTACAGAGCTAATGAACACGTGGAGCGTGTTAGACCAAGTGCACGAGATCCGGCCGATGAGCCAAATCGTCGACAAACTGGTGACGACGTCGTCCTGCTCGGCCTCGATGTTCAGCACCAGCTCCCTTCCAATGGCTGTCAGTGCGGTTCTTGGCTGTGTCACTGCCGTAGGGTCTTACGATCTTCGATTGAGATTTAATGGCGTTTTGCAGGTTCTGGCTGGAACTCTCTTCCCGAAGTCGGTGTTCGCGCCTTTGAGCATCCGGAAATCCTTGAAGGAGCTGACGGCGGAGCGTCATTCGAAGCTCGACGTCGTTGACGTCTTCCGATTCGTCGCCATCCTTTGGGTCATGCTCAATCACACCGGCAGTGAGGGACGTGTTGATATTCTGGATCGTCTGCCTTCGGCTGACGCCTTCAAGGTTTGCTCTTCAAAAATGAAGCTTGAAGATTCTCCAGCACCTTCTAAGAAACTCAGTAACCTTTTTAAGAAACCCATCTGATCAATTACGGTTTTACGGTTGTACCTTCTGGTTAAATAGAACTTATAAAAGTACCTCCATAAACTCCACCATTCTGACCTCACTTCTATCTTCTAAGAGGATCATCAAAATTCCCGTCTTCAGAAAGCCGTCCACGACCACCCGATTTTCGGCGCTCTTCTTGGAAACTCAGCCCTGGGCGTCGAGATATTCCTGGTCCTTTCTGGCCTCCTAGCCGCTAGATCCTGGCTCCGACTGGCGGATCAGCCTTTCTGGCCTCACTTTTCTCGATTCATCTTCCGCCGTTTACTCCGCCTGGCTCCTTCCATGTTCGCCTTCGTCTTCATCGCCACAGGACCCATTATGCAGTACCTTTTGCCTAGGTTTTACCCCAAATGTCTTTAAAAAGCGAACACTTTATTCAGGTACACTTCTTCGATGATATCCGCTTGTGGAACCAGCGGAATCCTGTCACATTTGACGTTCACGAGCAACTTCCAGGCGACACCCACCTGCATGGGTTATCTGTGGTACCTTGGCTTAGATATGCAGGTTGGAAGATTTTTTGGGAATGGCTTCTAGAAAAAAACGTTTTCAGTTATTCATAGCCGCGCCGTTCTTCCTCCATTTGCTGCACAAAGTGCCTCGTCGCGGATTCGCCACGATTTTTGTCACCGTCCTCGTTTCTGCGGTACTACGGTCCGGTTACTGTATCTCCTATGAAACTTGCAACAAGAGCGACGTTGATATTCCGGTTAGTTCTTTAAGGGTGGAACGATTTAGAAAAACAAATTCCTCAATTCAACTTCTATGATTGCAGTTCATCTCCTACCCGGGCCAGGACCAAGCCTCGCTCAGCTCGATCTACGCCGGTCTCTGGAACATGTACTCTCGGCCTTGGACCAAGTGCGGTCCCTACCTTGTCGGCCTTCTTCTGGGCTACCTGACGATGGTCTGGAAGGGCTACACGGTCTCCGAAGCGACGTCGAAGCGTCTCTTCTGGAGTTGCGCCGTCCTCGCCGTGGCGACTATCTACGGCATCTTGCCCGAGTATTGGAATCCAGACGCGGGGACGACGGCGTACAACGTCTTGTACACGTCGTTGTTCCGTACCGTATTCGCCTTGGCTATCGCTGGGATGATCTTCTCCCATCAGTTCAGTCAGAAGAAGTTTTTCAGACGTTGAAGATGTTGAAGAACACAATTTTTCAGCACAACCATCCCGGGATTCTTCGGAATTTTGGCCAAACTCACCTACAACGCCTACTTGCTTCACATGCCGATCGTGTACATCTTCAACTGGCTTCCGTTTCTGCAGACGGCGACGTCGGCCCTGCATCTTCTGATTCTGCTACCCGCCGTGGCGACCTTGTCCTTTTCCGCCGCTGCAGTTTTCTACGTCTTTGTTGAATCCCCATTCTGCTCACTTGTTACTCCGTTTTTCGTTAGGCTTGGCTTTTTGTAGGGGATCATTTCAGTGAAATAGGAATTTTTTATATAACTTATTAGTGGTGAAACGATTTTCTATCAAGGGTTCTCGATCTTCTTTTTTTTCACATTTAAAATCGCCTTTTAGGAAGAATCTTGAATCTTAGCTTTCACTGTCTTTGAATGAGTTTGAAAATCTAAAACCAAATTTTTCGGCCACAAGATTTCCGAAAAGTCGTATTTTAAATAATTTTGTTCAAAAATTCATCTAAAGACTGTAAAAGCTTCTTTTTCATGACTATCCAGTAAGATGTAAAAACTCAAAATTGCAATTTTCTAGGGTCCTTTTTACGGTTTTCTCATTTATTGTAAAAAAAAAATTGTGATAAAGTTGAAGTTTTGAATCCAAATATCTTAAAAAAGCACGGAAAAGTCTAGTTTTCTACACATTAGGTCAAAAAATGGCCTGGGTTCTTGTTGTAAAATCCTTCTCTACACCCCAAAAAAATTGGGTCGTTTAAAGAATTTCGAAAAAAAGTTCAAAGTTTATAGAAATTTTTCCTGTATTGGTCCTTCACGTGTACTTTTTTTCAACATGTCTTGTTATAAATTGATCATTTTCAATTCCCCTATTTTTAGTCATCAATTTTTGTGCTGATCTACATATCATTTTCATGAAAAATTTCACTTTTTTTAATCTATGTGCCTTATTTCTTGTCAAAAATATTTTTTTCTACATTTCGATTGTAAATATTTCTTTGTCTACCCGGTGAAATGCTTGTCAATGATCTCTGTACCAAGAATAATTTATTGATATTTAATCCAACCTAGTAGGAATTTATTTCAGTTGAATGAAGTTTGAATTTATCCTGTTGGCTGGAAAAAAGAAAAGTTGTGAAGAAACGACGAGTGAAGAATTAATTCTAAGCCTTTTCGTCCCCCTCGTCCCCTTTTTGAGCACGAAACAGCAGAAAAAGAACAAAGAAAGCAGTTTTTCGAGGCTTTTTATGGGGTGAATTTTTCATGAGATTTGAAAAATGAGTTTCCTTTTCTGGGAAGAAATCGTTCAAATTTCATTTTGAGCGGAAAAATAGTATGGAAGGTCTATTCAAAAATTGATAAAAAAATGTTTTTTTAACAAATATTTTTTTGCTGAATAGCAGTTGCTTTACACAGTTTTACTGAGAATAAACCAAAATATAGAAATCTTCTCGAAAAATAGTAGTTTTTAGGATTAAAAACGGCAAAAAATGTCTCCTTCGTGAAAATTTTGAACTCGACTTTGATGAGACTCTTTTTTTCATTTTTCCCTAATAGGAAAGCTGAAAATGTTGAAATTCTCCCTAAATCAGAATAAATTCAGGAATCCTCCAAAAAATTTTGTAGCATCCACAAAATCGAGAGAAATTCGTAGTTGAAAGAAAAACATTTCTCTGCTCCACTGTATATTTTGCGCAAAATTTTGTATCCCCATGAAAATTTGATTCCTTTCCATTGTCAAAAAAAGATATTTTTCTCCACCTTCAGCGCTATAGTATATTTTTCACTGAAGACGAGCTCCAAAATTAGCTTCTTTCGGGGCGGAAAAAAAAGAAAGAATTTCTTCGGGGAGGTCACCACTGGCTGCAGTGATACTAGGGGGAGAAAAATAGCCATGAATCTTTGAATGGCTCCAATGTTTTTCCTGGCGAGGCCATTCGAGGCTCTTTTCTTGGCCATGAAGAATGAGGAGCGACGTGTCACGTCGAGTGACGCCTTCTTTTTCTTTTTTTGGTCAGCGGGGGAATCTTTTCTTCTAGTTTTAGGGCCGATTCTTTTTTTTTTTTCCTTCTTTTCTTGGCTCATTATTGGTTCTGTATGATTATATTGTATCCTTGTGGCCTGGAACAGTCTGACCTGTCTGCCCCTTCTTTTCTCTCCCCTGCATTCAAAAAAAACTACAAAATCCTCATGAAAACTTGAAAAGCGTCTGATACATCTGCTCTCTCTCTCTTGTTTACTCGCTTTTTTCATGTTTTTCTGACTTCACTGGCGAGAGAAAAGAGAGCGCAGACAGGTCAGACTGAAATTTTGAAAAAAAAAAAGAAAATTTAAAAAAATCTTATCAACTAAATCCTTCAATATACTGGGAAAGTTTTTAGTGGCCACTATAGGGTTTTGACGTTTTAGTGGTTACTATAGTAGTCAAATTAGTGGTCACTTAAGGGGTTGAAAATTAGTGGCCACTATAGAGGTCTAAGTGCTACTACTAGACCACTAAAAACTTTAGTGGCCGCTTTAGGGGTCAATGGATCAACATAACTGGTCCAATCTGTTTGTATTGAAATTATCAGAGTTACTGGAAGGAATACTGGATGTAAAAATACTGAAGTGGCCACTAAAACGGAAAATAGTGACCACTATAGAGGTGTGTTTAGTGGCCACTTAAGTTTCCTCTCCGAGTAGTCCTAGGCGAGCCCTTACAGTGGCCACTAAAACTTTCTCAGTTGTTCAAACATTTTCACTTTGAGTCGGGCGCATCAGAGCCGCTCAGCAACCGCAACGCGTCGAGCCATTTTCATCCTATCCGTACCTCGATTGATCGATATCCTCGGCGACCAGGAAAACTCGAAGAACATCCACATTCGAGGCACTCGAGTAGACGTTCGAATAGCCCGTCAACTTAAGTGTCCACTTCCAGTTCGTCAAGGGATATGTCGATGAGCGGGTGAAGAACTGAAATTGGAATTATCGTCGAGTAAAATTGGACAAAACAGTGAGGAGTAGCAAAAAAAGACTCATTGAAACACCAGATAACTCCAAGATTTCTCAGAAAAAACTCTATCAAAATCGGCAAAAACTTGAAATCCAACTTGCTCCTATTATAATCTGAAAAAAAGGGAGAAATGGTAATTCCGGTTTTTCGGCGATTCCGGTTCTTGGTAGTCACATCAAAATCGATCCGCTCTTATCACTTACTCTTTTTTTTTTTCCTCTCCACGACTAATTCTCTCAACTAGTTCAGGGCTGCTTCCGTTTGTTGCAATTCGAGAATTTTTTCTTTTTTGTCTCGAAATTTTCTGAAGTTCCTTATTAACGCTTTCTGAAGTTTTTGAAGGCGCAGAGGTCAAGTGATATATTGAAAAGTCACTTCGCCACGAGACCCATTAAAATTCGCCTATGCGCCTTTAAAAACACAAGGAGACTCGTAATGATCGTCTGAGCCTTTTCTGAAATGCTTGGAATTTGAAAAATAGAAAAAATAATTGGTTCATCTATAATTTTGTAGGTACCTAATTTCATTTGATCTTATCTTTTTTCAAAAAACCCTAAAGTTCGAATCAAAAAAGAAATTTTTTTATAGAAGTTTTGAACTACTGGTAAAGTTTTTAGTGGCCACTATAGGGTTTTGACGTTTTAGTGGCTACTATAGTAGTCAAATTAGTGGCCACTTAAAGGGTTAAAAATTAGTGGCCGCTATAGAGGTCTAAGTCCTACTACTAGACCACTGAAAACTTTAGTGGCCACTTTAGGGATCAATGGATCAACATAATTGGTCCAATCTGTTTGTTTTGAAATTATCAGAGTTACTGGATGAAAAACTACTGAAGTGGCCACTAAAACGGAAAATAATGGCCACTATAGAGGTGGGTTTAGTGGCCACTTCAGTGTCCTCTCCCAGTAGTCCTCTATAGTGGCCACTAAAACTTTTCCCAGTATCTTTCGTCTACTCGTTTCCAAACGCGTCACGTTTTGACGGATCTCTCAGATTATTTCTTTTTCTGAATCTTTTTCCAAGCTCCAAATAAGCTCAATCCAACCCCTGCTCCTGAAAAATGCTACAAGCCTTCATTTATTTTTATTATTTAAAAAGCAACTTTTTCTCTTCAAACTCCATAAATCGCTCATCCCCATAGATCATTCTCTCACATAAAAAAACGCTTTCAATCAAATCAAAACCCGATGAGAAATTGGCGTGAAATTGGGCGATGAATTGAGGCGAGCGCGCGTGAGAGAGGCGCGAATTTATGGCGAGAAATCAAATTTGTCTCGTTGGAGCAAGAGAGAAGGATTCCCGTTGCAGCAGGAGGCGGCTCCCAGTTGGGGAATTGGAGGCCAGGCTCATCAGAATCCGATGATACATCTTCCTTCCGTCTTTTTTTTCTGCAGTTTTTCGGAAAGTTCATTTTTTTTTTACTCAAGAAAAAAGGGTACTCCGGTGATTTATCTGCCTTTTCTCTCCCTCTCGCTCAACACTCTCGCTTCTCTGCGCCCTCTTTTCTCTCGCTGAACATCTCATGTTCACGTGTTGTTTTTTTTTAGTTGTATGACCTCGTCGCTGAGAGAAAAGAGAGTGCAGACAGGTCAGACTATTCCAAATCATTCTTACCGCATGTAAACTTCAAAATTCGCTTTTCAAGTCTCACCAAGCCTCTAGAAAAAAGCTCGAATCGTTATGATCCGACGAAATTTTGCACGACTTGAAACCCTCTCGCTTCTCTGCGCCCTCTTCTCTCGATGTGCCTCTCATGTTTACATGCTGCTTTCTTATTTTTCTGACCTCGTCGCTGAGAGAAAAGAGAGTGCAGACAGGTCAGACTGTTCCAAACCATTCTTATCGCATATAAACCAAAACTCGCTTTTCAAGTCTCACTAAGCCTCTAGAAAAAAGCTCAAATCATTAATGCTCCGACGAAATTCGCTACCGAGCCATTCCAAGTGCGGCCAAAATTTTCAACCGAGCCGTTTTTTTTTCAAAAATGTAGTTTCTTCTATTTCAGAAAAATTTTTCTAAAAAAATTATAAGATGGAATTTTAGGAATAGGTCACAACCCTGTTGAAAAATACGTTACAACAAGTCCTCATTTCCAAAAATGAAATGAAGTTTTTTTCGTTAAATTACTCTGGTAATCTTAAAACCTCTTCTTGTTTATCAGTTTATTCGAGTTTCAGTTTGGGCTTACCTTAATTCCTAGCTTTCATTTTTTTCATTTGATTTGGGGGGCGAATTTTTTTCCGAAACCCTGTAGAAATCTATTTGAACCGTTTTATGGGACTTTTTTTGGGTTTGTGATTTTTGCGCTTAACTTAATTCCTAGTTTTTCATTTGATGCGGGGGAGGGGGGGTTCGTATTCTGAAACCCTGTAGAAATCTATTTGAACTGTTTTTATGGGACTTTTTTTTGGGGTCCATCATGTTTCGCGTGTAGATAATATACAGAGAACTTGGAAAAGAACTGTAATTTTTTTGAAATTTTTTTTTGCTAGGGTCTTAGAAAGGTATTGATTGATGAGTTTTTTGAATTTTCTGAAGTAAATTTCCGAAAAAGTTCATTAGATTTCGATGTTTCAAATACTCCTACACCCTATAATTTTTTGGAAAAGTCAAAAATCTCGAAAACTTTGCGCAAAAATTAGTTCATTCCAAGTTTGGAGGAGCATCGCTTGGCGGGGTTGGGGGGCGGTTGACATATTATCCTGGCATCGAGGCAGAAGGCCTCGCGGGACTTTCTTTTTCGGAGGCCCGTCTCGAAAAGCCCTCTTCTAAACTCTGCCAGATTTTATTTCATTCGCTCTGCTTGCGCTTCTGGTCTTTACTGAACCTTCTTGATTGTTTAACAAATTTTAAAAGTGAACGAAAATCGGTTTTCTCGATTCTACACAGTCCCACTGGTAGAATACCGATTAATTCAAACTTTTGGTCGCATTTGGAATGGCTCAAAAGCGTTGCGGTAGATTCAATTTCAAAAACTGATGAAATAGAGTTAAAATTCAACCTCTGGTCGCATTTGGAATGGCTCAAAAACGTTGCGGTCGGTATGCGGTTAAATTCAATTTCAAAAACTGATGAAATGGAGTAAAAATTCAACCTCTGGTCGCATTTGGAATGGCTCAAAAGCGTTGCGGTCGGTATGCGGTAAGATTCGATTTCAAAAAGTGATGTCATAGAGTTAAAATTAAACCTCTGGTCGCATTCGGAATGGCTCAAAAGCGTTGCGGTTTTCAATTCCAGCATCCCAATTTTCTAGTATACATGTCGCAATATTTTATGATGAAAAAATATGATTTTGAAAGCCGCTTCGCGTTGAGCCATTCTCCGTGCGACCAAAATTATCAGAGTCAAGGCGAATGGACCTCATTTAAAAAATCACTTAAACATCGTTCTGAAAGCTTTTTTGAAAATACAAGGCCCTGTTAAATATCAAAATTGTCTCAAAATCTCAATTTATCCACAGTTTATGAAGTTTTTGAAGTGCTAAATTCAGAAAAAAATCTGAATTTTATCGAAAAATTTGAAAAACGACAAGCCTAATTTGCCTAGATTAGAACGTGAAAAAGCCTCGCCTTGTACTGAAAACAACAAAAAATCCAAAAGTGAATTGAACTTCGCCCTGAAAACACAATGGGGAGAGGTCTATTCAAGTCACCAAGCAGCGTTTGAACTTGACAAAAGGACTAAAAGGGATGAAAAAGGAGAAAATCCGGAGGACGATTGTCTTCTTCTTCAAATGTTATGTCTGTGTGTGTGCGTATGGAGGGGGTAGCCTTTCGATTATTCAACTTCTTTTTTCTAGCATCTCCTCCAGCTTCTTCTTCTTCTTCTTCTTGTTCTACTGCAAGAGTGAAAGAGAGGAGAGGGAGAAACTTTTTTTTTCCCTCCACCAATTTGCCTCCCCCAAAAGCTTTGAGACAACAGCGCGTCCCCCCCTACTGGCCCTCCAGAAATGGCAACAATCGCCGTTTGCTTTCCCCTCGGGTCCTAATTTCTTGTTTTTCTATTTCTATTAGAAGCGCTTCTTTTTACGATTTCGGTTCGCCTTAAACATTAACACCCCTTTGAGATTAAATTGAGATTCAATATAGAATATTTCAGACGGCTCCTTGTTTGGAAAAAAAAAGCTTTTCGATGTTCCCAAAATCAAAATCAGTCACTCTTTTTTAAATATTTATCTCAAACTGGTCGCATCAAAAAATTCAAAACTACTAGGAAAATTTTTAGTGGCCATTATAGGGTTTTGACGTTTTAGTGACCACTATAGTCGTCAAATTAGTGACCACTATAGAGGTCTAAGAGCTACTACTAGACCACTAAAAATTTTAGTGGCCATTTTAGGGGTCAATGGATCAAAATAAATGGTCCAATCTGTTTGTTTTGAAGTTATCAGAGTTACTGGATGGAATACTGGATTAAAAACTACTGAAGTGGCCACTAAACTGAGAACCTATATAGTGGCCACTTGAACGGAACATAGTGACCAATATAGTGGTGGTTTTAGTGGCCACTTTAGTGTCCTTGGCGAGCCTCTATAGTGGCCACTAAAAACTTTCTCAGTAGGAGAGAAATTGATCAATTTTTTTAAATTTCTGGACAAGCTTCAACTATTTCTCGATTCCAGCTTTCTTACTCGTTTCTTATCATCAAAAAATGCCTTAATAAACCTAAAATTTAAGCAAAAGTTTTCAGATTCAGCCAAAATGCAAGAGGAAAAGTGGCCGAAAAGGCGATGGTCAATGGGATTGTGGTGAAAATTTTCTGCCAATGGCCAGAACCGTCGATCTTGAACATGTTGCGGTAGGTTTTCAAGACTTAAAAAAGGCAGGAACGTGGTATCTTTTTTTCCGAAGCTTACTTAACTCAGATTCCTTCCATTTTTTGTTGTAACTTAATTTTTCTCCTTCATAAAAGCCTCAAAAAAGAACTACCTTCAGAAGCCTCGCCGGCCGACGTTGCTTCTGGTCCTGCGGCGAACGGGTTACGGTAAATGTCTGATGTGCTCACTTTTGCTGGTCCTTTGCTTCGTCTACGCCTCGTTTTGTCACGTCCGTCATGAGGCCTACTCGGGAAAGCAGCCGCTTCTCATGTCTGTAGTTTTCAAGGATATTTTTTATTGGTTCAAATAATAAGTAGGCAACAACATAATTCAACTTTATTCACGTTATTCGTGACACTTTCTGACAAGGAAGGTCATTCAACTTTGGATTGGGAATTTCTTGAAATTTGGCCTGAACACTTCTCGATTTACCAACCTCAGCTTACACGTGTTTCTAGTTTTTGATAAATGGCACCTCAAAATCCGTTAGAGCAGGCTTTTTAGGTCTGTAGCCCTTATTTCTCGAAAACTAGGAGGCCCTGCAAGTTGAAACTTTCAGAATCTTCTTTTGGTCCGTTAAGAAGTGTCCTGGCCAATTTTCAAGGAATCTTTCAAAATTTGGCCTGAACCCTCATCGGTGTACCAGAAGGTCTTGAAAGTGTCAACCTACACGTATTCCTAGTTTTTGAGAGATGGCGCCTCAAAATCCGTCAGAGTATGCTTTTTTAGGCCTGTGAGCCTTACTTCTCGTAAACTAGGAGGACGTGCAAGTTGGAACTTTCAGAATCTTCTTTCACACTCTAACCTCAGATAGTAGACTTTAATTTAGAACCGCTTGAGATGAGGGCGTGCCCATGTTTGGCCCGATCTAATTCCGAAAACAAGTTTCTCTCTGCAGATACCAACACGGACCATGCGCCCAGGGGTACAATTTCGTGCCGATCGTCTTCGGCTTGATGTTGTACATCGTCTACGTCATGGAATGCTGGCACAGTCGGACCAAACTCATCAACATGAAGAAGGTTCCCAATATCCTCTCTACTCCTTATAAATCATCGTTTCCAGGTCCGAGTGGAAGACGCATTGGACTACATCAACGCGTTGAAAAACTCGCCGCCAATCGTATGGTGGAAGAGCGTCTGCTATCACTATACTCGGAAAACGCGGCAGATCACCAGGTTTTTTCGGGAAATCTTCTTCTTTTGAAGAAGTTCAAGGACAGGTATCGGAATGGAGACGCGCTGCCGGCGACGCAAGTATTCTACGAGCGGATCAACTCCCACAACGCTGGGAACATGTTCATCTACGAGTACTGTGGCGTAAAGGTGAGACATGATCCATAGCGTGTTCGCTAATCTTTCCGTGTAACTCACTCTAAGTGGTCGCTCCCATTCCGAAGCTCCAACCAAGAGCACGGTCTTGGGGTTCATTAAGAGTTCTTCAAGGTGTAATTGGAAGTAAAACGCGCAGAAAAACAAGGGGAGGACCAGTAAGATCACCAACTTGACCAGCTACACGTTTGAACTTCTAGTTGGGTTGTTCGATACGGCTTTAAAATTTCTTGTTGATAGCCTAGTCCATAACATCTATGACTAAAACAAAAAAAATCCGTCTTCTGCGACTTGAAAGGGCGGGACTTCTCTGCGCCCTCCTTATCTCTCGACGTCTCTCTCATGCTTACGTGCTATTTCCATGTTTCTCTGACCTCGCCGGTGAGGGTACGCGAAAACTGTCAAGGCGGTCTATGGACTATATATAGTCTACTTTACAATACTTCTCTTGATCTCCATGTATAGCTGATTCACGGCTAGCTTAGGACGCTAAGAGGGCGTGTTGTGTCTGCGTTCTCCACGAGCCAGGCACTGTCTCTGCATTATCGTGTCGGGACCCTTTTTTCAATGGCTCAAGCAAGCCGTGAATGAGCTATACTTATGTTGCTCAAGGGCCTACTCCATTTCTTGCCATTCTCAAATTTGGTGCTGCTGCTGGGCCTGTCAACCTTGATTTCGCTTATTTCAACTCTTCTCAGCTTTTCTCTCTCACTTTTCTAAACTCTCAAACGATCCCCTTATTTTCGAAAAAAAAACTTTGCCAGGGAAGAAGTATTTTCCTAAACCTCCTCATAGCAAACCAGCAATCTTGTAAAAATTGTTTCTGTTCCAGGATATTTCAAAGTCAATCACGGGGGTGGAGAAATTCGGTGTGACGCGGGTGCGGCTGTCGCGGAGCTTCGTCTTCGCCAACATGCAAGCGGCTAACGAGTTCGAGGAGCAGAGGACACGGTTTTTCAACGATAATGAGGCCAAGGACGACTACATGGAGGTTCGGACTTGATAATTTCTCTGACATGGGGCGCATAAAGGCCGCCACACCTCTTTCTCTGACCGAAGCTATTTCGTCGTTTTCTCGCAGCTAGACAACGACGAAATAGTGTGTGTCAGAGAAAGGGTTGTGGCGGTCTTTATGCGCCCCATTTCAGAGTGAGAGAAGAAACTATGATTACTGACTTCGGAACCAATGAAGGGAATATTTTCAGGTAAAAGAGGGAATGGACTTGGCGGACGTCGTTTTCATCGACGAACTGCTCTGTTTCAACCGTCCCAACCCTCCATGGTAAGTTAATCACTTTTCTTGAAGTTATAAAAATATGGAAATACGTACAGGTTCCTGCATCCGATCGTCTTTTGGATATTCTCGCTGTGCATTTTGTCCTGGCCGTTGCGCATTTACACAGAATGGCGAACTGCGATTCTATCATTTCACGTCGTCAAATTGTTCGGGACCAATTATTTGAGGTCATTTCTTTTTTTGAAAAGCATTTATTATTGGACCTTTATAAAACGAACTTCTTTTTTTGGATCTTCAAAATGAGAAAAAGCTTTGCTTATTCAAAATTCTTCATTCATTTTAACTACATCCAAAAATTCGAATTCAAAAAATTATTTTACTACCTAGTTTTTGAGACTCAAAAGGCCTACGCCGAAAAATAAGGAAGTCATCAATCAAAATGGATCAGGGGAAAAGGAATGGAGATTAAAGGCTTGAGTTGCTTGCAATTTTCAAAATGTTCGTTTTATAGTTTTTCGTTTTCCAAAAAGAGGAAAATTTGTAGCTTGAACTACGTTCGTTTAAAATGCATGTTGTCCAAAAAAAAAATTCTTCGTTCCATTTGCAAAGTTTGGCCAAGTTTCTGACCGATGGTTATTCTACATAGGGGCTTTCGTGACACGAAAAAAATATCTCAAAAAACAAAACTTGGAGCAAATTGGTATGGAAGTTCGTCAAAAGTTGTAAGCTTCAATAAAACTCAACAAACTCTAATTTTGGTTTTATCATTCTCATAATCAAGTTTCATTTATTTGCCTTGTTAGGGAAAATTCGCAAGTAGTAAGGACCATAGAACTTTAGAACCGGCCCAGAAGAAACAGGCACAGAAGCCGAAACTGATATGACTGGGGGGAGTGGGACTAGCCTAATCTGTTTAACTTCAAGACCGACGCTTGATCAGCAAACTTTTCAGTCCATCATCCGGCAACTACACGGGTCCCCTGACACGAACATCAACCATGGACACGGCAGAACTGGAAGCTCTAATGCGACGCGAGCAACAGTTCGTCGTGCCGTCCTACAGCGAGGCGATGCTGCTGCAGAGTACGATGGCGCGAACTGGACCTGGTCGACCTCCAGAAGCTCTCATCTTTCCGCGTCCGCTCATCTCCAACAACAACGAGCATATCGTCTTGCGGAATTACGGCGCCGTCGAGGAAGGCCTTCCACCGTCGACGCCGAGGCCGACGACGTCGTTCTCTCAAAGATTGATGAGGACCAGTCGGAGTATGAGCTTCTCCAGGCCTAGCAGGTGATCTAGCGTCCACTTGAACTAGTGAATAGTCCTTTTCAGAGACGCTTCAAGAGCAATCCTGCCACGGAGGCCGATCGCGTCTCTGCGCGGAACCGGCGGCGGTCCGTCGCGGTCTTTATCGATAAGCGGCATGTCGGCCTGGTCCAATGGGTATAGTCCAATCGGAGATGATTCTCAGCAGCTCATCGAGCCCGATGAACCACCACCCCCTTATGAGGTTGGCTTTATCGAATTTCTGATGGATTTCTATACTTCTCGGCCAATTTTTAAGACTTCAGAGGAAGTTAAGCTATTTGTAGTCGGTCTTTTGAATGAAACTTCATTCAGTAGATACAGTTTTTCCTTCCGATTCTGAATCTCTACTTGGAAACTCCCACGAAAGTCTGTGAGAAAAATTATGGTCGCTCAATTCGACAGGAACTCTAGTGCTCATGATAGCTGATCACACAAAAAATCAATTAGCAACTTTTTGAAAATAATGTGTGACTTGGATAAACTTAAGAAATTCAGAGTGGACCCTTTAGGAGCAGCCTTAGGGGCCCTTAGAGGTTTACCAGCCCCTATAGGAGCCACTGAGGGTTGCAAAAGTGGTCCCTATAGGGGTTTTAATTAGTGGCCCTTGAGGGGCACGACAATTGTTATGAACTCCAAGCGAAGAAGCATTTCCAGGGGAACAACTTTTTTGACTGAAATTGAAAGACCCCTCTAGGGTCCACTGGAGATACCCTTGACAAAAAAAAAAAAATCAAAACCAACTTCAAAAATCATCCAGGTGGCCCTCCGAATGTGCGCTCCACTGTACGAGCGGCTCCGACGGTCGATTTCCTCTCGTCTGGCCTCGATCTCCCACTCGAGCTCGAAAGACCTGAAGTCGTTGGCGCTGAAGAACAACAACAATAACAATAATCTACCGTAACCTCATTTGAAGATTACTGTAGATAACCGCCTTCCCAAATGCGGGATTTTCACACTACAGTGCTGGCTACAGAAAAATGTTCAGTCAGCACTGTAGGGCATACGGTACCGACCAATAAACACCATAAAATTCACTTATTCACGCGATATTCTCATTTTGTTACGACCAATGTTCAAGAAAATAAAAAGGAAATAAAAATAAAACTTTATCATACGTAGCATCTGCTTCACGGAAAGGAACCCGAGAACATATTATCATTATTATTATTATTATTAAAGTGGAGAAATGTAGATAAAACCCGCAAAAGTTGTAACAAACATCTACAGGGTAATTGGGAGGAATTCAAACATATATAAAACAAACAGAAAGGAAAAAAAAACGCCTAAAACTTAGGCAAACCGTAGGATTTCAATGGTTTCCAGTGATCGGAACGCAAAAGGGCGTTCGAGCCTGAGAGTCCAGTCGCCGCCGTCGACGGCTCCAAAGCTTCCAAAATCAGTGTTTCGAATCGTTCTGAAACCACAAAACGAACATGGAAAACCGCTGGGAAGTTGTCTGATTCTGAAGGTTTCGTTAAGCGTCTCGCTCTTTGAGAAAAAATTATCAAAATTCGAACATTTCATCCCTTAAGTGTTCACTTAACGCCTTTTATATCCTCGTTTCCACAACGTTAGGCAAAAAATAAAATTTTGATTTCGAAAAGCTGCAACAAAACCACCTCTTTTGGTCGCATTTGGAATGGCTAAGGCTTCTGAGCAGCTACTTTTCACCGCACTTTTGAAATTTGAGTTACGAATCATTGGAGACTTTCTTCAAGCTTCCTGATTTCAAGAAATATTGATGAGTTCAGCATTTTTTCCACGCTAAAATTATGAAGCTCTGAAAAAGCTATCCCATTCATTTTTAGGAAAAGTTACCAAGACAAGACAAATAATCGCTCTGTGGGCCCATGTTCTATGAAAAGCTGCCACAAAAACGCCCTTTTGTTCGCATTTGGAATGGCTGAAGCTTCTAAGGAGCAATATTTCAGTGTAGTTTTGAACGCCTTTTTGAGGGCTTTCTCCAAAATTCCTGATTCTAAGAAATATTGATGAGTTCGGCATTTTGTTCAGGGTAAAACTATGAAGCTTTGGAAAAGCTCTATCGTTAATTTTTAGGGAAAGTTACCAAAACAAGACAAATAATCGCTCTGTGGGCCCATGTTCTATGAAAAGCTGCCACAAAAATGCTTTTTTGGTCGCATTTGGAATGGCTGAAGCTTCTAAGGAGCAATATTTCAGTGTAGTTTTGAACGCCTTTTTGAGGGCTTTCTCCAAAATTCCTGATTCTAAGAAATATTGATGAGTTCGGCATTTTGTTCAGGGTAAAACTATGAAGCTTTGGAAAAGCTCTATCGTTAATTTTTAGGGAAAGTTACCAAAACAAGACAAATAATCGCTCTGTGGGCCCATGTTCTATGAAAAGCTGCCACAAAAATGCTTTTTTGGTCGCATTTGGAATGGCTGAAGCTTCTAAGGAGCTACATTTCAGTGTAGTTTTGAAACTTGAGTACTTTTTGAGGAGTTTCTCCAAAGTTCCTGATTCCAAAAATATTAATGAATCTTGAATTTTGTTCAGGGTAAAATTATGAAGTCTCCCGTTCATTTTTAGAAAAAGTTACCAAGACAAGACGAATAATCGCTCTGTGGGCCCATGTTCTTGAACTCGATGACCGCGGATCGGAGACTTTTTTCGCCTTTTTTGGTCACATCGCCGCCCACGTTCAACAAGAGCATTTGAGCCGCGTAGAGCTGCAAGTTTGCAGATTTTTAAATATCTATCAAATAAAATCTCTTATCCCTTTTGGATCAATTTTCGAGTCTATTCATTTATCTGAAAGCGACTACAGTTCAAATTTAGATTCAGCCTTTTCGGCCTACAATTTCCCTATCAGAAATGCCAATTTCCAGTAATTTTCCTCACATCATGAAGAAAGACGCATTGATGGACTCGGTACAAAAGAATTGGGAAGAGAGCGCCAGGCAATCCAGTTTCGTACACAGAATGTAGCATTTCAACCGTGAAACAGAGCTCCGTGATCTGAAGAAGAAACGAAGGATTCTCGCTTTGACTCTGCTTTTTTCAATACCAAAGCTTTAACAAATAGTCCACGCTGACTATCGGCCGCAGTTTCGAGGACAGATCTGAAGTTCGGCGGCGGTTCTTTGGCAAAAGTCGTCTTGGAGACCCTTATGAAGAGGTCGACCAACGTTGCTAAGCACCTGGAATCAGTACTTTCATCAATCGATGGCTCATTTTTTGATCAAAAGTTTTTGGTATTAAACTTTCTAATATCCGAAGGACCACGATATTTAAATTGTTCAGAAATTACAAACTCGAGGCATTGGTTCTTGAAAAGCAGAGCATTTAGGAATTCCCCGTCATGAAAAAAAATTTTCAGGAACGCCAAAGTAATCTTTATAGTGGTTACAAGGAAAAACAGCCAGAAAAACCTTATACACGTGTAAAATTTAGGTGGTCCCTATAGGGGTTCAGAGTCTTCCCATAAGCCCGTCAAGCTTCAGTGGTCCCTATAGGGTTTAGAGTCTTTTCATAAGCCCTTCAAGCTCAAGTGGCCCCTATAGGGTCTTCAAATTCTTCTTTCTCATTTTGAAATCAAAAAGTAGAACTTGATTAATTTATTCTTTGTTAATATTTTCCATTCAAAAAACGCTAATCTATCGAGTTTTCCCCATAGAAAGGCTAAGCTTAGTTTCTTATAGCCTTCACCGTATTAAAATTACCAAAAAATACCCACATTTTCAAAATTTCTGGAGCTTTATCCATGGAGCTTGAATTTTTGAACTCAACAAGATAATGTTTTCTCTTTATCGAACCAAAAAAGGTAACTTTATTAATTAATGAGATAAAAAAATTGTGATGTTTCTAGTACATACTTTTCAAAAATTAATTTTTTTTTGCTTCAAGTTACCTACCAAAACTTGGAAAGAAAGAAAAGGCAAAAGTCCATAAATTAATGATAGCACTATTTTCGCTTCAGAGAGCCCAAGGAAACCCACAATCCGAGGTCGACAAAGAACTTTACGCGGCCGCCGTCCATCTTGCCAATGTTGTTGATCGCATTGACGGCTTCTCGGTGAGCCCTCAGGATAACCAAGAGGAACAGAGAATGGAACTCTTGCAAGCCTTTCGAAACCGCCTGAAACCTTCCTGTTCCTTATTCAAACTTGGTTTGGTAAAACTAACACTGGGGCACTTTTTGGTCACTTGCGCAGATTTCAACAAACTGTTCTGTTTCTCGAGGTTCTGAATGGCGGCTTGCAGATCTTTCGGTTGGAACTTCATTCTCAACATTTTGTCCTGAAACTCTCCTTGATTGTACGGGAAAATTTATTGATTTTTTGCAGTGCTGAGAAAATCAGGACCATGTTCAACTGTAGGACGTGGCGTTTCTTGACTTTCGCGTATCGGATCACTTTGTCCATGTACTCGCCGCAAAGTTCTCTCGGGCAAATCAATGGTCCGTTGCTTTCCTTGATCTTTCGGACGTGCTCGTCAAGGTACTGTAGTGAATAAACTGTAGGACCCGAAAAACGTCATTTTTGCGTTTTAAAATTTGAAACTAAACGCATTTCAAAGGCTCAGGTACCATTTGGAAGAGAAAATTTCCTGTGTAAATTTTTAGCGGCCACTATAGGGTTTTGACGTTCTAGTGTAGTGGCCTCTATAGTCGTCAAATTAGTGGCCACTATAGAGGCCTAAGTGCTACTACTAGACTACTAAAAATTTTAGTGGCCACTTAAGGGGTCAATGGATCATCATAACTGATCTAATCTGTTTGTTTTAAAATTATCGGAGTTACTGGAAGAAATATCGGATGAAAGGGATACTGGATGAGAAACTACTGAAGTGGCCACTAGATAGAGAACCTCTATAGTGGCCACTATAGGGGCGGGTTTAGTGGACACTTTAGTGTCCTCTCTAATCAGTCCTTGACGAGCCTTTATAGTGGCCACTAAACATTTTCTCAGTCTATTTATCCATTTTCATTAATCTAGTATACCACTAATCGCATTCAGCTCCTACAAAGCTTAAATCGTAATAAATTGTAAGATTAAAAGTTGCTTTTCTCAATGGTACCCCAATCTTCTCAAAAAACCGAGTTTGAAAAAAATTACGAGTCTTCAAAGCTTTCTAGATTCTGAAAAAAATATCTTAAAAATTTTTTTCTACACATTGCTTCATTTTCAAACCCGACCTCAACCGGGAAGATGTGTCCACAGTTGGGCAGCTGAATGAGGCGTCGAATCGAAGTCGTCGCGTCTTTTCCCAACATGGAGACGCATTTCAGGTATTCTTTCACGTCGCAAGTGCCGCAAATCGCTGAGAAAAAATACAAATAGTTCTCATTTTTATCAAAATTCCCACGTGGACACTGCTCGCCGCACATTCCAAGGCAAGGATGTTGGCAACGAGTCAGACGCTCCTGGCAAACTTCCTCGCAAGCTTTCACGTCGCAGACTTCGTAGCATCTTTAAAAATTGTTTTATATCTCCATTACTCTCACATTACATAATATAGGCTGTGGCTCTGATAATAAAAAGAAATATCTGCTGAACGGCATGGGGTACCGCGAAATAACCCGCCAAAATTCATGGAAAAAGTTCAAAAACCGGTTTTATTCCGATTTTCGGTTTCTCAAAGAACTTTTGTAGTTGACTGATCTCTAAGCTCATAGAGGCAGTGTTGGCAACTATAAAGTTTCAACCTCAGGGAGGGAGTAATGGCTTAAATTTTGTAACACTTGGGAGGAAGGGTTGGCGGCCTTTAAGAATGGTCCGTGTATCTTTTTTTTGCCATTCTCTTTTAAACCTTGCTTCCTTGCTGTAATTGAAAACCATTGAACTACCACGAAAATCCTCACTTTTTCGTGCAACTCCGATGAGCGCATTTGTTGTCGCAGGGTTTGCAGCACAGCACGCAGAGTTCCTTGCATTTTCTTCCGAATCCCTTGGAAAAAGTTCTTATAGTCTGTTCAGTTTTTGAAATCCAAACACCCAATTCCGCCTACAGTACTATTTTTTATAGCTCATGACGATGCTCCTTTAATAGCGTTGCATTTTTGATTTTTGTCGAGCTGTCAGATCAAAAAAAAGCATGATTAAAGGATCATTTTCATAGCTACAAAAAATCAACGCGAAAAGGTACTGTAGCCCCGGAGTTACCTGCATGACATTTTACCAGACTATACATATAGCTGATTCACGACTGGCTTGCGCCATCGAAGAAATGGTCCTGGCACGATAATGCACGAGATAGCGCCTGGCTCGTGGAGAGCCCAGACAGGACACGCCCCTTTAGCGTCCCAAGCTGGCCGTGAATCAGCTATAACTACTTACCATTTGCCCGGCGCCACACTTGATGTGCAGACAGCTCGTCGAGCAGTACGATTCGCAGTCTCCACATTTTTCCCCGCAGCTAAAGCAAATAAAGTTTCTTGATTAATGAATATGTACAATAACTGTTTGACGCAAGGATGCGCACACGGCAGCTTCTTCTGGCATTTCGCGTGGCAAATGTGCTTTCCGTCTGTAGAAAAACATGCTGGTTGATTTTTATCAAATTTACTTGGTTTCAAAGTGAATACTTTTTGGATTTTGATGCAGACGATGTCCCAAGGTTATTTAAGTCAAGATATATTTTGGTACTGCTCTTTTGCCTTTTTAGTTCAAGACCCCTCTTAGATCTACCTAATGTGCTGCTGTGGGGCCTGCTCAGCATGGCGTTCCCAAACGGGGTGGGGAGAAGTCAGAAAAAATTTGGCGCGAAAATTGAAATCTCAAGTACGCAGCCAATCGAACAAACAAGTTATTAACGTTGAATACTCAGTGTAATTTGTGACGTAAAATGACGTCATTTTATCCGAAGTGCGCACTTACTTATTTTTTTTTGTAAATTAGAAACTGTGACGCCTCACTCACTTTCCCTCACCCCATTAGGAATGCCGTGCTCAGGTCGTCAAACTTATTTTTTCATCTGTTTAACTACGGCTCTTTCTTTTCCGGATAGCTTGCTCCACAGAAACAAATATAACTATCACTTTTGACTCCTACTTTGACTTTGCCAAGATACCTTGTTTTCACGTGAAAAGCACTAGATCTTCTCTCTAGAACCCATCCAAAACTCACTCCTCCTGCAATCGCCACAGCGTGCGCCACAAATATGACCACAAGAAAGCTTTTCCGAGCACGCTTCGGTACAAAACTCGGACGAATCGCTGGTTCCACATTCGACCAAACACAAGTGTCCGCAAGGGTTCATCTTTTGTTTGAATGTCACCTGAATCGTTTTTGATTCGATCAAAATCTTTTCGGAGCAAGACCTCGCACTTGACGAATTTATTCTCCTGGTGGCATTCGATGGTGATGATGTGTCCACAATGAAGAGTCCTTTCGATGAGCTAAAATAAAAGATTCGGGAACGTAAAATTAACAAAAATGTTTGTTAATAAACCTTCACAGGTAAACTTTTCAGCCAGCTTTTGACAAAACTTGGCTGAAGTAAACTTTAAGATTTTCTGATTTCAGGTGAAGATTTCAATGAGTGATGGGTTGGCTTAAAAAAAACTTTGAAAGTAGATTTAAAAAATCATTTTTATTCCAAAAATAAGAATAAGTTTTTACATCCGGAGGTAGTAGTGGCTTTATATTAGGAAGGCACGGGAGGAAGATTTTTAAAATTGTCAGCTAAAATTTGGAAATGCTCCACTTCCGTCTTATAGTCGAGTTATACAAACTACACAACTTCCAGTCGTTCATTAAAATTTTCAAACCGCTTTGATTCAAATTTGAGACAACGGTTCTGAAATTAGAAGGCCTTAAAAAACTCGAGCCAACTTTCATGAAACACGAAAAAAGTCTCGAAAATTCATGTCTTCTTTACCTTTTTGCACATGACCTGGCACGGCTCGCCACACTTGTCAGGGCAGTCGTGTCCGCACATGAGTTCTTCTTCGCATTTTGCTTCACAAGGTGGTGGTCTTCCGGCGGAAACCGTCCAGCAAGGCACTTCAGCTCGGTGTCCGCACAATTTGTACACATGATTGACAGGCTGAAAGTGTTAGTGTTACTATGGAGCTGGACGAGTTCGTTGTCGCGAATCCAGTTGAAACTACTTTGACTGACAGGCTGTACAGGACAGTTTGAAAGGAAAACAACTAGATGCTACTGAGAAAAAGCTTGTAGAAAAGAGCAGAGAAAGCTTGAAAATCTTGGTTATTGTCTAGTCCATTTCTTTTTATGTTATTCGTGACATCTTCTAACAAGGAAGGTCATTTTTTTTTTTGATGCACCAAAAGAAGATTCTAAGAATCTCAATGTGCACAAAATTCAACTCTTTGGAAAAAATACACCTCAAAATCAATGAAAACCCTCAATATTTGCTATAGTCCGCCTTGACAGTTATCGCGTGTCTGCGTCTCTCTGTTCCCTCACCGGCGAGGAAAGAGAAAAATGGAAATAAAACGTAAACGTGAGAGAAACGTCTAAAGATACGGAGGGCACAGAGAAGTCCCGCTCTTTCCAGTCGCGAAAAACGGACTATAAAATAGGCAATTTCGAAGATTTGAGTCTTTATTTTTCAAAAACTAGGTAGACTCCCAGGTTCTTCTTGGTGCATCAAAGAGTTTTCTGGCCATTTTTCGGAAAATTCCCAACCGCAAAGTAAAATCGAAAAATTCCCAACCGCAAAGTAATATTACCTTCCTTATGGCATTAAATCTCAAGAAAACACATGAGCCTCTGAAATTCTTTCTCTTAGCTTCTTTCAAGGCTTTGTAGAAATCATTTTCCATTTTTTTTAAACATTCCAGGTCAGATCTGAGTTCCACCTGGATCAAATACCAGAGTTCTTGTAGTAACCTATTAGGTTGTTCAGAAAGTTATTTTTTTTATTCCAGTTTCCACGCGCTTCAAAATGATGTATAACTTCGTCAGGCAGTCCAAAATCCAGTTCGAAAAAATTTCTTTTTAAGGGGAGTATCAAAAACCGCAAGAACTTTCCGAACAACCTAATAATTAGTTAATGAGACTCAAATTTCCTTTTTCCCTTTTTTCACCTCTTCACATTTCTGCGTGCATCTCTCGCCACACTTTGCCGCACACCGATGGCCGCAGGGAAGCTTTTGATCACATCTGAAGAAAATCTCATGCATCAAGTTTCAGAACAGTATGATAACCGGCTCGAACAGACTGATTTGCTAGCCGAATGACAGACTAGCTCGTTCACATGACCGCACGGCATTCTCAGAACGATCAAAGCCGGGCAGGGACCACATTCCTGAATTACTCACTGGGATGGCCGCATTTGGAATGGGCCAGAATTTTTTTTTTTGATAAATTGTTTCGATTTCTGAAGATATTGATGTCACACAGAGAAAACTTTTACTTTTTTTTTGAAATTTTTCAAGCCTAAAAATTTGGTTTTTTAACAGATCCTTCCTGAAACTTTTGGACAAAAAACCTTTTTTCGGTTGAATTTCAGAAGTCTGGAGCTAATTAAAACAGGAAAAAAGCTTTTTAAAAATATTTTTGCGCTTCTAAAATTAGCCCGATATCCTACGCATAACTATATACTATTCGGCGCGAAACTCAAAAATGTTTGACTTAAAAATCGAAAAAAAAAAAAATCAATTTCTCCCACTTCAGAACACTTTTTCCGGCATTGATGATTGGCGACGGCGCACGTTTTCCGGCAAGGAAGTTCACAGGGCTTCTGGAGATGATCATCGATCGGATGGCAACTGGAAATGAATCATTTAAGTCTAAGGAAGAAGCCCAGAAGACTTACAAACTTATTTTTTTTTGAAAATCAAGCTCAAAAATCTCTTCTAGGTGCTTTTCTAGGGTTTCCTATAGGGAAGGTGCTTTCAAAAAAAGGCATCTAGAAACAAAAAAAGGAAAATATTTGAAAAAAAGTTATTCCAGTCAAAAATGAATAGATGAGAAAAAAAGCAGCTCAGCTGGAGCTTCCAAGTTGTCTAAAAACGGGGGTAAAAACCAGAAAAAAATTACGGTCGCTTGCAGCTGTGACCACAGTTCAGCTTGGTGCCACAGAGTTGATCGCAGCCGCCTTCCGGAGATTTCTTCGCGAAATCGTACGGACTGTCGATCACCTCAAAAAGGGTCAAAATTAAGGATTCATTTTTCCGAAAAGAACCTGAACAAATCCGTGAGTGACGCACTTGATGGGAATGCCATAGTCGATGAGGGCCTTCTCGTTGAGATTTCCCACGAGTTCGTTCATGAGCCTCGAATTAGCGGACAGATATTCGCCATTGCCGACAATGTACATTGCGTGTTTGGCGCGGGTGAATGCCACACAAATTCGGTTCTTCTCCTTAAAATGGGCTTTTAGAAGTGCTCAGTTGGTTCTAAACATATTTAATTGTGATTTTCTCTTATGAAACTGATCAAAAAACTAAGAAATCGTCTAGAAATTTTCCACATAGCCCCAGGAATCCTACCAACTCCCCGATTATCTTATTTCTATCACCCGAGTGGTCGGTCTTCCTTTCTGAAATTTAATCCGGCGTTCGTCAGCTCTGGACAAGCTGGGCGCCGTACGGTTCCTACATTGAGAAGCAGTGATCGTTGGAAACGCTCGAAAATCGTCTACTACTCTATGGCAAGGAAGGCGAGATGCTCTACGCGCCGTTCTTGATCAACGACGGTTTCTCTTTAATTATTCCATGATCCAGCAGAGAACCTTCTCTGGAGACTGCATAAAAGTTTCAAAAAGCTTCACTTATGTGCGGCAATAAACTTTGATTTTCATTATTTATTATCAAACGTTAACTCCCACTTTTCTGTTGTTTCTACGGTGCTACGACAAGAGCGAGTTTACCATTTGCGGGGAGTACTGTATGCGGAAATGCGCATTGAGTGAATACACTTTGCGTGTTTACACTTTCGTTGCGTGACGTCACCGGATAGGACATTTCCGGGGTTTTTGTTTCCGAGTTTTTTTTTCGGATATTTTTCAACTTTTTTTTTTGCTTTTTTTCAAGATTTGAACTTTTCTCAATGACATTTGCACGATAAAAAACAGTATCAAGAAAAAAAAGTCGAAAACAGTTCGAAAAAACAAAAAAAGGTAACAAAAAACCCGGAGATGTCCGACCCGGTGACGTCACGCAACGAAAGTGTAAACACGCAAAGTGTATGCACTCAATGCGCATATTCGCATACAGTACTGCTCGCAAATGAAAAACTCGCTCTTGTCGTAGCACCTCCCACCTAGCCCCGCGGATCCTACCAACTTATTTCTACCACCCGAGTGGTCATTCTTCTTTTCTGAAATTCAATCCGACGCCCGCGTGCCCTGGACAAGCTGGGCGCCGTACGGTTCCTACATGGAGAAGCAGTGATCGTCGGAAATGCTCGAAAATCTTCTACTTCTATCACAAGAAAGGCGAGATGCTCTACACGGCGTTCTGGATCAACGACGGTTTCGCGAACCGACACAAAACTCTTTAATTATCCCATGATTCAGCAGAGAACCTTTTCTGGAGACTGCATAAAAGTTTCAAAAGTTTCAAAAAGCCCCACGGATGTGATACAATAAACTTTAATTTTTCATTATTTATCCCCAAACGTGAATTTCCTTTTTTTCCTGTTGGTTCTATTACAAACTTTAGACCGAAGCAATTTTTTCCGCGAATCGTCCGTGAAAAAGGCAATTTGAGGGAAGAAAAAAGCTCAATTATGAATACAACTTTTGACCTAAAAAGCATATTCTCTTCCAGTTTTCTTGTAAAAATTTGTAGTAATTTTTCAACTACACTCTTTCCACTTGTTTGAGATCCTGAATCAGTTCTCAAAAAAACTATTTTTCACCAAATTTTGAAGATTTCTATAGAACTCCTTTAGAAAAGCTTCCTAAAAGTCCGAGAACTTCTTTTTTTCCACTCAAACTATTCCAACTGATAAAAGCCCCAAACCCCCAAGAATCCGATCCCTTGCGATTGTCCTGAGCTGGACATCGATCTCGTCATGCTGACAATGACAATTTTGTTCTCCTGAACCGAATTTCATCATTTTTCTCGTGTTCCTGCCAAGTTCCCCACTCTTCCTTGATAACTGTCGACAGTTTCGATCTGAATCGGCCTCAGATCCTCGTTCAGGAAAGCAAGAGCATCGACAAGGGCATTTTTCTGAGCCGCATAAGTCGCAATTACCGTTATCTGGAAGAACAAGAAGAATTTTTCGGCTTGGTTTTTTTGTTAACCTCAGAGCTGATATAACCTTGTTTCAGCAAATGACCGACAAGCTCGGTTATCATGACGATCTGAAAAAATCTTCAAGTGTAAGTAAATCTTTTTGGAAAAAATGATCTCTTTCTATTTTTCCATAGAGTTTACATCCACTTTTTATAATATTTTCGCAGCCATTTTTTCCCTAAAAACTTTTTTTTGCAGAAAATCAATCAAAAATCCAAAAATAAGCCTCCATGTTGTGGTTTTATTTCGTAAGTTTTTCATCAGTTCAATAATATTTTCCAAGATCTGAATCAACTTTTAACGCTGCATTCTCCATGTGATAACTTCGCACACCCTCAAAGCCATCCAGATTAAAATAAACGGCGCAAGTGTGCTCTATAGAACTCGTCTTTTTTCACCTCAGTCTCGCAGATGTGAGACATGGTGGACGTGAGTTGCGATGGGCCGCTGTGAGACCAGAAAAACAGACGTTCAGCCATTCCTCGGACCTGATCGTACAGTTTCACGCTCTCATCGTCTCGAACCCTTTAGAAAATGAAAATTGAGCTCAAAACTTTTTTTAAAATCAAATCAACTTCCTGTTTCAATAAGAAGATCACTGCCGTTCATTTTAAAATGTCTTGGTTAGAAATAAATCATACGTGAGTAAGAAAACGGACGAATCAAAATGATGTCCATGGTTTTACTTTCAGGATCCTCTTGATTCAACCCTCAGGACAAGAAAAGCAAGAATCCATACGCGGGATAGAAAACAGGCCGGACGATGACATCGCCAATGATCGGCGTCATTCGGTGCTGAACTTGGAGCTGCGAGAACGGCAAGTTGTTCGCCTCGATCAGCCTTTCGAACATGGAGATGCTCAGGCCGTACTCGACGCCAAGGTTGCGGACCGCTGCAAAATTCAGTCAGAAGTACTGAATCGGATACTGAATGACTAGATTGTTGATTTGAAGGATAAACTATGGAAGTTTTTCTAAAAGTCTCTCAAATTCCTAAGACATTGTTGAACTTTAAAAATCTGTTTTACACGGATTCGGCCGAAGCTGTTGATGATCTCCAATCAAGACGGCGTGCTTCATCGACGTGTGCATGGCGGTGAAGACGTGCGACTCGAAAACCTCTGCCGCTTCTTCGACGATCAGGGCGTGGAAACCGACCTTCTCAAACTCTTTTCGGAACTTTCCGGCACCGGTCGTGGTGGCACCGACGACCTGAAAAACCGGTGTCTTGGAAAAAATCTGAAGTCCGCTTGTAAATTCTGAAAGCTCCAGACTATTTGAGCTGTTAAGTGATCACTCAAGGGGCTTTTAAGCCTTCAGTATTCCCTTGAAGAGGTCGAATTTTCTGCTGTGCTTTTATCGATTAGTTAGTGATCACCATAGTAGCGTTAACGCCCCTCTAGTGATCCCTTGGGGATTCTAAGTCTACTAGTGGTCCCTCAAGTGGTTTTCGCACTTCCTCAGTAACGAGATTTTGTCGCGCTTCTTAGAGATACAGAGAAATTCAACCTCTACTTTTCGCTTTCTATTTTCCTCATATCTCTCTGGTGTAGACACCCAAATTCCGAATTTTCCACAAAATTATTAAAATAGCAGCCCTTCCAAACGCACCAAAGCCTTTTTGGCGAGGAAGATATCCCGTCTCGAGTAGGCAACCTTGAGTCTGTCACAGGAATCCTTGTAGGATGCCGTGATTCGAGGCATGTTCTCTTCGATCTTGTTCCCCTGAACAATAATTCGAATTCATAAAATATGAAGTCCATTACAAGTTCGAAGCACCAAAGTCGATAAAGGGCCCATCTTCTTGGCCTCGGCAGCGAGAAAATGTTCTTCATGATCTCTTCCTCGACTTTCGTCACAGGAGAGACCTTCAAAACCGAATTGGAATGGTTTAGTAAAATGAGGAGAGGGGATTAATTTTTTGAGACCTAGGACGGAAAATTCAGTAGTTTCCTGGGATTTTAGGAGGTCCAAGACTTCAATCACACTTCGATTCAAGATTTTGAGAAATAACTTTTTTTTTTCGCCTCGAAACGCTCCAAACTACTGGTGAGCAGCTAAAGTAGAGAAAAAAAAAAGTCAAAAGATGTCCTTTTCTGAAAATATAGGTAATCTTCTTCATAGGAAAAATTCAAAACACAAAGTTATAGTTTCAAACACCATAGAAAGAAAACTTTCTTCTTTTTTTCTATAGCCAATTCTTCAAGATTCAGAAGGTCTCGGTCGCAGGGAGAATGTTTGAAAGTGCTTTTTTTTAATTGATTTTTTTTTTCCGATAACCATCGGGAACAAGTCGTTTCTGGTCGGGTGCGTTTCGAATCAACCCCGAAAAGCCATTCCCCACGCGACCAGAGTCATTACCTTGAAAATCCCAGGCGCCTCGTCTTCAATAAGCGTCCGAAGAAGCGGATCGACTCGCATCGCCGGGCTCTATCAAATTTTTTCATTTTGTTTGAAATAATTCGTTTTCGCTCAAACATATTTGGTTTTGGCGAACTTCTCGCCGGTGCCAAAGAGCTGGACTTTGTTTATACAAGACCGGAGAGATTCGTGATCGCAGAGGTCCCAGGGGGAGCTGGTTCGGTAGTTGCTCTGTTCAGCGCCATCCAAATCGAAAGCCTTGTCTTGGACGTCGGCGTCCATCTTTAATAAGTAAATAATTATGGCTCTAGTTGCAGTTTTTTTTAATATATTTTTGAACTTTGTACTATTATCAACTGGAAAAAAATCTATAAAACTTTAAAAAAAGTGACTTTCTACATAGAAAAATTCTCCAATCAAGTTTCCTTTTATACTTTTTTTCTTGGTCTATCTTTTTAACGTGATCTATCACGCTTATTTACATATTCTACAATTGTTATATCTAAAAAAATGTTTCCAAGTATGTTTTATACGATTTTGAAAGTCAAAAAAAGGCCTTTCAGCTATCTAAATTTGACTTTTTCTTCACCTTCAAAGACTATTTAAGATCCGAAAAAAAGTGCTATGACTTCTATTTTTTTGTGTTTTTCTGAAAAACGATTTTTTTCGAAACTGTTCTAAGCAAGATCATCAGTAAAATTTTTCAAAAAAACAGATTTTTTTTACATTTTCATTCTTCCAAACACTATTTTTTTACTGCTTCCAAGTATGATTTACACGTTTTCCAGTCTTAAAAAAAGACTTTTTAAGCAATCTAAATTTGATTTTTTTCTTAATTTTTTTGAGGCTATTTTTTTGGTGGTAGATTCGAGAGATTCGAAAATGAACTCCTTCTATTTTTTTCGTCAAAAATCTCATTTTCGCAAAAGAATTCTCTAAAATCCTATTTTCTTTCCTTCACCCTTACATTCATTTTCTCGAAAAGCTGATTGAGGAAACGTTCCTCGTCTCCATCCTCATTCGCCGTCGTTTCCGGAGCCAAGACTTCGACGAAATCGACGTCGTCTTCATCAGAATCCATGTCGAGATACTTGGAAGTTTTGGGGTTCTTCGAAGCCAGGGAGAAAGATCGATCCGTCAGCCAGCAGGCCAGAATCTCGTCGTCCTGAAAAATGAACTTCTTGTTGGAAATAATTATTGACAAAAAAAAAGTCTGAGCAAAAAATATACGTTGAGAGGCTGATTTTTCGAATCGACATGCGTCTGACCCCACAGCTTAAATTCGTCTTTCATGTGCACCGGTATCGCTTTAGACATCACTTCGTAGGAAATGACTCTTCTGAAAAGTTCCATTTTTATTGAAGTTTCGGAACATCACACACTCGCTTTACATGTTCTTCTATTCTAAAAAAAAAGCTTAGACGGTTCAAAATAAATTCCTTTTTTGTTCTGCTTAGCTTAGTCGCCATTTTGAAAGAAACATATATATATATATATATATAAGGTACCCATGGATATGAGTGAAACTTGGAAAAAGTTAAAATTATGAAACTATTGAAAAACTTGATTGTGGAAAAAAATATTCTGGATCTTATAAAGACTTTTTTCGCCGAAAAAAATTAGAAAAATTAAAAGTTAAAACCCTGGAGCTCCTGACTGTCATGAAGCCTCGAAAAATAGGAGAAATGTCAAGTTTCAGAAAAAATTTCCATAAAAAAAACTCTTTTTTCAAATGAACGTTTCGTCCAATAGAAGTCTCAAGGGGTGCCGTCTTTTCAAGTTTTAAGATTCCAATTCGCTCCGCAACGCATCGAGCCATTCCAAATGCGACCGAAATGATTAAACTAGTTGCGAAAGGTCCGTAACCCTCGGTTCCGCTCACTGTTTCAAGACTAACTTTCTTCTCAAAAACCCAAATCAAACCCACTTCGTTTTATAAATTGTTTTCGAAACGCACATCTCCCAGGGACATTTATCAAACCCTTTTTCGCTTATTTTCTTGGGAAAAACGTATGTTTTCTCTTTTTTTTTTTCATACCTGTGCAACAGGTGCAGAATATAGCTGCTGGTGGCGATATCCCTGCCCCGTTGGTGATGATCGTTGTGAGCCCTATTGATACCGTCACGAACATCGATTGGACAGCGATCTTCATGGGCTTTCGCCGCATCCAACCGCAAAACGTTTGCACTGAAAAAAACCTTTTTTTTTGGTCTTGAAAAGGAAATTAGCCATTTTTAGTGGCCAATATAGAGGCTTGCCAAAGACTACTTGGAGAGGACACTAAACCCACCTCTACAGTGGCCACTTCAGTAGTTTTTCATCCAGTATTCCTTCCAGTAACTCTGATAATTTCAAGACAAACAGATTGGACCAGTTATGTTGATCTGTTGACCCCTAAAGTGGCCACTAAAATTTTTAGTGGTCTAGTAGTAGCACTTAGACCTCTATAGTGGCCACTAATTTTTAACCCCTTAAGTGGCCACTAATTTGACTACTATAGTGGCCACTAAAACGTCAAAATCCTAGAGTAGCCACTAAAAATTTTCTCAGCGTGTCAAAATCTTCCAAGGGTAACTTCTGATGAGAGTATGGACGGGAAAAGTTTCAAAATTCACTTGATTTATATGCATTTTGCGTGGAACCATCACAGCTTAGATACTCAGGTGCCCTTCTCTACAGTATCCCGTCTACGGTTCAACGGTTCTACAGTATCCTGACTACTTTGTTTTTTTGAGTTTTACCTCTCGAAAAATTTAAGAAAAAAAGAATGATTATACAAGTTTCTAAAAATATCTAAAATCATTCTCGGAAGCCTTTTAAAATCCATCAATTTTCAGATTCAATCACCTCTTTAAGGTATCCGAATCGCACATGGTTCCATAACGGATCATTCGAGGGCCGTCGGGATCGAAGTCGATTTCAGGAGTCGTTTCAATCTTGATTATAATCGTATTTATGTGTTAGCATTTTTTCAAAAACCATGGACAAGAGTCGTTCCAAAAACTGATCGAGGGCGATGTTCGTGTAGCAGACGACGAGGATCGGCCCAGCCGAGAACCAACGTCTTCTGTTGATCAGCATCGTCTTGGCGATTTCCACTCCGATGTGTGTTTTTCCTGGAAGCAAAAGCCATTAAAATCGTCATCAATGTTTAAATTTTTTTCTATTCATGCCACTGAAAACTTTTTTACAATACAATCTTCAAAACAGCACCAGTAAGTTCTTGGAAAGCAGCCAGCTCTTCAAAAAAGTAGGGAAGCTTTCATTCGCTCCACGGATAAGAATGAACTCGAATTTTTCACACTCGGACATGCTCCGGACGTTTCTGGGCGATTCTAGAGACCACTTAAGAGGTTTTATGCTACTAAAGTAGTCACTGAAAATGCCCCGACAGGTTCGATTCGCGTCCCGATCGCGTTATCAAGGTCCCAGCATAGATCAGATGTTCTAATTACTGTAGAGTTCGCTGTGAGACCCATAATTTTTTGTCTCGGAACGAATTCTACATATTAATCGTCTTGAAAAGATAGAACAACTGCCTCCGAGCAAGCTACATCCCTTTCCGCCCCAAAAGCCACTGCTACAAGCCTCACGAACCAGTGCCGGGAGGTCCTTGGATGATGGCCAACTCGCTGGTCATCGCCTTGCAGAACGCCACTCTCTGGCTCTCGTCCATATACGTCGGCTGATAATCGCTGAGCAGCGTCTCCGGCTCATATTCCTTTCCGTCGATGCAGATCGGCAGAGACTTCTCCGTCGGATGTCGTGGGAGTCCGATCGGTAGGCTCATCTGGTCTTCAAACTCGTCATCTTCCATCGAAATGGTCAGGTCCGAGAAGTACTTTGCGCTGTTGGAGTCACTGGAAATGGACTTACAATGATCTGCTCTAACGTGGTCGCATTTGGAATGGCTATATTTTCAATTGCTGCAAAGTATCTTGTTCTAGGTGCAGCTGACCCGAAAAGGCTTTTGTGAAGAAAAATTAGAAAGTCTAGCTATTTCAACTGCGCCAACAGCGATTCTAAGCAAGTAAATTGTAAAATTTAATATTTCTTCTCATGGCCTAGCCCTACCATCCCTCAAAAACTCACAAATCATCATTTTTCTTCTTTTTCTTGCCCTTGATTCGAAAACCATCATCAGCCTGCAACCGTCTGGCGACTTCAGCCGACCGAATGTCATTGTACTTGGCCTTAAGAATATTCATTTAATCGAATGAAAAGCCCAGAAAATCGACCTCGACTTTCTCAATTTCCTTCTGAAGCCGTTCGCTCAGAGGCGCACGATAGTAGGCAGGAAGTTGATGATCACGCGCTCCACGGATAAGGTACCGTTCGAAGGGGATTTCCGAGTAGGGACTGGTTCTCTGTGAAGCAGGAATTGAGTATATAAAATATAATGAAAACAAATTACGGAATTTAACGTGAAAGGGGAGTTTTTGAGATTATCGGTTGCTAGGCGAGGACAAAGAGAATCGAGATATTTAAAAAAGAATAAAATCATTTAACACGCTGTCTCTGTAATTTTCAAAGTTTCAATAGCAACGGGTACAAAAAAAAATTATTTTTTGATTTTGATGAAACTTCGTCCAGTGTGATAACCCATCATCAGAAATGCGGTCGCAAATTTTTGAACCATTTCCTCTTACTGTAGCCGGGTTACGGTAAATTGGATTACCTATCGATTGATATGTGACTTGCCTAGTAAAACTCTTCAATCCTATGACGTAAGTTCCCAACTGGCTACCGTAACCCGGCTACAGTAAGAGGAAATGGCTCAAAAAGTTTCGACCGCATTTCTTAATTCCCAATATTAACATAAAGGCTTCAAACTTTCATAGAGATAAGCGAATTTTTTTAAACACCCGCTTTATTATTATTTTTTTTTTTCTGACATCTTCTCTCAATTTTTCCTCTCCTTCAAGTACCTGAAGAGCCGTCAGAACGTGTCGATACGCTTCCAGGTAACTGTTCGGTAGAACCATCGTGTAGCGAGTATTCTGTCGGACCGGATCATCATCCTCCTCGTCGATGAACCAGAGGCCAACTTTCCTGTTGCACATCTGGAAAACCCCGATCTACAGAGGGCAAAAACGGCTAGAGCAGTACCAAGACGTCGTCAATGTCACGCTGAACGACGACGGCGATCCGAACTTCTTTGTGGAATCCGTCCGAGGAGAGGCAAACCCAGCTTCCATACCGGAGGCTGTTAATGAGCGCAGGAGAGTTTTCCACCTGAAACCCAAGATTTTTGGGAGAAAATTTGTTCACTTATTTTGTTCAATTTACCCCAAGCTTCAAGAAAACGACTAGAAACATTTTTTTTAATCGTATTCAAAAAAAAAGTTCAAGAAGTTCATAACTTTAAGCTGAATTGTGTCGACTTTATTCCCAAAAATAGACCTTTATTTTTTTGAGGTTCAGAATCTCTATTCTGTCCAAATTCACTTTCGAAAGTTATTGTTCAAAAAAAAACAGGTTATACAAATTTTTCGCGAAAAAGTCAAATTACTTTCCCAACCGAGATGAATAATTTCATCACGCTTTTTTATTTCTAGAATATCTTGAAAAATTCATTCTAGATAAACTTTGATTTTCACGGCGTTTTTTGTTAGTGGAAGAAAATTCAAAACCCAAAAATGAAGGGGGCGTGGTCAAAAGCTCCGCCGTTCCCTGATGACTTCATAAGAAACAGGCGTAAACAACAGGGTATATTAAAGGTGCATGTTCAATGGGTCATGAGATCTCATTTAAAAAAAAACGTAAATTTCCCGCTCGTTTTTTTTTTTCATCCGTGTTCAAAGTGAATCCGCGAAATTCAAAATAGCCGCCAGAGTGAAAAATCTAACTGATGATTTTGAATTACACGAAAATTACTTTGAAAACGGCATGTGCGAGAGCGCCGCATTGCATGCACACAAAACACTACATTTTGCGGAAAATTTGGCAAGGCGTTGTCAAAAAAAATTTCGGAAACATAGTCTGTTCAGATTTTGAATGTCAAGTAGAATGACGTCATTCGAAAACGCTCTGTGGATGGCTGGCTCTCTGATTGGCTTATTGCGCCATTAGGAGGAGGAGCTTCAGCGAGGACTTGACATTTGAAATCTGAACAGACTATATGAACCTTCAAAGTCCTCTCTGACATTGAATTAGGGCAAAATCTCATATTTCGCGGTTTTGAAAGATCTATTCCTAAAGCTAGCTTCCGATTTCCTTCAAACTTTCAGATAATTCCAAGTTTCACACAAGGATTACATCCCGGTCAAGCTTATTCTTCATTCTCCCCACTGACCGACAGGAATGCATAGCGGAAGAGGGTTCCGGTCGGCCGGTCAGCCTCCTTTCCCTCGATCCGCGACACCGGCAACACGACCAAGTCTGAAGAGACGTCGTCCATCAGCCGATTGCCACGGAACGTTCCTGATTCCGAGTTTCAGTCCATTCCACGTCGAGAAACCAAACCATTCGCCTTGTACAGAGCCAAATGGTCACGCAAGGGACTGAGCAAGTCTTCGCGCATCAGTCGAAATTGCACGTCCAAGTAGGTCTGCGAGTCCTTGTAGTGGCCGTCCTCGCGGATCCTGCGAACGTAGGGAAACTCTGAAAAAGCGCTTGATCTGCGGAAATTTGCTAGAACGACATGAGGACCAAAACATTTATGAAAACCATGGTAAATAGGACCGAGTACAATAAAAAAAACGTAGTGGGGAAATCCCTTATTTTTGATTCTAGAGAAGCTTCTCTCCGATTAGACCCTGCGCCAAGGAGCCGACGAACCTGAACTCATGACGTCAGCAAGCCTCGGAATCACACTCAAAGTACGGAAGTCTTCAGGTGGATCGGTCCTTTCGAACCGGATCCAAGGCCGCGGCGGCTCTTCTTCCACGTCAATCGTCGAATGGGAATCTTGACGAATTTGGTTCAACGACACTCCGTTAGTACGCCTCGGTTCTTCCTGTAAATTGACGACGATTTTTTGGATTTCAGCACTCATAATATTGTTCCACATATTTGCTTTGAACAATAAGGAGCAAAAATAATTTGATGTTTCTTTGAAGGCCGCGAAAAGAGAGAGGCTCAGAAAAGGCAGCAGAAAGGCTGCAAAAAGGCAGCAAAAAGGGTCCCTTTATCGAGCCTTTCATTTTTTCTGAGATTTTAAAGGCTCAAGAAATGGTGGAAAAAGGGAGAGGCAGCAGTAATGGTGCATAACAGCCGATAAAATGGTGCAAAAAGGCAGCAAAAAGGAGCCTTTTCCGACCCTTTCCAACTTTGTCAGAGAACCTTGATTACACAAAAAAAATTTTTTTTTTGCTTCTTAGTCGCTTTATAACGTCAAAATTTCTATTTTCCAACGCGTATGGAGGAGTTATAACACAGACAGAAGACAAAAAGCTCAAAAATATTTTGATCTTTTCAGATCCAAGTGCTCTGAAGCAACAACTAAGCTTGAGCAATTTCCAAAAATCATTTACTTTTTTTAAATTTCTTTTGTTCATTTTTCTCTAAAAAAAGCTATATAAATATATCTTTCTGATCATTATCAATTTTGAATGCACGAATTTCTGACAATTCGCGACGAGGAAGAACTCGGCCGGTAGTCGTTCGTTTCGCGGTCATAGTTCGATCTCGAAGTCGATGGACCCTTGAAATAATAATTTATTTCTTTATTTACTTTTTTGAAAGCTTCAATCTTAAAAAAACAAACATTTGCAAAATCTTTAAAATCTGGCCGTCGTCCACGATTATCCCGATATTCTTCGCGAATAGGCTCTTCATAATTCGGCTGCGAATGGTTTGAAGTCCGACTCGCCTTTAAAAACATTTTTCAGACTTTTCGACAACTCCAAAAAACTTTGGGAGAAATTTACTGAGAAAAAAAAAATCACACTTAACTTTGAAAATTACGCTACAAGTGAAAAAAAAAACTGTAGAAACTCCAAAACCGGATACTCATGCTCTAACACTTTAAAATGTAATTGAAAATTAAATATAATTAATTTCATCATCATTTTACCCACATTTCGACGAAAATCTTCCTCTTCGTCCCTCCGAGACCGTTGATCCCGATATTCCCCACTGTAACTCGGTATTTGATCGTCAAAATCCTGGAAAAGAAACTTTTTTCAATTGGAATTCATAAGATTGTATACATGGTGAACATCGGGGGTATCATTTCCGTTGTCGCGTTGATCCCTTCGTTGAGCCATTTCCTGGAAAACTGCCTAGTTTTTTTTTCAGAATTATAAGGCATTTTTGAGTATCAATCTCAAATGGGAAAGTACAGAACTCATTCTTCCCGAGAGGAGGTTTCGGATTGAAAAATATTGAAAGATAAGGAAACAAATCGAATTTCAACCTCAGGGAGGTAGTTTTGGCCACAATAATACAATTTTAAAGTTTAAGGAGGCAGTATAAACTTACAAGGGAAATGTTTTTACAATTACATTTTACAATTTATTACAATTTATTCAGTCATCAGAGTAAGATGTAGAAGAAATCTCTGCTGAATCATGGCTTAATCGAAGAGTTAGTCGTCGGCGCGGGTTACGATCCACAACAGTTGTGCAATAAGTCCCGGCGTGACAGCTAGTGTTGGGAGATAATGTGGGCCCGTTAGTAGTACCAGCGAATAAACTGCTTCAAAATCCCCCGCTTGAACTTTTGACGAAACTTCGCAGGGATGAACTTTAAGGCATGCTGATTCCAATTCAAGAATGAAATTTTTCGACTTTTGCCTCGTAGTCGAGTTATGACGGCTTAAAGTTTGCACGTGAAATGAGTGGAACGCAGCAAGAAGGAATGTGTCTCGCGCACGCGCCCTCACTTACCGTTAGCCGGTTAGTGTACAGTGGCTAGCGTGCTAGCACTATTATCAGGGTTCGAACCCTTTTAACGAAAATTATTTTTGCTATTTTCCCGGGAAGAAATCTATAAAAACTGTTGAAGTTTTTTTTTTTTTCAAAACATAAGAGATCCCCGATTTCGGCAGTTACAAACAGATTTTTCGAAAATATCTCGGTTTTCGCTTCTATAGGGTGTTCCGTGAGACGAGAAGATCTATAAACTTTGAAATTTACGTTTTTTTTTTTCGACTTTTTGACTCAGGAAAACTTGGGAGTAGGGATCGATGATCTTAAAAAACAACCTGTCCATGTATAGCATCAATAAAAAAATTCCCAATTAAATCACAAGAAACCGAAAATGAAAATAAACTTAAAACACGTTCTCTCATAAACGCGATAAACCGTTGATACCAAAATTTCAGACTGAGATTTCTGAGCTCATGTTGTGGTCACAATGACTACACAAGGTCCTGAGAACTTTACATAGGAATTTGTAAAGCTCCGCCCCATTTTAAAGTTGCGGTAGGAGAAAAACCAAAAAAAAAATGTAACTTTTTTCTCCGTCGTCCAAATCGAATGAAACTTTAAAAAACGACAAAGATCTATTAAATTTTTCCCTCATTGGTTTTTTCTTGCGCACTTTTCATTCATTTCAAACCCGAATATCGTCCAAATCGCGGCCCAACGCGTCCTTGAGCCTCGGGTTGGTCCTTTCGAGTCGATGGATAACATTTTGGGGCAATTCCAACACCAGTTCATCGAAATATTGCCAATCAGCAAACTAAATTAATCGGATCTACTTGAAATCTCTTTTTTCTTTGCTTACCCCAACTGCCGCCGTTTTCCCCTCGAAAAACTGGAGGAAAAGGCCGATGCATCTTGAAATAACGCTGGTCACGTAGTTCTGAAATGAAACGTATATTATTTGAATTATCGAATCGAAAAAAAAACCAAATCAATGAGTCCAGAATGAAAATCTTCTTCTGGCGGGGATCCAACATCGTCGAAACCCCAGGAGACGCTCTGAAATTGATTGAAAAAATATTTTTGGAGGAAAAAAAATATTACGTTCAGGCCCCGGCGCAGGTATTCAAATTTGTCCACCAACGAACCAATCTGAAAATTGATGCAAGCTTTGAAAATTGACACGTTTAATTTTTTAATTTTTTCGAGACTTATTTTCATATTTTTTCGAAAAAGTCCTGAACTCGTGCAAATTAATCCCCTTTTCAACCAAAAACTAAATTCTGAAGATTTTCTCATCATTTTCTTTTTGTTTTGTTGGTCCAATGTACGGATATATATAACTGTTTCCATGCCAGTCTTAAAAAAAATTCTCAAAATGGGAAGAAAAAATAAAACTTCATAAACTTCATTTTATTCCAAATTTGTCAAAACTCTCCACTTTTCTCACCTCAACCTTAACATTTCCCCGCGTCAACTGGCCAAAAGATCGGGTCAAAAAATGGGGATTACAACATTCAGCAGCCCCGATATCACGATGGAGAGCTCCCTCACTGTCGAACCATCTCTGGAAAAATCGACAAAAGTCATATTTGACCATATTTCAAAAAAACTCGGATTGTCAGAAAAGTTCTCGCAAACGAGAGCTGGTCTTGCTCTGATAGTGTGTTGATGTAGGGAAGAAAAACGCAAATCGTGATTTCCTAAAAAAAAACATTCAATGGTATATAATTACTTTTTTGAAGCTTATATTCGTTCCATTTTGAGTCAAAAAATGAAAAAATCCAATTTTAATATGATCGAAAAAAGTCCAATCACAATTTCGCGGCTCATCTCGCCTGGCAGCTGACTCGAAGACCAGAAAATGTTGGCCAAATTGCGGCAAATATCCGTCTGAACCGACGCCTCCGTAACCTCATCGATAAAATGTTTGTAGATCAGCCGCAGAGGAAACCTTCAATTTACCAGATACTGTCCAAACTGGCATTCGAAAAAACCTTCGCTGAAAGAATTGATCAATGAGGAGCCGTTTTGGCTTCCTGGCGTTGGGATGATCCAATGCACAACAGTAGTCGACGAGCTCCAACACTTTGACGTTGTCTTTTCCCCGTTGGAACGGATGTTCGAACCTTTCGAATAGGTAATTTCCAGCGATTTCAATCACCTGGGAGAATCAAAATTCATGGATTCGAAAAAGATGGGAGTGGGACTACAAAAAATTTTTTGAAGCCTCGATTTCGGCGCCGCCAATTTTTTTTTTTCGAAAAGGTTCTGGAGCCCATATATGATTTTTTCATAGCTAGTGTACATCTATTGAAGAAAGTCCGATGATAGGAAGGAATTTTGAGTCCCCGAATATTTGTTAGAGTTAATTGTGCATACACCAATCTTGGGGGCTCGAATCTTTGCAAATTTGAATCTTCGCAAACGATTCTTGGGAATATTCCCCTCTTTTTTGAATTTCCATCTTTTCTTCCCAATTTTTTTTCCTTCGTCGTTCTATTGTGACGACCACAAATGAACACTGTGTGATTTTTTTCAACTAACTTCTTATCAAATAATGCGTCTTTCTCGAATACACGTAGTCAAAGATTCACTTCAGAACGGCTACCACATTTTCATTCAATCTGTATACATTCTCCATCAACTTCCGTTCACAAAAAAATTGGAAACACTAAAAAAATCAGAAAAGAGGTGAATATTCCCAAAAATCGTTTGCAAAGATTCGAGCCCCCAGGATTGGTGTATGCACAATTAACGTTCACGAATGTTCGTGGACCCAAAATTCCTTCCTACCATCGGACCTTCTTCACTAGATGTACACTAGGTTCGAAAAATCATATATGGGCTCCAGAACTTTTTCGAAAAAAGAATCAAATGGTTTTCCGTGACCGGGGGAACAAAGACTATATATCCTCCAAAAAGGAGCCCAATTGAAGAAATCGAGATTTTCAACTTTGAGAGCCTCTAACTTTTTCCAAGGGCAGTTTTTGAGACCAGATTTGGAATCACCGTGAAAAACTGCATCTAGTCTCATCCAGAAGCCTCTTTGCGAATAGATTTTGATAACTGTGCAATATTAAAAGTCATTGAAAGCTTCTCCTTCGAGGGCTGCCAATTTCAAGAGGATCAGTTAGAAAAAATTCCGAAATTCACAATTTTAACTTCAAACTTCTAGGGTATTCGAGAAATCAGACTTCTATGAAAACATGAAAGCCGAAAGAAAAAAAATTAACAAGCACCAAATCATCATCGGGCCGATTGGTACGGGACTTCAAAGCTTCATTGACGTCGTCGATGTTCACCATGTGCGAACCCATTCCCTCCTCCATGGGTTCGTCGACAAAAGTCGCGTTCCCGGTGGAAATGGTCGGATGCTCCGAAGATCGATCCTGACTTCTTGGCTCTGGAGGCTCTGAAAGTATCCAATTGAGCGGAATAATTGGAAAAAAATACGTCACTGTGAAAGATTAAACGCAGAGAAAAAATGGATTATAGGCCATTCCGCGCCAGCTTGTCACGTTTTTCTTTAGGCCAAAAAGACCGTATACCGAATTAGATCAAATTTCTGCTTTTATAACGGCAAGAAACAAAGGTTTTTAAGCGAAAGTTGGTTGAATTTGATCTGGCCTTTTGGCGGAAAGAAAAACGTGACAAGCTAGCGCGGAATGGCCTATGTGTGATGGAAATGTATACTTTTGTGAGAACAGAATTTGAAAAATGAAAGAAAAAGGGAAGAAGAACGTAAACGTGAAGTGTATATGAAGATATTAGTAAAAAGGATAAAGAACTTTTTTTAGATCCAAATTGAAGATGGCTATAAACGGAAAGAAAAAAATGAATAACTAGTTTGAAATAAAGCCCTTTTTTTCAGGATAAATAAATTCAAATTTGAGCAAAACAGGATATTAAAAACAGAGCCAAAGAATGGAAACAAAGGCTCGAAAAAGGAAATTAACAAAAAAAGGAGAGGTCAAAGTGAACGTGGGGAAGAAAAATGGGGTCAAAACGGGATGTGAGTCAAAAACACAGTAGGCCAAATGATAAATCTACCAACAAAAAAACTTGAACTGAAGCCAATTTTTTTGAATATTCTATGTTTGAAAAGAAACTAGGAAAATCTTTGGAAATCAGGGGAAAAAAAAAAGAATTATCTGACTAAAAGAACCAATAAATATTGATTGATGAATTGCGCTTTTTTTTTAAATTTACCTTATGAAAACAAACTTTTCTTTTTTCTTCAGAACTAAACTTATCAATCATTTGATGGAGAAAAACGTGAAGATAAAAAATCAAAATCTCGAGAAATAATGAGATTAATCTCATCCAACAATACTCTGAAATTTATGAGCGGGTTGTTCAATAAGAGAAAAAGTAGATGATCT
This sequence comes from Caenorhabditis auriculariae, assembly GCA_904845305.1. Taxonomy (NCBI): domain Eukaryota; kingdom Metazoa; phylum Nematoda; class Chromadorea; order Rhabditida; family Rhabditidae; genus Caenorhabditis; species Caenorhabditis auriculariae. The sequence goes on along the minus strand of CAJGYM010000021.1, from coordinate 955,681 downwards.
TTTGGGTACTAAATTTAATCGAAAAAATTCAAAATTGATCGACAAAAAAAGAAACTCAAGTCAAAAAAACAGCTACTTATAAGTTTTTCCAATGTGAAAGTAATTTCGACGTTCAATTTCCAACACAGACAAAGTTCAAATGACCTCAAAAAGGTCTTAAAAAGAAGATCTCTTTTTAAGTTCCCAAAAAGGTGTCAAAAGTTTCTCGTAATCTCCTTTTTTCCAATCTTCTTTCCGCCTTATTTTTTTAAACCTCCCTAAAAGGTTCTTTTCAGAAAAAGGTCTAAAAAAAGAGGAGCCTTTTTTTTTCCAAAAGTCCTTTTTGAGACATTTTGGACTTGAATTTTTTTTTTCTCAATTGCGAATAACCATGACTTCCCGGGGGTTACAACTTTTGTGATTTTACCATTTTTTTTTTCTTTCATTTTAGTGATGTCATATTTACCCAGTATGAAAACTTTTGATTGGCTAAAGGAAGGCGACGGTGAGGGTCCAGGGTTCCCTCTCGTTGATCGGGGCCGAAAATGTCGACGAGGTTGACTTCGTTGAGACTGTTCAGCCCAAGAATCCCTTGTCACGTTGCCAAAGGTCATTGCTTTTCTGTGTATTTTCAACTTTTCTTATCTAAAATTCTATTTAAAAAGCTCTTAACCGGAAAAAAAAAATTTCCAATCATTTCTCAAATTTCTGGAAGTTTCAGTTTCCGAGTTTTTAAAGCTACTTGGAAATTCCAAAGCGTTCCCATAGGTGCCGAAAAAATGGTCCCTATAGGGGTTCATGTTCTTCAGCCCCTGTAGCTCAAGTGCTCCCTATAGGGGTCTTTCAACTTTCTTCAGAAAACGCTTATTGTTTTTCCCATGGAAATGCTTCTTAGCCTAGAGTATATAAAAATTATCGACTAGCATGTCCCATATAGGGACCACTTTTTCAAGCTTTAGTGACCCCTATAGGAATTGGTAAAGTGATCCCAGCGGACTCTCCGAGGACCCTGAAGGTTGCCCCTATAGGGACCACTCTGGAATTCCTAAGAAGTCGGCCGCGACTTTCAAAAAGCCTTGGTCGCATTTGGAATGGTTCGAACGTTGCAGAAAAATAAAAAAGGCCAAAAAATCTAGCTGAACTATTTTGAAATATGAAAAAACATTTTTTCTACACTACAAAAACACTTCAGAATCTCTACAAATGCAATTTCAAGAATTGAAAATATGAAAAAAATAATAGAAAAAAATATTTTCAAAACTTTGATAATGAGAAACTACTTTTTTTGGCTTAAAAAAATGATTATAATCATCGAATTTTCGTTTAGCTTCTATTTTTTTTATATCCTCTTAACTTAAGCCTGAAAAAAAGTAAAAAAAGAAAAAAACTTTGGCTCGAGAGGAACCGGAGTGGCGACGCCTTGGGGCAACTTTTTCAAAAACTGTGAATAATCTGGGCGAACTCCACGCACCAGTCTCTGAAAATGGAACTCTCATTGAATTTTATCATTATTTTATGGACTTCAACTCGTCGAAACACTTGTCCCTGAGCATCGAATGGGCTTCCTCTTCGAAAATCTGAAAAAATATAGAGAGTTAAGGAGGAAATAAAAATCTCACAGTGAAAATATACAGTTTTCCACGGAAACTCGATGTGAAATCTTCAAACGTCTCTTCGATATCCATATGCGATCCGAGAACTGAAAAATCGGAAATTGAAAATGCTAGGAAAATGTTAGTGGGCACTATAGTGAAATCAAATTATTGGCAACTTAAGGGGTTAAAATTAGTGGCCACTATAGAGGTCTAAGTGCTACTACTAGACCACTAAACACTTTAGGGGCCCCTTTAGGGGTCAATGGATCAACATAACTGGTCCAATCGGTTTTTTTTTAAATTATCAGAGTTACTGGAAGGAATACTGGATGAAAAACTAATGAAGTAGCCACTAAATAAAGAACCTCTACAGTGGCCACTAATACGGAAAATATTGGCCACTATAGAGGCGGGTTTAGTGGCCCCTTTAGTGCCTTTTCCAAGTAGTCCTTGGCGAGCCCCTATAGTGGCCACTAAAAATTTTCCCAGTGCTGTTTAAAAGTGTTTTATCACCGACGGACAATTCTATCTTCAAGTGGTCGCTAAAGTGATCCCTTGAGGGCTCAGACTTGTCCGATAGGCAATTTTCATCAGTAAGCCAGGAAAACACACCAGATCCTCCAATGAAAATACAAACTGGCGTCGACATCGGTCCTTTTTCGTAAAGTTTGCCGCATTTGACGAAAGCTTCGTCGATTTCCTTAGTCGCCTTGAAAAAATTTCCAGTAACATTCAAGATAATTTTCAAACCTCATGCTCATTGTAAATATGAGCCAATGAAGTTGTATCGAGTAGAATCCCGGATTCTCTCAGGAACTCAATCACTTTAAGTGTAAAATTTCTGAAAAGATGGTAAACTGAATCTCCTAGAAATTGAGTAAAATCAACCAGCCCTTTTATAACCAACATGATCCTGAAAAGTACTCAAAGCATTTGTGACGAATAACATGAATTTTCGAAGTTTATTGTTTAAAAAAGACCTTATCTTTGCGGCAAATAAATGTCTAAAAGTCTAATTTTCTTATGAAGCTGCTCAAAAAATAATGACCAGTTTCCTGTATTCAGAAAATTTCGTATCGTTATTCCGTGATATCCATACTTATCAAACATTTTTTTAAACCTCAAAATAACACTTTCTTCATAAGGAATATCTTTAATATACATCTTTCGTCCCTTTTAAGCATTTTGGCTCAATTTTTCTCAACAAACATGTAAAAAACAAACGTAAAGGTAGAATATCGCTCCTGGGAAATAAATCTGATTTCAATCCAGGGCCGACGGCGTTGCCCTCTGTAGAGATCGAGGTCGAACTCCCGACCTTGGGTCGCAATTATTCGACCTCCTATATCTGGCATAGGATTTCTGAAAACTTGCTCAACGTCGTCAGTTTTTGACACAATGTTCAAAAATCCTTGCGAAGATTTTTAAGGAGCAGAAATAAATCGCATCATTTCCATTTCGTAATTTAATTAATGCCAAAAAAATCGAGGCTGAGACTTCTGTACACGATTTACAATAAACGAAAAAAAAAACACAGAAATCAGAAAATTGATTATAAAGCTTCGACTTAATTCATAATGAAGGTCTTCTACTAAATACGATTTTCAGGCCTATAAAGATGATCAGTGCTGAAAAATTACAAGGTAAGTTTCAAAAACTGTTCAACAAGAATGAAAGATGATAAACAGATGGAAACTCGTTATAAAAATGTGTTTGAACTCAAACTTGGACAGCCAGACTCCAAAAGATTCACGAAAGCTTTCCGCTCTCTATTTCAGAAGGTACTATTTAAAAGACGTAAAATAGTCCCCCGACAGGTCCACTGACGTTTTTTTAATTAGCCTTAGAGAATAGAGCCTTTTTCATGGTGTCTGAACGGTCAAACAAACTTTTTTTTCATGATCTTCATGAGAGAAAAAGAAAACTGGAAATCGACCTGCCAATGGTTAACTGAGAACTAGAAAAAAAAAGAAGATTGAAACCAACAAAAAAAGAAGAATGCGAATTGAACTCTGAGCGTATGAAATATAAACATATGTAATAAGAAACGCAACGAGAAAAATGACTTTCGCAAGATGAAATAGAGAGAGAATAGGTTGCCATGAAACGTCGTGTTAGTGTGAGCAATTTTAATTCTCAAATTCCACAAGAAACACGCTTCAAAAAAAAGGGAAACTTCTTTTAAACTGTTTTTAATTATGAATATTTCTAACAACCAAGGATTAGTTACCAATTAACAGTGCGAAAGATACATTTTAACATAAGAAAAACCAAAAAACCTCTTACTTTTCACTGACTACTCCTCCAAATTGTCAAAACCAGGCTCAAAATTGATCGAAACAAAAGCTACAACTTCAATTCCTTGTATTTTTTCTGTTAAAGTCACATCAACTTGCTGAAAAAATTAAAAAGAAGCGGAAAAGCTAGAAAAAGTGCTCGGAAGTATTAAAATAGAAAGTGCCGTGGGGCGCAAACGCCTAAAGTCGCAGCGGCAAGTTTGAAAAATCCGGTTTCATTGCCATTTCTCTGTAATAACTCGTTGCGACTTTGTTTTTTTCTGAAAAATTCAAAAAACAATAATTTTATCTAATGAATGAGATAATTGGGTAAAAAAATTGAATAAGCGAAAAAAATAAAAAAATAATTTATTTTTTTGAACGCAACAATGAATATAGTGATGATAAAGTCGGGCAGCTTCATTTATTAATACTTTCAAAGATAAGAGATCAATAATGAAAAAAGAAAAAGCACGCATCGAAAAGTTCAACTTAAAAAATAATAATACTTTCTAATAAAATTTCAGAAGTAAGATGATTAGCGAAACTTAACAAGCTTTTTGGGAAATGGTTTGAAATTTCATCAAAATTCTATGCTAAAAAAATGAAAAAAAGGATGCGAAAAATAGAATGACTAGCGGAACAAATTGAGCTTTTCATGCAAAATATTCAAAATAAAATAGAAAAACTACAAAATTCCAAAATTGCATTCGAGTTATTGATTCCACCTATCAACAGCTTGATTTCAAAATCATTATTACAACGGCGTTTACATCGGAAAAGAAAAAATGGCTTCAATAGGCAACAAAAAGCAAATTCTTCAAAACAAAATTAGTAGTTTTCGGCGAAAATTTGAGGGGTAATGATCACTTTTATGCGCTTTGAAACATGTTTTGCTTTTCAGTTGAACAAGCCACGAGAGAGAAATGGAATATAAAAATTAAAAGAAGAAGAAATGAAATGAAAAAAAAATCAGTGAACTGACGGTGAGAATATCAATAGTGACAAATGACACGTCACACTGCGGTCAGCGCGACTACCGTAACCTGATGAAAATAAAATGGCTTTTCAGGGACGTTTGACTTTGCCAATTTTGCCGTATTATTTCTTATTAAAGGGAGAAAATTTTTCGAAGAGCTTGTCAGTAGGCGGAAATCAACAAATCGAACAAATTCAGATAAAAATCATCGATGGGAAATTTGATTGTAGGGTTGGGTGGTGTTTGTGGTGGTCGTAATTGATGGATTCGCATTGGAGCGCAACAAATTGGCGTCCGAAGAATAAGTTTTACATTGCGGACACATCCAGGTGACGCTGTTACAGCCGCTCGTCGCCTTGCATCTGAAAGATTAATTCATAATTATCGATTGACATAAATGGTTTAAAATCGGGTAATTCAGAAATCGAAGGGACCAGAGGGTCCAGGGAGTCGAGGAATTTTTCGTCAAGTGCGGAAAATTTACAAAAAGGGCCAGAGTCCATTTCGGTGTTCTGATAATTGAAAGAAGCCCTTCTTAGATTATTAAAACCCTGAAAAATGGACAATTTTATTGCGAATCGACTAGTCTTCTCAGGCTCCTTCAGAATCCATCAATTTTTTTACGATTTAAACCCGACACCTAAGAAAAATGAGTGACTTTTTTTTTGGATCCCAAATGTTCAGGAAATTATCAGCCAATCTAGTTTGGAAGACTAAATGAGAGCATTTAACGCCTATGCCTAGATGACCTCTCCTGTGAGACGCCAAGGCCACCTGTCTCCTTGGAGCACAAGAGGCGGAGCAGATGGCAAAACCGTGCCGGGTCGGATGCACCAGGATAGGGGGGTATATAAGCGAAGGGTCACCGGTCGGTCAGCAGGAGTAGTCGCAAGGCTACTCCCACGGGACGCCGCCCCCGTTCCATCTAAAAGGCGGCAAAAAATGCCGGGCAAAAAAAATTCCACTTCGAATGAAAGACCACAACAATAAGATCGTTGTAGGAGCGGTCCGGATCTGTTCACTACGAACAGAACTAACTCGACCGCTCCTTTTTGTCTTTTTGGAATCGCAAAGTAAACGCTCCTTTCATAAAAAATTCCTTCACCTCTAGGAGGACTGGGACGGAATGAAAGTAATTTAATTTCATAGGCAAAGTCGGAAAGACCCTTCGCGGGTCCTTTGAGCGTCCGTTAGGGATCCGTCTGTTATCATTAATTGTTCCTAAACGTATGGCAAAGGTTTCATTTTTACTGCCTTTTTGCTTCCTTTTATCGGCCTTCGTCCACCCTTTGGACCCTTTTAAGAAATACAATTTTTGAAAATAAATTGAAAATAATCTCTACAAGTGACTGTGTATGAACCAAAACAAGCTACAGTAATAAAATCGGAAATCATCAATAACAGAGACTTTCAGAACCTTTTTGCACCCTCACTCTTTCTTCACCCTTTTTGCGGCCTCTCAATTTTTTCGCCCTTTTATGACTCTTTTTAACCCACCAAGAATGAAAAGCTCAATAAAGGCCGTAAAAAGGGACCCTTTTAGCGGCCATTTTGCACCCGTTTTCCGCACTTCCGACTTTGGCAGTGTTAAACTTTTACCTAGCACAGTGATGAGGTTGAAGGCCAGGCCCGTCCAACAAGATTCCAAGTCGGTCCATCATACAAGCCTTGGCGCGAGTTGATAGGCAATCATCTAGAAATTGAGAAGTTATATCTTCAAGGTTCTTTGGACGCACAAGTCGTTTGCTGAGTCATTTGGATGAGATGTTCGGGCCTTTGGACCATTTGGAGACAAGCTGGCAGCATTTCGTGCAGGAAACATCGGTCCAATAGTGATAACCGAACAAACACCGACAGCTGTAATCATTTATTCATATCCTATCATTCTCAAGCGCTAATAAAACTCTCATCTGTTGACAAGTAAAAAGCTTTTCAGCGAACCAAATTGATTAATCCGGTAAAAATTGAGAAGCTTCGATTCCTCAGAAGGAATTTCGAAGCTTTACAGAAAGTGCATTCTACCCAGCTTCTTAAAACCTTCCATAACCTTTTTAGCAGGCTTCTGACAGGATTTTCAATTTATTCCCTTTCCAAAAACGTTCCAACTACCTTCTAGACACCTTCCCAAGACCTGTTTAGCTTTCATTCTTCTCCTAACCTTCTGTGGTTACCTTCCCAACACCTTTTAAGATATGTAAAAAATCTACAAAACACCTCGTAAATGTGAAATTTATGACTCTATCCTCATTCTGATTTTTTTAAGTACAGAAATTTTAATAATCTGGTGGAAAAAAATTATAAGAAGTTCCGTTTCCCTGCCTTAGCCGAGACCCCCCACCCATTGAAAAAATTAATTTAAAACATAACCATATAAAGGTTTTTTCCTGAGCTCAAAATTCATTCAGTTGAAACAAAAATCGAAGAAAAAAATATCAGAAAAATCCAGTTTGGAGACCAATAAAGCCCCTTTTTCCAACCTTTTTCGCGTAAGATCTTAAACCCGGCTAGATGTTTTATATTCATGATTTCCGAGGAGCCAAAATCGAAACGAGACTTCTCGTGGGACCAATTTATCATTTCCCACGGCAATTTTCCCATGATTAGTGTGTGGAATTTTCCAGTCAATATTTCAAGAAGTGTAAATTATGGAGAAACAATTGAGTTCTGAACGAATAGCTAGAGCTAGCAACATATGGAGACTACTGTGATCTCTATGAATTGAGAAAATCAGAAATTACTCGATAAATTACTATTCAAGGGAGTCTCTCAGACCTCTCTCTGGTAAGGAAACAATCCAACAAATACTGGACTTAAAAAATTTAAAACTTACATTATGAAAATTCCAAAAAGGCTCTAAACTTACTGTAGTAGGTTACCTTAGTTTTAAAGACTATAATAACCAACTTAAATTACAAATTTATTTTCCTTAAGTAAGTTCTCCAGGTCTTCCACAATCCACAGCCGCTTAAGGAAACACAAAACATTCAAAAACTTGCTTTTTGAAAATCCCAAAAAGATTCTAAGGCTAAATTTGAATCTTTTCAGGTGGATTACCTTAGTCTTAAACACTATACCAACCAACTTAAGACCCAAATTCTCCCAAAACCAGCTTCAAAAACCCCAAAATATACCTGAGTATGGGGAGCCAACAGCAAATTGGCACATTTTCTGAGCAACGCGGGGGACTCCATTTTACAGGCCGACATCAGAATCGGACCTATGTTTTGTTCTGTAAAGAAAATATTGTTCATTCTTCTTAGTCAATGAACACCATTGATTCGAAGTTGAGGGGGATGAATGGCCATGAGAAACGCCTTGAGTTCTTCTTGGTTACATGGGCAGAACATTTCTTCGACTCCAGACGACGTCGTGCACAACTTCTCCTGAATATTTTTATCCTTGAACAGTTGAAGAATAATCATTGATCCGATAAATTGAAGTCCGAAAATTCCTATTCAACATGAAAATCATTTTCGTTTTTTTTGAATCTCACAAGGTAGGTCATTTTACTTTGCGGTTGGGAATTTCCTGAAAACTCGTCAGAACATCCCGTGAAGTATAGTCTGTTCAGATTTTGAATGTCAAGTCGTCGCTCAAGCTCCGCCCCTAATGGTGCGATAAACCAATCAGAGAGCAAGCCATCCACAGAGTGTTTTTGAATGACGTCATTGCACTTGACATTAAAAATCTGAACAGACTATACCAAATTGAAGTTCTAAAGTCTCAACATGCAAAAATGCCTAATTTTCAAGAAATAAGGACTCAAAGCTCCAAAAATGGTTTTTTTTTTTGACTTTCAGGTCTCCTCTTTCCAAAACGAAGGAGTTGTGCAGGTTGAGACATTCAGAATCCTTTTTTGGTATTTCAAATCTTTAGGAAATTCCCAACCGCTAAGTAAAATGACGATTTTCCTTCATCCACTTAACAGGCTTCTCAAAGGTTCTACAGTATTTTTACAGAAAAATTTTTGAATTTTCTATTTGCAGTCTTCCCATACCTCAAAAACATTCGACCAGGCCGCCATATAGTACGGATTTACGTAGTAAACTCGGCCAGTTTTCGCCCGAACTGCTGCGAAATTGACGTCAGAAGCCCGTTGGAACGTCTCCAAGTCGAGAGGAGGTTCGGGGATTTCCTGAAAAGTTCCCGATTTGGCGTTTTTTTTTCTTTTTATGGAAGTGCTATAAGTTGTAAGAAATTCCCATTAAGAGCCATGAAAAACCAAAACACAGATAGTGGAAAAATTCCATTTACAGCGCATTTTTTTCATACTAATTTTTTTAGTAATCTTTTTCGCTCAGTTCCAGTGATTTTTTTAATGTAAGCTTTTATTAGTTTTCAAGACATAATTTCCGTAAAAAAAATTTCGTTTTTTTATACACTTGAAAAATGAACGGAAGATCCTATTTTAGGAGAAAAAATTATCCGAAATCGGGGAGAAAAGGTTTGAGTTCCCGCCAGGCTTGTGCGAGGGCCGGCCCTAGGGAGGCCTTAAGCAAAAATCGCCGGTCGGGGCCAAAAAACTCAAATTCTCTATTTTCGCTTATTTTTTTTCTCATAGAAAAAAATTTTTCTCAAAAATGAAATTCAAGATTTCTTTCGAAGCCTGGCGCGAGCCCATGCGGGCTTTTTTTTAAATTGTAAGCCCAAAGCCCGGGTCACCCGGCCCGCCAGAAGGGCGTTTCGGAGTAAAGTTGCTCTATGGAAAAGAAGTACCTCAGGCGCCGGGGCCCCGTGAAGCCGTTCCAAGAGTAGGACTTTGACTCGATCCGACAAGGCGTAGTACCTCGATCCATTCAGGTCAACTTTACTGTTGGGCCTCATTTCCCGTAGACAAAGGATCAATAATCGGTTCAGCTTGTACCTGAAAAATACTTTGATTTTTTTTAGGTAATAAAAAGTTTAAAAAAACCTATCAGCGATCCAAACTTTCTCCAAAAACGGCAAATTGTGGTTGATCAGGAAGCATTCGCATCGATGTAGAAGACCTTCCATCTGGAAAATTTTCAGCTTTAAACACAGAAAACTATTTTTGCTGAAAGAAGCTCGGAAAAACTCTCCGAAAATCAATCAAAAATGAGAAACCTACCAAAATGTGAGCAAAGAAGTCCTGGAAAAACAGCTGGATTTTTTCAAAAATCAATGAATTTTTCTTAAAAACATGGTCCTGAAGATCTATTATTTTGATATTAACCTTTCTCTTTTTGAATTTAGGTATTGAGAATGAAATCAAAAAAGTAATATTTTTGTTCCTGGAAAGCATTTCGCAGCTTTTCAAACCCTCTAAAAGCAAAAAAAACTATTGACCTGATAATCATAAGCTAGAGGCAGAAGAATATGTACAGATTGATCATCGACGGCTTTGTAGGTCGGATGGATGCATTCGAGCATCTCCAGCACGTGTTCGTACTGAACATTGGCCAGGATCAGCTCCCGATCCGGGCATTCCACGCACCAGGCTCTGAAATTTGTTAACTGTAAGGCGATGAGCATGGCTTGAGAAAGGCAAAAGCTTCAGAAACAAGGACTATCAAGTTCATATAAGGTTCTTCAGGTAGATATTATAGAAAATGATAAAAACTGTCCAGCTACTAGCTTAACTTCATTCAAAAATCTTTCATGATTTCTTAAATTCGCGAAAGTCTTACAGCTATAAAAATGACTATTTGTAATTTCTGTTTGCCTCGAGATTTTCATCAATTCGTCGACGCCCTTTTTTTTAAAATCCCAGATGAAAGCATGTAATCGAAAATTCGAAAAAGCCTCTAGAAAAAGTAAAAATGCACGAAGCGATAGTCACATAATATTCACACCAAACTGAAATATACCGTTCCGAGCCAAGTTCTAAAGTTTTTTTTTCTGCCAAGGAGACCGTATCCCAAATGGAAATTTCTCTTCAAGACCTTTATTTTTGCTGTCCTTTTGCAGTTTTATAGAGCAAGCGTGAAAAGAAATCTGTTTGTACGATATTTTTTTCTGCTTATCCAAAAAGTGACCGTGATACCCTCTTATTTCCAAAATTCGACCTGAAAGTTACCTTAAAACCGGCGACCAGACAGAGATGTAGTGCTCATCAACGTATAGGCGTTTATTTTCGACCAGTAGAGGTCTTGTCCTCTGAAATGTTCCGGAAAGTTCTTTGAAAAAAATCTCATCAATTTTATAAAGCACATATTGCTCAAAAGTCCTTGTTGAGGTGTTTTTAAACGCATAAAATGATATTAAAAAATCTGGCAGCATTTTCTGCACCTTTAAACAACACAGCAAGGATTTTAAACGGAATAAAATTTCATTAAGTATATTGATCATGATTACTTGTCCATCAGGCCGAGTGAAGTCGATGTTGACCTCGATGGACGGCGGCGGGACGTAGTGGCAGACGGGCGGCCCGGTCGCAGCCCCGAGACCGCCCTCGAACGGCGGCGATCGAGGCCGGTCCTGCGACTGGAACAGCGCGCCTGGTGACACGGTTCCTCACTTTAGGCCCCTGAAAAAAATGCGGATATTTGGAAGTTTTAGGTCAAGAAACACGGCAAAACATTGAAAAAAACGAAGATTTTTTTCGAATAAGAAAGTTACAAAAAGATTAATTAAATTTTTTTAATCAATAAGAAATCTGTAACGTGTGAACGTCTGGATATGGTAAAGTACAAAAAATTGAGAAGAATCATGTCATAAAAAAATCTATTGGAAATTTACTGATGAGGTGGTGTTTATACAAAGAAATGAGAAATTAAAAAAACTATCTATAAAAATTTTTTTGATTGAAAAATGCAAAAAAATGCCGTTTCCCTGTTGAATTCCTGCGAAATGGGGAAGATTATATTGATTTACAACGACTTCAAAAGCGTAAAAAAGAAAAATTTTTCTAAAATGTTTTTACAAAAATCGATGTTCATGGCTCAAAAAAAAACAACAGGCAAGCTTGAAAAGCCACAAAAAATAAGGTTTACATAAAGTTTCTATGAACAATTGAAAAAAATTGAACAAGAAAAACTTTTTTTAGGAAGTTCTCATATAGTCCAGGTATTGCTGTAAAGTCTAAAAAACGTTTTTGATTTGAGAAATCAAGTAAATAAACAGATAAAGTCTGAAACAAGGCCCGAAAATCGAAGCGAGACGGAAAAGAGAAGTTGCAAATCCCCCGGAGAGCCGTGCCAGATGTGGCCAAAAAAGGGCGGCCGAACGATCAAATTTCAACAAGCTTCGCCGAGCTTCGATATCAGAAAAAAAAAAGAAAAATTCCCTCGAATCGTGGGATTTTCGTCGGCTTTTGGTTGGAGATCCGAAACGGATTACGTTAAAGATTTAAAGTAAAATATTAGACATTCCATCATAAAATGAATAGAAAAAGCTCAAAAATGAACCGAAAAAAAAATACAAGATCAAAAATTTGAAAATTCAATAGGGAAAAGCTTGAAAATACATAAAAAAAAAGCTCAAAAAACAGCAAAAAGGGGAAGAAAATGGAAGTTTTTGGAGCAGCCGGAAGAGAAAATTCATTAGACGTCGCGAAGTTGAAGGCGTACACGACAATTTGCTAGCGAGGCCGTAAGTCAACGTCTTCTTCTTTTTCCTTTTAGTCTTATGCTCTTTTTACTTCTGGGAGCGTTGATAAATCTACCGACTTCGTGGGAAAAAAAAAATCAAAATTAATTATTTGAGATCATTATCAGTTAAAATCTGAGAAAAAAGAGCGATTGCCAATAATTTAGTGCAAAAAGGTTCTTGATATAGTCTGTGTGCCACGACTTGAAATTTCACGGAACGACATTCCGCAGTTCCGCTGCGTGCTTTCGCGAAGCGTCTTCCGAATCTAGGTCACCCTTTCAATTGCGGTGGGAGCACAGAAAAGTAGCGTACCTTGACGAAAGAAAAAAAAATTAAAAGCGCGGCCGAGACTCGCAAAGGCGCGCAGCGGCACAGCGAAATGTCGTTCTGTGAAATTCCAAGTCGTGGTGCACAGGCTATGGAACTACTGACTTTTTACGGGACCCATATATTTTTGACACGCACTCTTTTAGAAATTGGTTTTTAAATTTTTATTTTCAATGCTAATTTCAAAAAAGTTTACAAAACCCCCATAAAAATGTTATTAAAACGTGAAAAAAAGACACAAAATCATCAAATTTCCAGACCCTTCCATCTGAAACCCGGAAAAGTCCAACACTCTACAGAAAAAAAAAATACTTCCTTCCGTTCCCGGGCCCTGAAAACATGTAATAGGAAATGACAGGAACCAAGCAAAAGAAGAAAAAAATGTCTATTTGAAAGGAATGCACAAAAAGTGCACATCATTAGGCTTTTATGGACGTTAAGAGCAATGGTTTGTGGGAAGGAAATTTTTCTTCTTTTTTTCCAGTCTTTCAGAAGGAAGAATGCAATAATAAATTGGTTTCGGGGTGAATATTTGTGTGTGCGCGCTCGGCTTTTTTTCCTTTTTCTATTCATGAAGCCTTAGGAGAGCTTGGAAATAAGCACTTTCGGGTATCATTCCTTTGGCAGAGGCTTCATATGTCTTTGAACATTTTTTTTTTCAAGTTCCATTTAGAGGTATAGCCTATGTACCACGACTTGGAATTTCACCAAACGACATTCTGATGTGCCTCTCCGCGCCTTTGCGAACCTTGGTCGTGCTTTTAAATTTTTTTTTTTTATCAAGGTACTCTACGTCCGTGTGCTTCCACGACAATAACAATCAGTTGAAAGCGTCATCCAGGTTCAAAAGACGCTTCGCGAACGCACGCAGCGGAACAGCGGAATGTCGTTCCGTGAAATTGCAAGTCGTGGTACACAGACTATACAGTCCTTTATTAAAACCTCTCCTGGATTATTGAGAGTACAATAAACACAGTTGAAATTTCTTTTCACGGTCATTAATACATTTAAAGTCATTCTCTTTCAAATAATAACCTATTTCGGTCATTTCTAGAAAAATGAACGGATTTTGAGCTTTACAAATTATTTAGAAGCTTTCTCCAAGCTTCAAAGTTGATAAAATGCCTGCAAAACCACTGAACTTCGAAAATCCTTGTATTTTGGGTCTCTAACTCGAGAACTTTTCCTCTGAAAAGAACTAAATTTATTCAGACTCGCATAATCTCCTAAATCCACTGCAAAGCCAATAGAAATCGTAAAAACAAGAATCCAATCGGTTTTGTCAAAAAAAAAAAGGAAGTTTGGGGAAATCCGGCGCTCGGAGAAAACAAAAGAGAAGTGAAGAACGCACAAATATTTCATTTGCGGCGCAGTTAGAAGAAAGACAAGTTTTTCTTCATAAATCATGCTCAAAACGGGACGAAATGGTGCGAATAACTGCAGGAAAAACGACGGGAAAAGGCCCGAAATCGAATTTGTTGCGAGTAATGGAAAGCCATCGACTGAAATAGCTGAAACATATGAGGCGGCCGGAAAAAAAAACATAAATTTTTATAATAAGAGCGTTCCAGAAGCTCATATTTTGGGAATCTCATGAAAAAATGGGAAGAGAAGAGGGATAGATATATAAATTATTCAGACGAAATCTTTGGATCGTTAATAATAGTGGGAGAGGGAGAATTTTGCAAATTGATGAAGGTTGGATTATATATTCGTAGCCAGCCTAGCTTATTCTTCATAACGAAAAATGCTTCGTTCATAAAAAAAAATCGGAAAAGTCGCCGTTCGAAAACTCGCTGGCTTTTTTTCATACTACACATAAAAATTTTACTATAATTTATTTAGAAACAAAAAAAAAATATAAAGAAAATAGTTAAACCTCTACAACTTTTGGTGTTCAAAGAGGATAGCTCCGCTCATCGTTCATAAAATAACTTTCTCAAAAAAATAAAACATGCTTCAATTTTTAAATAAAAAGCGTTGGGTTCGAAGCGTCATACATACGTAGCCGTGTTGGGAAAAATAAAATGAGGTTCTTAAAAAAAAAAAAGAAGACTCAGGTCGGCTTGGAAGTCATCCCAGGTATGGTTATAGATATACACGATCGAACTAATAAATTATAAGTTGTCTCATCTCAGAAAATCGCTTCAAACCGCTCCACATCTTCTCAAAACACGACGTTCAATCAAAACTGACAGCGAAAAAGGTTCAAAAAAGGTATGTGGAAGGAAAGAAGCAGTTTGTTCTGAAGCTAATCACCGTGTGAGCTCGCCGTCGTCGTCGTCGTCGGGAAGGAAAAAAAAAGAAGAGGGAGGAAACCAAAAAAGCTCGACCCTCACTCACTCACACTCACTTCACTCACACAAGAGGAGGAGGAGGAGGAAAAGGAGAAGATTGAAAAGAACCCATGAGGAGGCGAGATAAAGAGTGTAGTCGTCGTAGTCGTCGGAGGCAAGTCCAGGGGAGGGGGAGAGCAAAAATGCACATACACACAGCTTTAGAGGAGGCAAATCAATGCGGGCCGAGCCGACAAAAACCAAACCAAAACTCAGTCAGAACCAAAAATCTCAGGGGTTTTGCAACAAAAAGTTTCTCTCAAGATTTTTTTATTGAAACAATGGTTTAAATAGAGTTTTTAAAGTCAAGAAAAATTTTTCAAACTTGTAAGTTCCTGCCGAAAAACATGTTTAAAAAAATTTGAGGCTTGAAGAATTCTTGTGATTTATCATCCATCCAAAAAGCTGATAAATTATCTGCATAAGCTCTGCAAAAATGTTCCAAGTCTTCTTTGAAAAATCTTCAGAATTACATTCAAGATCTTAGGAGGATTCAAAGGCTTATCTTTGATAAACCAGCGAAAAGTTCAAGTTTTTGCCACCATGAAGTTTGGATAAAGCCCGAGGATATGCTCGAAACAATTATTCCGTTAGCCAACGGTCCATTTGAGCATGAGGGCAGCTTACAGCTTGACAAAGTGCGTTAGAAACATTTGAAAGCATCAAGGTTTCAAAAATCCGGAAACGTTCATCTGCTGACTTCTAATCGTTGGACGTGGCTTTACTTTATTTCCAACTCTTATTTTATTTTTAAAACGAGTAACTTTTTTTAAAGCTTTCAAAGTTTCAATTATTCAAGCGGGAGCTCGCATTAAATAATTTTGATTACCATTAAAATTTTAGATGTAAATGATAAATTGAAAAAGACATACAATCCCACGCTTAGAGCTTGATCTTCTCGCCGCCTTGTTCAACGACGGCATTCAGCATTTCCTGCCAAGACCTGATAAAAAAATATTTAAAGAGCTTTTCACAGAAGTATAAGATTTGATGTCAGAGCGCCATTTTTCTTGCATCAGCGAAGGTGAAAAAAACAATGTCCCTTTATTATCAAATACACGTCCGTGATTGCAAAGCATTTGGTAAAACAACAGCGGATACGAGATTTTAATAGTATTCACAGCCAAAGGGTTACACATGCAATAAGATTGAAGCAACACTAAAGCACGTGCCCCATTCAATCATAAATAGCAAAAGAGAAAAAGGTAATGGGTACAAAATACACAATTTCAAGACCAGTTGAGTTAGCCAACTTAAACCAGTAACCAAGGGGATTGACGGCAAAAGGAACACGATTTTTGATTAAGTGGCGCTCCCAAATAAATAATGCATTGAGAGAAAAAGAAAAAAGTGATCATAAATTATGAATAGATACAGTTAATATTTGCAAAATCATACAAAGTTACAACAAGCAACAAATCTAAAAAGGCATTTGTTGATGTTCGAGAAGAAAAAAAAAGCGTATTTATCCGTAAAGGTCTTCGTCTTCTCCACGGTGACCCCCGCCGCCACCACCAACAGGAATTTCCGAAGGATTCTGAGCCTCTCCTGGGAATCGGAAGTTGGTTCCGAATCCACGCTGTTGCTGAAGAGTCTGCGCGAACATCTCGTATCTGAAAACACAATTTTTGAAAAGAAAAATGAACTGAAACGCACTTTCTGATATCTGAGTCAGATACTGAACGACGAGCGAACTTCATAGCCTCTTCGAAGTGAGCGCGAGTGATTTCTGGGACTGGATCGACCAAATCGTCCTCCATAAGCTCCTCTCCCTTTGCGTTTCTCTCTTGACGCTCCTTCTCCAGGCGGATTTCTCTCTCAATCGACTCACGGATAGCCAATTTGCAAGCACTGAAAATTATAAAAATGTAAAATGTATCTTCAAATCATATAGCTTCAAAAGCGCAATCAAAGCGAGATTTACAGCTTTTAAAGCGCTGAAATGCTTGAAACTTTTTCTCTCGCACAACTATGACACTCACAAAACCATGCGCTCTTAAAAAAGAAAAAGAGAAAACAAAACGTTGACTCTCAATCCTCTGAAAGTGCGAAGAATTGCAAGTTCTTAAATTGTGCAGAAGCTTCTAAACGACTTTGAAAGGAAGAAAAACAAACCGCTGGCAAATTTCCGTCAAATCGGCTCCAGAGAATCCGACAGTGTTCTTGGCCAGGAAGTTGAGGTCAACTTCCTTGGCGATCGGGGTCTTTCTTAAGTTGGCCTTGAAGATCTGGAGGCGAGACGGTTCGTCTGGCAGCGGAATGTAGATAAGCTGATCCAAACGTCCAGGACGAAGAACAGCAGAATCGATGATGTCAGGTCTAAAGAAAAATCGTATTATATTTTATTTAAATGGAGCGAAAACCTGTTGGTGGCACCAATGATGAAGACGTTCTTCTTAGAGTTCATGCCGTCCATTTCAGTAAGAACCTGGTTGATGACACGATCAGCAGCGCCGCCGCCGTCACCAGCGCTTCCACCACGAGCCTTAGCAATTGAGTCCAACTCGTCGAAGAAGAGCACACAAGGGGCAGCAGCACGAGCCTTGTCGAAGACGTCTCTCACGTTGGCTTCAGATTCTCCGAACCACATGGTCAAAAGCTCAGGACCCTAAAAAACGAAATTTTGAAGTTTGAAAATTTTTGACTAAAAGTCCATCGACTTTGAAGCTCTTTTTACTATGAGATTGTCTAAAGTCGAGTAAAAGATTGAAATTTAAAAAAACAGGGATTATTTGAAACTTCAGTGATTTCATTCGCTAATAAAAAAATAAATTTATGAATAGATTACCTTGATAGAGATGAAGTTGGCCTGGCATTCGTGAGCGATAGCCTTGGCCAGCAAGGTTTTACCGCATCCAGGTGGTCCATAGAAGAGCACACCACGCGATGGCTGCATGCCGAATTTGAGGTATTTTTCCGGATGCTCCACGGGGTACTGCACGAGCTCTTGCAGCTCTCGCTTGACGTTCGCCAAGCCACCAATGTCGTTCCAGGTGATGTTGGGGGTTTCGACGACTGTTTCGCGTAGAGCAGAAGGCGCCGATTTTGCCCATCGCAAACTGAAAGAAATTAATGTTATAAAGTTATTGAGACGCTACATTTGCCAGTTGCACCTCACCCAAAAACTTTCTTTTCTATTTAGCTCCATTCACGACGGCTGGGAAAAACTTTAAGCGGTCATTCACCAGTGCTTTTTGAAGAGCAAAACTATTTTGAAAAAAGTAGCTACTTACTCGGAAGTTTTCCATAGAGACTGCAAGAGAGTTGAGCACTTCAGCATCAATCGTGTCGTCCTCCAAATCAATCAGGTCCATCTTTTCACGGATTTGTTGGAGAGCAGCTTCCGAGCAGAGAGAAGCAAGATCAGCACCGACGTAACCATGGCATTCGTTGGCGACTTGCTCGAGGTCAACGTCTTCAGCAAGCTTCATGTTCTTCGTGTGGATTCGCAAGACTTCAAGGCGGCCAATCGCGTCAGGAATTCCAATGTCGATTTCTCTGTCGAAACGTCCGAATCTTCGAAGAGCTCCGTCGATCGAGTTTGGTCGGTTAGTCGCGGCGATGACGACGACGTGAGATCGTTGCTTGAGACCATCCATAAGCGTCAAGAGTTGAGAGACGATTCTCCTTTCAACTTCTCCGTGGGTCTTCTCACGTTTCGGCGCGATAGCGTCGATTTCGTCGATGAACAAGATAGATGGGGAGTTCTTCTCGCACTCTTCGAAGGCCTTACGGAGATTTGACTCTGATTCTCCGGCAAGTTTGGACATGATCTCGGGTCCATTGAGCAGGAAGAAGAATGCTCCAGTTTCGTTGGCGACGGCACGAGCTATAAGAGTTTTTCCCGTTCCAGGAGGTCCGTACAGAAGGATTCCTCGTGGTGGCTTGATGCCGATAGCCTTGAAGAGCTGAGGATGACGCAGAGGCAATTCAACCATCTCCTTGATTTGAGCGAGTTGCTTTCGCGCCTGAAGTTAGTTTCATGAACTGGAGAAAAATAAAACTCTTTTGTATTATTTAAATCTGTAAACATGTCTTCACGTTATTGAGACTCATTTTTGAAGCTCAAATGAACCTCACCCAAAAACAGGAAAGTTTCTATTGCTCTATACGACGGTTGGCTGTAACCTTGAAAGTTAACACGCCAATGCTTTTTAGAGCTAATTTTATTCAGAAATGTCACAAATATGATTTTTTCTTTCAAAACTTACTCCGCCAATATCGTCGTAACCGACGTCGTTGAGGTTTTCTTCTTCCTCTTCGCGCTTGATGGCTTCTCCTTCATAATGGATCATGGTATCCGGTGCGACGATGCACGCTGGCGATGGATCAGTTTCAACGACCTGTAAACTTGAAGTTATTTCTCGGATTCGGACAATTAAAAAAAAAGATTGATCAAAGTTGTTCACGTACCTTGAACTCGACAGTTCTCATCGCAGCCTGGACAGTGAATATATCGTCCTTGTGCAACGGCCGGTAAGCCTCCAAGAAGTACGGCTTGAGGAAAACATCGAAGAGGTTTCCAGTGAGTCCCTCGATGGTGTCGTCGATTGGAAGAACATGGACTCTCTTTCCATATGAGAGGTTTGGCGCAGCCGTGATACTGAAAATTGAAATTCTTAATGAATGTCATGAAGTTATTGAGACGCTACATATACCAGTTGCACCTCACCCAAAAACTTTCTATTTTATTTAGCTCTTTTCGACGGCTGGGAAAAACTTTAAGCGGTCATTCACCAGTGCTTTTTGAAGAGCAACTTTATTTCATCATAGATTTCGAAATACACTACCTGACGACATCGCCAAGCCGAACTCGCAGATTGTTTCTGATGACACGGTTCATTCGAACTTTCTCGTTGGCACACCCATCATCAGCCAAAACGATGGCAACAGTCTCCTTTCTTTTCTTTCCCTGAAAAAAAATGATAAAAAAAAATTTCTGGAATTGATCCTATAAAAATAATGATTTTGTCAATAATTGTGTTCACGTTATTGAGACACATTCTTGAACGAATGCACCTCACCCAAAAACAAGAAAGTTATTATTGCTCTATACGACGGTTGGCTGTAACCTTGAAAGTTAACACGCCAATGCTTTTTAGAGCTACACAATCAAATAATTTGAATGGAGAGTGAGATTAACCTTCAGAACGACAGCATCGCCTCGGAACAAATTGAGCTCGTCCATTTTGGCTTGCGACAGAGCAATGACGGAATTGTCATCCTTGTCCGACTGGTCGACGATGAGTCGGTTGGGCTTGACCTTGTCTTTCAGAATAGCTGTGGCAAGAGCGTCATTCTTCTTTTCCTTCTCGTCTTTTGCTCTGAAATTCAGAAAATGATTACAAATCCAAAATCAGGAGAGAGAAGAAAAGGCAACTGAAAAACTCACACAGGTACTTGGGCCATAGCTGCTTTGAGAACGGCTCAGACCACTCTGAAAGTATAAATATGTGCACAGAATACTTATTAATAAAATACACGGAAAACAGTTCGAGCACAGACAAAAAAAGAGAAAGAAAAAACAGGCGATATTTGACCACTGACGGACGCCAATTCAAATGACGATGACAAAAGCAGAAGGGGCGTGCTTTTCGCGAGTGTACGCGGAGTGTGCGAAAAGATTACTGTAATTGCTCGATCTCATCTCGCGAGATCGTCATTCTCATGAGGTCAACGCGCGTCTCGATGTGATAAGAGGGTATTAGGTATGTGCTTGGAGCAATTAGTGCACCTTAAATCAGAAATACCGCTAATGGTGTGGTGTGAACTATGCTCCTGGGAAAAAATGCCAAGAAAAAAATTGCCTTTTAGCCTATTCTCTTCTTCCCATTGGCATATTCTTTTTTTATAATTTCAGAGTTTTACTTGAGGTATAGAGCTTTTTTCAAAATGGAATTCCTGTTTAAAAGATGAAGGTCAGGAATTCATTTGGAAAAAAAAACCATAATTTGTATCATGGGAACTCAAGTTGAATATTTTATTAATAGTAAAATTGTAAAATCTATTCAAGCGGCACTTCAAATTTCGGTATTCTCGCCAGCGTATCGTAGACTTTCTTCTGCAGACGCATATAGGTGAAGACATGATCTCCAACACCTGCCTAAATTCAGACAGTTCTCAAAAAAACTTCGAGGTTTACCTTCATAGCATTTGTTAAATAGGCGATTACTAGCTCATTTTCTGGATCAGCGCGAACTGAATCAAGTAAAGTTTTTTTTTCTTACGATGCAAATCTCACCAATTTGTCCTCCAACGCCAGGATGACCGAATTGCCAGGATCCCTGTAAACTATGTTATTGTTTTGAAATAAGCTCCAAAAACCTTTGGACTCTTGTCGTAGGTAAATCCTCGTTCTTTCACTTGAGGCTCTCCCAAAGTATGATCAAATGAAGGTCCATTCACTGGTGTTGATATTTTCTTGACAAAATGAAGGGTTTTTCAAATAGAATTTTATGATTACTTTGACAGCTTCACTCGACAAAATTGAGCCATCGAGGATAAGTTGATGGAGTTGGGCCAAGGCCCGAGCAGAAGCCACGCCGTTGACCCCTGGCTGGCCAGTAATACGAAGATCACTGTTATTGTAAATTGTAAAGTCCTGAATTGATAATTATAATTTTTTTGGTTTTTTTAAACTAACAGATCCAAAGTCGCGCATATTGTCCATGGCTCTTTGGAAATAACCTCGCGGATTATAATAATACCTAGCCATATTGGCCAACATCTTGTCATAGCCAAATTCTCTAAAATCAAAATTGTATCCTTCTAGTCAAGGATACACTACCGAACAGCCAACAATCGGCTCATTTTGAATAATCTCGCTAATCGATTCTCTTCAGCCGTACAGTCGCCAATGTGCATGTCAATGTCTGAAAAAAATTTTTAATTTTTTTAATCAAGGATATTGAGACTCACGATGTTTAATGGCCAACTCATCACGGAAAAACTGGCCAACTGTTCGATTTTGAGGCTCGATTTTTCTGAAGATCTGAAAATTATGTTGTTTTGAATTTTTGGGCTGTCTTTTTTTGAAGCTACTGGATAATAAGGAAGGGAAAAATACAATCAACATGCATTTTCTTTACGAATTTCCTAGATTTACATGTGAGGTTTTCAAAATAAACTTTTTTTTTCTTTTTTTTTTTCCTTTTCCTGTTGAAAATTCAACATGAAAACGTCTTTAAAATCACCAAATTAGTGAAATTTCTCACCTGATCAGCCATCCAACCGAAAGTCAACGGCTGGTAGGCCGTTTTGGATCCAGGTGGGAAAATTGGCGCCTGAGTCTCGATGATTTTTGCAATTTTCTCGTTATCAAGCAGTTCATCAAAGGTGATCCTCTTGTTGAAGTAGGGAATTCCGGCCTTAAGTTCAAGTAAAAACTTTTTTTACGGGATTTACAGGCATTTTCAAGTGAAAAATTTTTCACGGGAATTCACAGGCATTTTGAAAATTCTATGAAAGTTAATTTAGCGTCTGAAAAGGGTTGGAAATAATGTAGAAGTTCGAAAGTCTGGTTCAAAAAAGCCTTCGGTTCAAGTTTCCTTGAAAAGTTGCTTCATGAAGAACTTCTAATAAACTAATCAAAATGAATTTTCATCATAAAAGAACCCAATAACTGCATTTTCATTTCGAATTTCAATTGGAAAGGCTTACCAACCGTATGAGAGAGCACCATATCGATGGTGATGTCTTCCTTCCCGTTGGCTCCAAATTCTGGCCAGTACTTGGTCACCTAAAACTATCAAGTGGTGAGGCTTAGCCTACTTAATCATCTGATCTGACTAGGGAACTACTCGAACTCGTAATCGCGGACCGAGTTGAAACTTTAGTGGTTTATAGACCCAAGTCAGAATACTTGGAAACAAGAGAGAATATCTGCTAAACCCGATAGAGAGCTGAGAAAAATTTAGTAGAAAATGTGAAAATTAGGCCTGAAAATTTTCAGAATACTGCTTTTTACCTTATTTTATGTTTTTATCCAATCGCCTTAAATGATCCGGCTATAATAAACACTAAGCAACATTTTTCCAGCCAAAAGAAGGAGGAAAACAGAAATTTGATATTTTTCAAGCCTAAATTGTTCATTTTCAAAAAGCTTTTTCTCAGCAGCCTATGGGGTTTAGCAGATAATCTCTCTTGTTTCCAAGTACTCTTACTCGGGTCTATAATCCACCAAAGTGTCAACTCGAAACGCGTACCCGAGTCCGAGTACTCAGCAGATCATATGCTCTGTGCAGGCACTTTTTTGAGACCTGGTCTCCAAATGCACGGTGCTGTCACGGTGCCTAATCCGAGCAAAGTGTAAATTCAGTGTCAAATTTAGGCTTTTTTGAGGGAAGCCCTCAAAATTTTGGAAAGCGGTGTCAAATCGGTGCACTGCAGTGCATATCTGGTGCAAAAACATAGCGCAAGCCTGCGCTTTTAAAGGCGCAGCCTCCGTTCAAGACCCAGCAAAGGCAAAATGGCGCCATTTTCCATTTAAATTCTTTATTCTGTTTTTTACATTAAATTCTATTGTTTTAGTGTGTTTTTTCGGTGAAATTTCAATATTTTCTTGTGTTAAACTACGTTTATATCGTTCAATGTACATATGCTGGAGACTTTTCTTCATATAACGTTTTATTAGTCCTGAAAGTTTTTTGTGACAGTTTTTTGTGAAGTAAGTAAGTAAGTAAGTAATTATTTGTAACTTTCCATTGGAATTTTCAAATCTATAAAAACTATAGGACGCAAAACGTTTTTCAAAGAAAGTTTATCATACATACGACCTATTCGTATTTGAAGTACGATTTATCTTTCTCGCTGTTATTTTTGTGAGCTTTCCGAATAATTATACTGAAATCTCTTCTAATATAATTTTCATTCTGAATCGAGTAGTCGCTATTATAATGAAACGGTTATTTTCACTAAATTTTTGTACCGTGCAATAGCTAAGCTAACGTTAATTACCGTTAAGGCTTCACCATTATTATTACTTTCGCTAAAACTTACTATTTTCGTTGTTAACTTCAGAATCATAAATGGTCTACGCTTTTCGTTCAAGAAAATGGAGCTAGAGCTGCTATCGACGTATGAAGAGTTAAGATTTTAAAAGTGCAGTGCTTTGTTTTTCGTATTTTTTTTAAGGGCCATTTCTGTCATTTGGTACTTGAAATCTAGGGTGCCTGGCCTCAAAGGCAAAAGTCGAGAAACTTCTTTTACATGCTTTGGATACAGAAGACCAGGGAAGGGCCGAATTCCGTGCTCCGCGAAATAAAAAAACATAATTTTTCGCATTTTTTTCGATATAAATTCGTAATAATATGCTTTTTTTAAAAAAATTTTTACAGTCTAGTCATTTGTTTTTTTCCACGCTGACCATCGAACAAAAATAGCATTTGAAAAGAAAATAGTTTACATGAACGTCACCTTTGAAATCCAAAATTGTGCTCTTTTTTTGTAGTGAGGGAGTCGTCAGTGCTTTCCTCGTTCCAAAAAGGAAAGATTAGTTCCGCAATTAAAAATTAAGTTCCCTGCTTTATGGAGATCTCAAAGTACTACTAGTGTCATTGAATTCTCAAGCTGGGTCTTTTTGTTAGCAAATGGTAGTCCGTACAATAATAAAAACGAGCCTACTTCCTCGAGAAAAGCTAGTGACTAGTGAGCTGAAGGATCTATGAAAATTTAATAAGCTCGAAATACACTTTTTGAAATTATTAAAATTAAAAAAGTCACGCCTGCCTTTATGGCGCTTTGCAGTATTGCATATTGAAAAATGAAACAAAAAAATTGATAGTGAGTTTTTTTATTCACTTCTTTGTTTACACTATTGTCTTGTTGATCAACGGCTTTCCAAATTTCAAAAATCTTTTTTTCGCAAAAATTTTTTTTTCAAAAGCAGAACCTTTCTCAAAAAAAATTTTGAAAGTTCTAGAGCCTCCAGTCATTTCAGGATTATAATCGACTGAGAAATTGGTTTAATAAGATAATTTTTGTTTTCATCAGATTGATGAATTCTAAGCGAAGTAATTTGAAGTTGAACAATGAAAACCGCAATAATTTTCTGTAAAACTTATTAGTTTACAGCCCTTGTCTAGGTCTTTCGGATATTTAGCAGTTTTCGTTCAGTAACTCATTTCTAAAATCCGACAAAAATTCAAATAAACTCCTTCCAATCAGATCATGAGTTCAGCCTTTTCGGCTTTTGAGCGGCTTTTTCTGGCTTTACTTGTTCCAAATACTCTCTGATACTGTTGAAACTTCCGCTACAGCTCTAATTATAAAATTTAGAATGAAATAATCCGAAAAAAATTTTTTTTGAAATTTTTTGAGATTCTTTTGATTCCAGGTTTCAAGCTGTAACTTACTACCACAATTAGCCACCCAGCTGATTTTCTTGTGTTAAAATACTGGATCTGCAAGTAACAACTGTAGAAAGTTTGACAGAAATCGGACAACTTCTGCAAAAGTTATGACGAAAAAAGTGAAATTGTATATCTTACTGCACGGTACTGTAATTATCTATATACTTAATTAGCGACTCAAACTCGATTGCGGCACAGTCCTGTTTTGCTAGAAAGCTCATTTAACTTTGCGTTTAGGAAATCCCTGAAAATCGGTCAGAACTTTCTTTAATTCACGGGAGAAGATTTTGGAAGTCTCACGTGTACAACTCCTTAGTTTCCTAGGAATTACAGAGTGACCAATAAATATGGATGAAAAACTTCGAACAAAGCTCGTATCGAGGTAAATTATTTTTGGAGCATGAAATTTTCTCAGGATGTCCAACACATCTTCATTTAAATATGTGCAAAAATTTGACTCTTTATTTCCATTCACCTTCTGCTAGTAGTCAAAGTTTCTCACATAACTTCAATTTCGATTTCAAAATTCCTGTAAGTGAGTTTTAAAGCCGTGATTCAGTTTGGAAGGAGTGCTGAGAAGATTAAAGATGAGTCCAGATGTCTTGCCTTTACTCATTTACTCTGAACGAAAAGGACCGCTGTTTTGAAATGACAGCACTTGAGCCTTAGCTTGTTTCTGATAATTATTTCGACCGTCCTCATGTTCCGAGCCAGGAAGACCTGGAATAGATGCCCCTTACCAATCTTTGACTGTTTTTCTTATTAACCGTCCTCTCAAATGTGCATGAAACAAAAAAAATGTGATGGTAGTAAGTAAGAAGGAAGCTTCCGATAAGAAAATAAGCTCTATTCAGCATTTTTCAGCCAATTCAAGGAAAAAACCGTATATTAGGAAGTAATCTTTGGAACATTGTTAGAAGAAATCCTGGTAAATAAAAACAAAAAAAGGAGTCACAATTAAACAACCAAATGAAAAAGCTCAAGCTTTTTGAAAATCCGTTCCATATTTAGTGACACCCCTGTCTTTCCACCATTCAACTAAATTCTTTGAACACCACGAAGAGAAGAATTTCTTGTTCGGTCTCATTAAATCGGTCTTATTACTCTGATGAACAAATCTCATGAGCCTCCTAACGCAAATGTGGCTCTAAAACTAATAACTTTATGTCAAACTTGTGTTTCGAAATCAGTTAAAACTTTTTTGTTAAGTTTCAAACTAATTATAATATAAAAAAAGTGAGTTTTTTTATTTCAAATTTTTCTTGTTTTATTGTTCAATTTTTCAGATCAACTTGGAAATGCGATGGATTGCGCAGCACACCAAATCTTTATCTTCTGTCCGACGAAATGTCTACATTTCTAATTCAAAAATTTTATTTTATTTTTTTCTCAAGTATTAGTTTAATAATACCATTTTTGGCTATCTTCCCTGTTTTGAGAACTTCTCCGTTGTTTTCGTCTAGTCATTTTTAACCCACTGTATAACTTTCAAATTTCTTCGAAATTTTAATTTTTACTTGGGCAGTCTTTTTTGCGTGTGCTTGAATTTTTTTTTAGTTTGCTCAGTAGTTATGTGATAATCTAGTAATCTAATCCGCTCAGCAGAAAGGTCATTTTACTTTGCGGTTACGAATTTCCTCAAATTTGGTCAAAAAACTCCTTGATGTACCAGATGAAGATTCTGGAAGTCTCAACCTACACAACTTCCTAGTTCTCGAGAAAAAGACCTCACAGCCCTCAAATCGCCTATTTTCACGGATTTTGAGGGTTTCGTTGCCTGTGAGGGTTTTTTTTTCTCAGCAGCTAGAGGCTGTGCAGGGTTGAAATTTCAGAATCTTCACCTGGTACAACGAGGAACGTTCTAACCAAGTTTTAGAAGATTCCTAATCGCAAATAAAAATTACCTTGATTTCCAGTGGTAACCTGCGCAAACTTCTAGTTTTGGACATTTAAAATTCACAGTTAGCGTTCAATCAAAGATCAACATAAGTCCAATATTTTCAACCTTCAACAAATTCAAAGCAAACGTTAAAAAAATTTCAAACCTGCCCCATAATTTCCCCATCTTCACTATTACATAATGACCTATTTACTAATCTATAAGGTTAATAACCGGTTTTGGTCACGCTCACTCAGATATTATATTGTTAAGCCATATCTCTGTCGTATACTTGATGTACTTCCATTTTTCAAAAATGGCATCTCAATTATTACTTTCACTACAAAATATCCGCGCATCATTACATCTGTTCTAACATTTTCTTGTATAGCGTTTCCCTAATCGATCCTCTACTTGCGGTATATTTAACAAATTTCTTTCATGCATTATTTTTTATATCAATAAAAATTGTAGTAAATAATGTAAGTTCAATGGTTATCGCAAATCAATCGAGCGAACGAATAGAGCAGTAAGCGGTCCGCCAGCTCTTGAATACAACGTGAGAAAGTGCGCTCTATCGGGATATTGCAGCCAGCCATTTTTGAGAGATTTGGGGCATGCACCGTGCAGCTGCACTCTTTTGACACCGAAAAAGCACCAAAAATGACTGGGGTTTCCACTATCACATGCACGGTGCGCCGAGCAGTGCCAAATCTTAGCGGCACCAGTGACGGCACCGAGTCAAATCTCTTGAGAGTAGTTCCCTAGTGAGCGCTTTCTTAAGTTCAAATAAACCATAAAAGTTTAATTCTGAAGGTTTTTGAACTTTTCGATTGAAAATAGTGACAAGAAAATTAAAATACTCGATTTTCAGAAGGACGGAAGACACTCTTATAACTTTATTTTTCCTTATTTTTTTAAGGTAAAAAAAGAGACCTTCTACTTTTTTTCATTTCAAAAAGAAAAAGCAAAAATGTTGAATTCCCCTCTAAAGCTGGATAGTATACAGGAAATGAAGAGACGCAGAGAAACCCCGCTTTGTTCGTAAGTCTATTTTCTCTTAATCTTTCCTTATTCATACCTAACAGGAAAAAAAATTTTCACCTTATCGGAATAATCACACAACCCACGGTCCACCAACATGGCGAAGCAGATTGCCGTGGCGCTCTCAAATTATGAAAATCAGTGAAAAAAAATTGAAAAGTTCTCACTTTTGTACAGCTGAAAACGGTCGAGATCGTGTCCTCCTTCCATTCTTTGCTGAAAAAATTTCCCGGAAAATGATCTAAATCTGAAAATTACTTGCACTCAACATCCGCATAGCCTCCCCAGAGGTCAACGACAACATGTCCGCGATGGATCACACAAAACGCGGCGCCCGCTTTTTCCCATCCTTCTTTGAAGTTTTTGCTGAAGGTTATCAATTTCAAAGCATAGGTGAGATATTCCTGGGGTTATTAAAAATCTCCTTTTCATTTAAAAGTCATTTTTGGTTTTTCTGTCAGATTCAGCGCTGTCACTTTAATTTATTTAGTCTCTAAAAATGAAAAATACAATAGTAAAGGCTTGAAAAGCAATCGCCTTTACTATCTTTCCGATATTCGAGAATTTTATCATGTTCTTTGAACATTACTTCACTAAAACAAATTTTTTAAAAAATAGAAATTTTTTCAACTGAAACTGAGGTCTATGCAAAACTCGAGGTACCAATTTTTCAAAAAAGTGAAAACCTGAACGACTCCTTGACGTCGCTAAAGAGTTCATCAACAGTTCCATGAATCGGTATCGCTCTTTTCATTTTCCCTTGAATCTACAAATTACAAAAAAAAGCGAAAACTAGAAAAAAGGTCAAGAAAAACCGGTTGAAAGTGACAAGTTCGAAATTAACACAATCGGCGGCGAATAATCGTGAAGGAAAACAGACGAAAGAAGATTTCCAGGCGGGTGGAAGATGGCCAAGGACAACCGACGATTTGTCCCCGATTTCGGTGGCGACAAAATGGATATATCACTTCAGAATGTTCGGATCAAGGGTCGTTTGAATATTCATTTTTGAGTTCAAAGATCATTTCAAAAATTGCTAGGAGCTGTATTTTCCGGAAAAATTCCACTCTGAAGTGAGAAATCCTGAGTCATATAGAAAATGTAGTCTCATATGAGCTAGTAAATACAGAAACAATGCAATAGAGCTGAAAAATTTTCCTTTCCGACTTTGAAAAAAAGTTGATTTTTTCCTAGGTGGGTTTTTTTTTATCAACGAATCATTTTGATCAATCATTTTCAGCCTCTTCCGGATTCATCATACTTTGTAATCAACGTCTACGCTAAACTCTAGTTAATCAAACAAAAAGAAAAATGACGAAATGCCATGTTTCCTTGTTTGCCCGAATGATAAGAGTTTTAAAAAGCCGATTAGAACTTTGAAATTTGAGAATTATCATATTTTTTTAGAAGAGAAAAATTTCAGTAACATTATTGGATAAGAAAGATCTTTTTCCTGTATGAAAACCTTAAAAGCTTCCAATTTTCAAGCCCCTTGCATCTTTTTCGACCCTGATCATCAGGCTTCTTCCTTCCGAAGAATTTTTTTACATCACAAAAAAATTACACTTCACTGAAAAAAAGTGTTCTTTGAAATACAACTTCAGAAGAAGAATTTGATAAAAAAATAGGGATTGAAGACATTTTCACATATTTTTTTGGATTCCTACTAGAGTTCTCAAAATGACCAATTGAAAATAATGACATTTTTTTCAAAAAAACGAAAAAAATTTTTCTTTTTGACATTTCAAACGAATGTCGTTTTTTTGAAAGATCAACCAAAATTGATCATTTTCATTCTTTTTCATTTTGTGAATTTTCAAGTAATGACTGAAAAAGTGAATGATCCTTTTATAAACAATCATATTCTGACTATAAATAAATGTTCGCCTTAATGAACCAACATTTTCAAAGTGAAAAGTGAATGTTTACTTTTTTTGAACAAAAATTTTTTTTCGAAAAAAATAAGTAATTGTTCATTTTTCCCAAACGCTCAGTTATGAAATTCAACCAAAATGAACTTTTTAACAAACGGTTCACGTGAAATTTAACTAACTGGTCGAATTCATCAAATGTTTGGAAAATGTTTGGTTTAACGTTCGTTCAAACAATTACTTTTGAGAACTCTAATTCCTACACAGATCAGCACTTCCTTTCTTCGTGAGGAACTTTTTTTAAACCAGAAAAGTTCGGTTTTTGGCCGAATGTTGTTGTTTTGTCGGCAAGAATGTCAGTTTTACGCAAGAAAAAAAAAGACGGCTTTCTCTTGACACGATTATGACGTGAAAAAGACATGATTGCGCGTAAAAAATGATCGAATCGAAGCGAAGACAACTTTTTTGGACTCATTTCAACGCAAGTGTTCTGGTTCAGACTTGGCTGAACGCCATGAACTGTTTTTCGAGTCCATTAAAGTTCTTCACTACTCCATCAAGCTACATTCTTTTTTTTTTCTTAACACTTTTAATTTCGAGACATTTTTCTCCATTTCAAACAATTTTCCATACTTTTGAAGAAGTTCACCCGAACTTTAAACTACACCGAACCTACAAATTGCGATAAATCTTGCGAAAACAATGAAAATGATCATCAGATTGGCGAACAACGGGGAAAAAAGACAAGGTCGTCCAAAAACAGAACAACCGTCCAATCGAAAGTTACTTTTCAGAAGTTCTCTCCTTATCTCAACCTTTAAAGAGTTTCCATTGATTAGTTCCCTTCCCTTTCATTTTTTCAAAGTTCTATATACTGATTTGAGTTAAAAAATGCTTTAGTCATCTGAGGAGCTTGAAGTGGAAATGATTACTACCCAAGTCTCTGAAAATACTCCAAAACTCGCTTTCAACACCTCATTTTTCAATGGAAAACCTCCGAATGTCTATTTTTTCCAAATCAAACTTCTTCTTTTTTGTTTTGCTACATTGCTGACAATGAAAATCATGTTCCTTTATGATATGATATCACAAAGGATTGTTGAATGTGAATGGAGGAGTTGTAACAAAAAATATTCTCGCCGTAAAATAGGGAAACCCGTCGGGTGACAAGGCGTCTTCATTTTTTTTTTCGTTCCTTCTCTTCTTTTTCAATTTGAAATATTTTCAGTGCTCAGTATTCATATTTTCTCATTTTCAAAAATGATTTTTCTTTGAATATCTTTCTGTTCCACTCGAATTTGCTCATAAAGTAGCTTGAAACTGGAATCTGCCAAATCAAAGGGTTCACAAAAGCTTCTCGATTCCCTTTTCATGATTTTTGAAAGCTTGTTTCTCCACTTATTTCAAAACTTCCCACCTCCCGTAACTAAAACACCGAAAAAGTTAAAAATAACCAAAATCAGTCTGTTTACAGCCATGCGACTTTGGTTATTGGTCCCAACGGTCATTTTGCCTTTCTTTTCGACGGGTTCGTTATTTTTGAAAGAACAAAATCTTTAGAAAATTGGAGAGTGATTCTAGAGCGATTTTTCTATTCACAGATTCTTACTGGCTTGATAAAATAATCATCGGCAAATTTTATAGGCCGGTCTAGCGGAAAAGAGTCCTTCTCAGTGTTAAGTATACTGCTAGACTTCAAAAGAAATCAGTAAATACTTTTAAAGCAAAAAAATTGAAAAATCACAAGTAATGAAGAGATGAAAATTCAAATACCTAGAAAATTTTCAGTCCAAGCCGGCGCAAATCTCGAAGTTTTGACGAACTTGGCCTGCGAACAGAATCCAAAACTCTCCATTTGTAAACGGAATCGGGAGACGAAAAGTGTCAAAACTGAAGAGCGCGATGAAGTCGTTGAGAAGGAAGAAAGTAAAGAAACCAAGTGATTTTTTGAATAAATCCTTGCGAATTCAGTGATAATGCCTCCGCCGATGCCATTCGGAGACCGGAAAAAAGACGTTGCCAAGAGTATCGATAAGGCTGTTGGCGCCAAGAAAGAGGTTTTTGATCTAAAATTGATAATATATTATTCCTTCCTATTAATAGGAAGGAATTTTGGGTCCTCGAATACTCGTGAGCGTTAATTGTGCATACACCAATCTTGGGGGCTCGAATCTTTGCAAACGATTCTTGGGAATATTCACCTCGTTTTTGAATTTCCATCTTTTCTTTCCTTCAATTTTTTTTTCTTTGTTGTTCTATTGAGATGATGTCGTGTTTCGACCACAAATTAACATTGTATGATTTTTTTCAACTAACTTCTCATCAAATAATGCATTTTTTCTCGCATACACGTAGTCAAAGATACACTGCATAACGGCTACCACATTTTTCATTCACTCTGTATACATTTTCTATCAACTTCTGTTTACAAAAAAGTTGGAAAAACTATAAAAAATCAGAAAAGAAGTGAATATTCCCAAGAATCGTTTGCGAAGATTCAAATTTGCAAAGATTCGAGCCCCCAAGATTGGTGTAGGCACAACTAACGCTCACGAATATTCGTGGACTCAAAATTCCTTCTCACTATCCTAAAATTGAAAAAATTTGAAAGAAAAATTCAGGTTGCAACTCTTCCTCAACTGACCGATGAAGAGGCGCGAGTTTTGCAGGCAAAATGTGCCAAAGTCGCTCCCCTTGTTCAGGAGGTTTGATGAATTCTGAAATAAAACTCGTAAAAAATCGAAAAAAAAAAATTAGTCATGATCAAAAATTTAAAAAAAAAAAATTCATTTTTCGTTGATTTCATACACTAACACGCTATACGTAGTAGAAAATAAATTATTCAAACTGCTCGAAAATTCTTCCTGCAATGAAGAACCCACTGATTTCTTCCAAGAATCGTGCAAATCTGTTTTAAAATCTATTAAAGGTCCTCCAGGCCTCAAGACGCCTGATCAAAGCCTTTTATAACAGATTACAACTTGAAAAATGATGAATAAAAACGAAAAAGAATCTTTTTCTCGTGAAAATTATTGCAAAAACGCAACTTTATGGGCGTGGCCTGAGAACAATGCGGCGCTTTTGCATTCCAGCGTCTTTTTACGCAAATTTTTGACGACTTTCATTTTTTTCTTTTTTTCTTTTTTTCTTTTTCGACTTTGATCCAATATATTTTTTTATATTTAATCACATATTTGAGATATTTAAAAAAACAAGTTTAAGTAGAACTGTATAAATTTTTTCACAATGGGCTTGTTTTGGTTCGAATTTTCTTTTTTTCCGCTCATAATTGTTTTTTTTCTATAGATAATAAACATTGAAGAAAAAAACCTACGTTTAAAACAATACATAAACAACTGTTCGGAGCGTCATTGAAATAAGTTCTCGAAAATCGATTAAATTTATTTTTTTTCGACCCATACGTCTTAAGAAAATAAAAATTTAGAACTTCTCGTTTTTTTTCGTAGTTTATTAACATTTGAAATGTATTCTTATTAGTACGAAGAATATTTTCAGCACTGTGCGAAAGGCAAAGTGACGGCCCAAAATGCGGGCAGATGTGCGGCTTATTTCCGCGACTGCGGAAGGTTCATTCCGAGGAGTGATCCGCTTGGAGCGATCGCGAATTCTTGGAGTTCTGGGGTACTTCCCTTATTTCAGAGTATGTTGTAACTGATTAGTTATAGGTGAACATCAACCTGGCAACAGTCGGAGTCAATGGAATCCCATATTATCCGATCAATGAGGAAGGCGGCGTTGGTGTCGGTGTGGGGCTTGGGATTCCATTTGGCGCTTGGGGCGGTGGTGCTTCGACTTCTGTCGGAGTTCGGTAAGTTTTTCAAGGTTTTACGGAAATTCTTTGCACTTGAACTTTGCCTCAACACCATACCTTCTGATACCTTCAGGGACTACTTCCAAGGCGACCAGGAAGCCGGCGCCAACTGGTACGACGGCAAGTACGGCTACAAGGTTGCTTCATGTCCCTGAAGGTCTTCTCAGTTCCAACTTCAGAACCACTGGAGCATCCCGTTGGTCCAATCATTAGGCGTGGAAGGTGGTCAGCACAACACGGTCGGATTCCCGCTTCACGGTCCCAACGCCGGCGTCCTCAACGTCGACAACGGCTACGGCGTCGGCGGCTACTACGGCCACAACGACCACGTCGGCGTTGACTGGCGTCGCGGCGACGTCGTTCACAATTTTGGCGTCGGCGTTCCTTTTGCTGGCGTCGGAGTCAACACCGGCCAGGCGGTCAGCTTCCCATCTTTGGATACCTTTCTGAATGCTGGGAAGAAGTAGAAATATTTCTTCACTACGTTTCTAGGATCTCATTCTCTGAAATCACTATTTTTGAAATCTCTCTTGAATACCTATAAGGAAGGTACTTCCACTTGAATCTTTTCCGATCCTCAAGAAATTTTCAAAGATTCTAAAAGCTGCGACTTGCCAAACTCCTCGATTTTGAAGAAAGCACCCTCTAAATCGCTTTTTGGACCTTTCCAAGAAACTAGCCTTCTATAGGATTTTTTCAAAAACCAATTTTTCAAGCGAATATTTTCATTAAGGAAATTCGAAATCTCGAATCAAATTCTCTTTTTTTCACGGCATTCCTAATGGGATGAGAGGAAGGTGAGCGAGGCGTCAAAGCTTCTGAATTTACAAAAGATAGCGCTTCTGATAAAAATGACTGTGACGCCACAGCTACCTATCGTTGCAAATTAAACTGAGTATTCAACGGCATTAAGAATACATTTGGCTGCGTACTTGAGGTTTCAAATTTCGCGCCAAAATTTTTTTGACGTCTCCGCACCCCGTTTGGGAACGCCGTGTTTTCAGGTGCTAACGCTCCTGAATTTCCAAAAAACTGACTTTTTTCTTCGTTTTTCTTTTGCCTATCACCTTTGAACTACAGGAAATCCTTGTTATATTGCAAACTTATTTTTGAAAAACCTTGT
Organism: Caenorhabditis auriculariae; assembly: GCA_904845305.1. Taxonomy (NCBI): domain Eukaryota; kingdom Metazoa; phylum Nematoda; class Chromadorea; order Rhabditida; family Rhabditidae; genus Caenorhabditis; species Caenorhabditis auriculariae. The sequence goes on along the minus strand of CAJGYM010000021.1, from coordinate 920,540 downwards.
ACCTTTTTTCCATCCATTTCCATTTCCTTGTTCAATCCCTAGCTTTAAAACCGCTCTCTTCATTGTTTGTACAAAAGAATAAAGTCTACAATAATTAGTCTCCTCGAAGTTCCCGCACGATTTCATAAATTTCTCTCCCTTTGGTCTCGGGCAAGAACCGGTACAGGTAGAACAGGGCGAACGCCGATGGGACCGTATAGAGCGGCAGGAAAGCGAAACTTCCAAGAACCGAGTACAGAGGGAGGATCGTGAAGGTGCTGACAACGACCATGATTGTGTTGATTGCGTAGGAGGTGGATTGGGTGATGCTTCGGTATTTTTGAGGGACGAGTTCCGATGAAATGAACCAGGAGATGGGTCCGACGGCGGTTCTGAACATATTTCATTGGCACTTCCCTATCCTGTTTTCTGAAAACTTCTATCAACCTCTTCCGAATAGCTCACCCGTAAGTGAAGCCATAAACGACCAAGGCGCCGAGGCAGCCGTACTTCATCTGGTCGAGAACCGGCTGCAACTGGGAGAACAGGACGAACGTCGCCACGGCCAGGATGTTGAGCAAGGTGAAGATCAGAAGCAGCGGCCGACGTCCCCATTTTTCGATGACCGTGGAGCCGGAGAGAGTTCCGAGGACGTAGGCCAAAGTCATGGCGGTGCTGCTCCACTGGGCGATCGACGATTGAAGATTGGCTTGTTCTAGGAAGTAGGTCGAGGAGAGGAGTATTGACCAGAGGGGCACCGTGTTCTGAAAAATTTTTTGAGAAAGGTAGGGTCTTGAAAAGAAACTTTTTCCAAGCCTTTTCAGGAAAAAAAAAATGACTTGAATGCCCATTTTTAGTGACGAACAAAAAGTTCTGGACCAAACTAGATTCACTGGAGGCAGTTTCTCATTCTCTTAGGAACGCCAGAGTAGCCACTATAGGGGCTAGGAGAGTATCCACTATAGGGGCTAGGAGAGTAACCACCATAGGAGCTCGGAGAGTAACCACCCTAGGGGCTAGGAGAGTAACCACCCTAGGGGCTAGGAGAGTAACCACCCTAGGGGTTAGGAGAGTAACCACCATAGGGGTTAGGAGAGTAACCACCCTAGGGGTTAGGAGAGTAACCACCCTAGGGGTTAGGAGAGTAACCACCCTAGGGGTTAGGAGAGTAACCACCCTAGGGGCTAGGAGAGTAACCACCCTAGGGGTTAGGAGAGTAACCACCATAGGGGTTAGGAGAGTAACCACCATAGGGGTTAGGAGAGTAACCACCATAGGGGCTAGGGAGAGTAACCACCATAGGGGCTAGGGAGAGTAACCACCATAGGGGTTAGGGAGAGTAACCACCATAGGGGGCTAGGGAGAGTAACCACCATAGGGGTTAGGGAGAGTAACCACCATAGGGGGCTAGGAGAGTAACCACCATAGGGGCTAGGAGAGTAACCACCATAGGGGTTAGGAGAGTAACCACCATAGGGGCTAGGAGAGTAACCACCATAGGGGTTAGGAGAGTAACCACCATAGGGGCTAGGAGAGTAACCACCATAGGGGCTAGGAGAGTAACCACCATAGGGGTTAGGAGAGTAACCACCATAGGGGCTAGGAGAGTAACCACCATAGGGGTTAGGAGAGTAACCACCATAGGGGCTAGGAGAGTAACCACCATAGGGGTTAGGAGAGTAACCACCATAGGGGTTAGGAGAGTAACCACCATAGGGGCTAGGAGAGTAACCACCATAGGGGCTAGGAGAGTAACCACCATAGGGGTTAGGAGAGTAACCACCATAGGGGCTAGGAGAGTAACCACCATAGGGGTTAGGGAGAGTAACCACCATAGGGGTTAGGAGAGTAACCACCATAGGGGGCTAGGAGAGTAACCACCATAGGGGCTAGGGAGAGTAACCACCATAGGGGTTAGGGAGAGTAACCACCATAGGGGCTAGGAGAGTAACCACCATAGGGGCTAGGAGAGTAGCCACTACAGGGGTTCGGGAAAAACAGCCCCTAGGGGGAACAAATAACGCCTCACATAAGGATAAAACTCAGGTGGTCCCTACAGGGGCTTGGAGTCTGATCCCTGAATTCCAAGAGTTCAAGTGGCCCCTATGGGGAAATTCCTTCAGAGGCCGCTTTTACAAGTTTTAGTGATCCATTCAAAAAATAAGATCGATAAGAAAATGTTTCATAAATTTTCTGAGTAATCAATCTTCCTAAGCGAGTAAGATTGACAGCTGGAACTTCAAAAAATATTTTTTTTTAATAATATTTTGATATTTATCTCATCAATTTCCCTTTGAGACTTGAACTATCACACTTGATCCCAGTATTCTTAAAGCTTTTGACAAAAAATCTAGCCTAGTCCAGTTCAACTTTTTAGGAAACTAACTTAAAGATGGCTACTGAAACCCTCACTAGAACCTCCTTCATCGCCTAGTTTTCCAGGTTCAATAGGAACATGCCTGGATTAGATCTAAACTTCCTCCTTATTATTTTTTTTTCTAGAACAGCGCTCTTAACGACATTTCTCAGACCAGATTGGAATGGATTTTGCAATCTTCCTAATAAACTTTGTTCTCCATTCTAAAGAACCTGCAGTGTGGCGCAACTGAGCAAGTGCGCTCTCCTGAGATGCGGCTCAAAAAACAGGTCCTTGAGGGCTTGGATCGTCGAAATATCGCTTTCCTCCGCGTCTTCTTCCTAAGTTTTGAAGTTTACTTATATTCCTCAAGAGAAAAAAACCATCTGGATATTCCTCAAGACTTCCTTGGCATCAACGTGGCTGCCAAGGTAAAAATGGACAGAATTTTCGGCGGCTTCTTCATTTTTCGCAGTGATGAGAAGGAATTTCGGGGTTTCGAGGATGAAGAAGAGGGTTATGAAGAAAATGAAGCCTAGAAAATGTTAAAATTTATTTTCCATGAATAAGACGGCCGCATGTAGAATGGCTTCTTCAAAGTGACCGACTTTTTCGGCATGCTATAAAATACGACCGCTTCTTTTTACTCCACTGCAAATTAATAAAATACGGGCGTTTTTTGATTTTCATTATTTTTAAAATTAAACGAGATTCTAATTTTTTCGATGCTTTTTGATCCTTATAGTGGTGTCTTTTTTGTTTGTTTGATAGTATTTTTTTTATTAAAAAAATTTTTTTCAAGATTTATTTGTCAATTAGTCAATTTTTCTTCACTTCATTTCCGGTTCGTTACAGATTCATGAAGCCGTTTTTAAAAAGCTCCTAATGAGAAGCCTGAATTTTTTTGAACAATTAAAGAAAAAAATTTTTCATAATGAGTTCATTAATTTCATCTTAGTACTATTATCTCATTTCATCACGTCGACTGGTCGGTCTCATTGCCGCTCTCTCATGGGATAACATTCCGACGCCCGTCAGCCCTGGAGACAAGCTGGGCGCCGTACTGTTCCAACATGGTGAAGCAGTTTATTAGCTGGTACTACCAACGGGCCAACATTATTTCCCGCTAGTTGTCACGCCGGGACTTATTGGACAACACTCGCGCCGACGACTAACTCTTCGATTATACCATGATTCAGCAGAGATTTTCTTCATCTTACTCTGAAGACTGAATAAATTGAATTGAATTGACTATTATGAATAGTTTTCTTCAAAAGGAAAAATAGGGAGAACTACAAAATTTGAGAAAAAGATTGAGAAACGCTCGTATTTTATTAATTTGCAGTGGAGCAAAAAAAAGCGGTCGCATTTTGTAACCCCCTTTATAGCCAACTTTTTCTGATACCAGTACTCAAAAATCGCAAATCTTCCTAACAGCCATTCCCAATGCGACCAAAGACAGGAAGAAAAATAAAAACGAACAAAAAGGTACAGCAAAGGCGAGAAGCCAGAACAAATGGCCGCCTAAAACTCCATCCGTTCCCAGTAAACTCGCTATCAAGGTCATTATAGCAAAGGAAATCTCGCTCCAAAACGACATGAAGCCTCGGAGTTCCGTCGGGGAGCATTCCTAGAGTTATTCCATTCAAAAAGACAAATCGCTTCGAAATACGGACCTGAAGGTATAAAATACAAGATTGGTAGGTAACAGCGACACAGACGGAAGTGATCAGTCTGGCCGTGATGAGAAGTTCTGGAATGTACCTATTTTTATGAATTAAATATTGGTTGCGGTTTCCCACTCACCAATAAATAGCCGCGCATCGCAGGACTGAAGCGAGGAAAGCCAAAAAGTTACCGGCCAGGAATCCTACTGAAATAAGGTTAATGAGATGGAAATGTGTGCCACGACTTGAAATTTCACGGAACGACATTCCGCTGTTCCGCTGCGTGCGTTCGCGAGGCGTCTTTCGAATCTAGGTCATGTTTTTTTCATTGATTATTATTGCTGTGGGAGCCCAGGAAAGAAGAATAAGAAAAAAAAAAATTTAAAGCGCGACCAAGGTTCGCAAAGGCGCGCAGCGGCACATCGGAATGTCGTTTGGTGAAATTCCAAGTCGTGGTACACATTATATATAAAGCTGAAAGAAAATAAACTTGCACCCGACTATAAAACGACTTACGCTTCACTGAGAATCACGTCACATTTTACAGCATTTTTTTTGGCCTGTTTTCACACACCTCATGTTTAACCATTCCAAAAGCGTCTCTAAAGAAACTACTACTTTTTTAAAACCTTCCTTTTACTTCAATTTAAAAGATCTTGGTCGCACTCAGAATGGCTAAAACGTCGCGGAAGGAATTTCTCAAACCTTTCCTTCCATATCGATCGTTGAGCACCGGACTCAAGCCAATGCCGACAAAAAATCCGACGAACCAAATATTCAAAAGAATATTCCAAATCAAATTATACGTGGAATCGTTCATAACCGTATCACGTCGGGCCAGCGATTCATTGATATAAATCTGAAAAAAAACGCCTTGAACTTCAAATAAATTCAAAATTACTTTAAACTGCTGAACAGGCGTATTCAAATAGGTCGTCGAAAATCCATAATTAAAATTCGCAGCGAAAGAAATATAGACAAAAATGAGGAACTGTAAGAATCGCCATAGTTTTTGGTTCATTGCAATTTGAACGAAGGGAAGAAAAAGGACAATAAAATCGCAGGGTTCTTATCATTTCAATTCACATAAAAATCTGGTTATTTGCGAGAGAGAACAAAAAAAAGAGAAGAGTTTAGTTGGAATTTCGAACAAGATTTTTAAAATGTACTAGACTTTTATCCTTTCTGAAGCTACACTGGACCTTCTAACCCGATTTTTCATGATTCATTAAGCCATAAATCTTCCCAAAATTATTTTTAAAAAGCTAATTTTTTGATTTCGAGAATTTTCAACTTTACAGAGTTTTTTGCATTTGTTTTTCTGAACGTGGAGAGTCTCCAAAACTTTGCCAATGCCTAAAAATTCCGAGCAAAGCACGCCACTGACCAAATTCCCTTCTGAACCACTTTGAGACATCAAATTCAAATTTTCTATGTTTCTGCAGTCCAAATATCCATTGAAAACTTTAAATTGACCATTTCGAAACACATTTCTTTCACAAAAATCGACCAAAAATGTGCAAAAAACAGGAGATTTAGACGTTTTTGTATCATTTCCTGACCCAAGTTCCCCGTTTTTTTTTGACCCCCACTGTATATTGTCTTCTTTGCTTGTTTTTACTGTAAATCAAAAAAGTTTGAACTGAAATCTTGTGGTCTATTTCTTCATTGCACCATCCTATTAGATTATTCGACGTTAAGGAAAGTGGAAAAATCATTTTAAAAAAATTAATCAAGACTTTCCTCGCAAATTTCTTGTCAAATGCCCTTTCTGGATAATTGACAGACCTTTTTTTTTAAATTCACCCAAAAAGACGGCTTTTTTGGACTCCAGTCAATTCTGTCCTCGCGCCGACTGGACCTTTCCGGCCGGCCGGATCCCTTTCGCCGGAGCTCACCTTTCAACGTTCTCGAAAAGCTCAAAATAAGGTCCCCCCCCCCCCTTCTGTTAAATTGTACAAGAACGAACAGGTGTTCACAGGGGGAAAAAAGAAGACGAGGAAAAAAATAAACGAGGCCCACCGCCGCTCATTCAGGTTCCGCACTATTAATCGCGGCTAGTTTCGCCACCAACATCAAAAACAAACCATTCTTCTTTGTAGTTTTGAGTAAAGGAAAATGTTTCTAAAAAGCCCACTTGGCCTTTTTTTTTGCAAAGTGTTTTTGGTGGCCAATTGAACTTTTGATGAAAATTTGCTGGAAGGTACTATAAGACTTCCTCTATCCAGAACACCAATAAAAATTTTCCCAACAGGTCTTGTTTTCGAGTTATGAAGCTTTAAAGATTACATGCTGAATAAGTGCTGCAAGGCAAGAGGGAATATAGCGCGCAAACGAGCCCTGTAGTCCACTTGGCAGAGTGGTGTAGTGGCTAGAGTTCTTGCCCTTGGTGTCTATGACCCGGGTTCGAAACTTTTCGAAGAAATTCGTTTTTGCCAAAACTCTCCTAGGAGGAATCTATCGACTGGTAAAAAAATGATCAAAATATTCTTTCCAAAAATATCATAAATTTTCATTTTTTTATTCGGGGGATGTTCTTTTTGTTGAGCAAGATTAAAGATTTCAAACTCAATTCTTCTGGAATTTTTTTAATTGTTTTAGTTAAAGAGAAGGGCTCACTATGTTTATATAGAACTTAAGAAAAAAATCTAATGGCCAATTTTTTTCAAAGCAGCGTGAAAAAAATGTGCCCCTCTTGCATAAAAATTGTTGGAAAAATGCATTCTATCTTGGGCGCATCGCTAGAATGATTTGAGGTCTGTTATAACTTGTAGCAGTGTTCAAAATTGAGTTCTAAAGAGCTAATTTAGCTTTTTGTAAAATTCAAGTAGACGATTTAGGCGCAAAAACTGAAATTACATCTCAAAAATTCACTTTTCCGTTTCGAAAGATGCTTTTCGGTCAATTTTGAAACCAATAGCCATTCACTATATCCTCACCTCAAGCTCTCGATCAATTATGCGAGCTGGAGCAGAGTTCGAAGCCGTTGACCGAAAACAAGTCGACACCTGGCCCGATTAGTACAGGCGCCCTGGACAGCCATTTCCATGTCGACGGCTCCTCAAATTGTTTTTTCTACCTCAACAGATGTTCGTTTTCTGCAGGGAAAATCAACAAGTTTGACAAAAACAAAAAAAAAACAAATTTCGCAGGTTATTCCATCAAAATTCAGGGATTGAACTTTACAAAACGCAAAAATTCAATTCTATAAACTCCGGCTTGATTTTCTAGGAATCATATTTAAAAAAAGCTTGAGCCAGCTGTTTTTTTTCAGAAATCTTTGATTCCCCATTAATGTTATCAGTGATACATTCAGTAAAAGTTGAGATAAGCTTCAGGTTTTCAAAATCCAAAAAAATTCGAAAACTGTAAACCATAAACAACCCATTCCTTGAAATTAATATCATCTCGTCAAAACGAAAAAAAAGAACTTCATTGTGACCTTCTTCAGGGTTATAAAAGAGCCTTTTATGCACCCGTGAAGATTATATAGCCGCTGATTCGATTCAAAACCTATAAAAAATAAAATCTTGATGAATTTTATTGGGCTAAATGATGACATAACCACTGAAAGACTATTAAGTTCGAAAAAAAAAAGCTTTTAAAAACTATTTCCAAAAAACCGTGCCCCAGAAAACTGTTTATTAAGGTCTGAAATTATCGAATAAAAGCCCAAGATAACTCAAAAAACATCAATTCATTAGAACTGCAATAAAATATTTTTTTTTTAACCACTTTTCTATAGTTGTAATGAAATAACTTTCTTGGTCCTTCAAGTAGTTTAAGTGTCCAAAAAACACAAAAAGAAACGTCCGAGGCGGCTCCAAAGACACTACTATCTTGAATCTGTCATAAATTAACACTTTCCGGTTCTCCAAGTGGTTACTTCCAAACGCTCATTCCTCAAGCAACCACTTAAAGGGTCGAAAAACACAAAAGTAACGTCTTAGGTAAAAAACTGTTTAAAAACTGTTTATTGCATCTTCAATGTAAGAATACATGTGCAATCGACTTTCATTGGTTTAACGGTGTTTAAACGGCGGCAGGAGCTGTGGCTTAGGCAGAGAAGTTGTGAATTTCGCTCGTAGGAAGAAGTACGGTGCCGGCTTTCCAAAGGCCGATGGCAGATATTGAGCCTTTTCGCTGCATGCAGCTCCCAATTTTATCTACCCCGGAGGGATGAAAGGCTTGGTCGACCTCGGGGGAACTCGAATCTACGACCTTGCGGACGTTAGATAGGGGTTATGCCAGCTGAGCTATGCCGCCCCCGTAACTAAAAGCCTCAAGCAACCCCTAAAGAGGTCCAAAAAACACAAAAAAACGTCCGAGGCTGCCTCAAAGACACTACTATTCTGATTCTGTCATGAAGTAACATTTTTTGATCCTTGAAACTTCCAAACTCTCCTTTCTCAAGCAACCACTTAAAGGGTTGAAAAGTACAAAAGTAAGGTCTTAGGTGGCTCTGAAGTAACTAAAAGCCTCAAGCAACCCCTAAAGAGGTTCAAAAAACACTAAAGAAACGTCCGAGGCTGCCTCAAAGACACTACTATCTTGAATCTGCCATAAAATAACATTCTTTGATCCTTTAAGTAGCTACTTCCAAACGCTCCTTCCTCAAGCAACCACTTAAGAGGTCGAAAAACACAAAAGAAACGTCCGAGGCGGCTCCACCTCCTGTCTGTTCCTCTCTCGGTTTGTGTGTGTGTGTGTGTGTTGGACCGCCCACTCCACAAGCAGCAGTGTCCAGCCGCCTGTGCGGGAGGTCACAGTCCACTGCTAGCTTTGTCAGGGAACAATCTCAACAATTCTTAATTCTAAAGAGCCAAATATGGCCATTTCGGTGCTTCTCCTTGTCGTCGGCGCTGCCGTCGCCTTCGACAGCGACTGCAAGTGGAAGAGCAATGTCACTGGTTAGTTTTTGTCTTTTTTTGTGATTTTTCGTCTTCTTCATCATTATCATTCTGATCTTTTCTTCAATTTTCGCTTTTTTTGAACCTTTAGCATTGGAGCAACATAGACCTGACGTTTTGAATTTTTTCTGGTTTTTATTATTTGGAATTTAAAAGGCGAAACGAGGAGTTTCGTCTAGAAAAAAGATTTGTTTCAGATCCCAATTTTTAGAATTTTGTGACGAGTGACATGCTCAGGAGTTTAATTTCAAGCGGGTTTCTCTGAAAAATGTTCAGTTTTTACAAATTCTATTTGAAAAACCGCTGAAAACTGCCATTTTTTTTTTTTGGGAAATCGCTCATTTTTCAAACATTGATAGACATTCCTGCGTCTTTTAAAATCGTTCCTGACAAAATTTTTCAGAAAAATGTCTTTTTTTCTGGATAGATAAAAAAATAAATCAATCGGCACTCATATTTGGAAAAATGTCACTTGGAGCGTCGTTGGAACAAATTTATCATTTTTGAAAAAATTTTTTTTGACTCTCCAACACTTGTTACCAACTCCCAAGACGTCATTTGGAACATCGTTCTCGGAAAAATATTGTCCCTGGGCTAATCTTGTCCATCGGCATATGACCCCGAAAAAAAAAAGACATCTTCCTAATTTTATCGTCGTAAAAAACAAACTGTTCCAGTGAGTCAATCTGAGATTTCTCGTTGAGATATTCAAGGCCGACCACATTTCCTCGTTACAGGGGCTAAGGCTCTCTTCCTCCTCGAACCACTTGAACTTGGCTGAGGAGGAGGAGGTGAAGGTAGGAAAAAAGAAAGAAAGGGTCGACGATTTGCCTGACAATGGACAGCGTTATAATGGGGAAGACCTGCGCAATCGAGCCTTTTGTACTGCTTTTTTCAAACGAATAGCTAGAAGAAAGTGGCTTTTCCCGTTGAGAAGTTATAACATGCCTGCTATGTCCTTATACTATACGATGCTCCAAATGACAGTTGTTTAAAGAGGGTAAAGCTGAATGAATAAATTGAAAATAACCAGATGGAATAGTTTTTGATTACATTTGCACGATGCTCCAGATGACGCTCTCTCAAAGAGACCAATATAAAAAAAGTAATTTTTTTGTTCAAAGTTTTATTTTCAATAAATTTGTACGATGCTCCAAATGACATTTTTTTCCAGAGCGAATCTTCAAATAACGATGAAAGTCGTTTTTTTCTCATCATTCAGTTTTTTTGGTTTTTAGTAAATTTACACTTTCCATTTACTTGTTTTTTGAAAAAAAGGTTTTTTTGAGAATCGGCTATCTTCAAAAAATTCAAACGATGCTCCAAATGACGGCTAGAAATAAACTTTTACGAAAAAAACTTGTCTTTTTTCTCTTACTATCACGGTGTCGTTTCAAAGTTTGTATAATTTCTTTTTAATTTCAATTTATACTCCAAACGACGCTCCAAATGACGGTTCTAATTCTCGATTTTTTCCCTTTCCCAGTCTTCAAAATTTTCAAAAACCCGAACGAGGCTCCAAATCACGGCTTGAATTCTCGATATTTAGACCTTTCCGTCTTCGAAATTTTTTGATATTCCGAACAACGCTCCAAATGACGGTTCAAATTCTCAACATTTCACTCTCTCTCTCAGTCTTCAAAAATTTCAAAAATCCCGAACGACGCTCCAAATGACGGCTCAAATTCCTTATATCTCACCCTCTCGCAGCCTTTAAAATCCCGAACGACGCTCCAAATGACGGCTCAAATTCCTGATATCTCACCCTCTCCCAGCCTTCAAAATTTTGAACGACGCTCCAAATGACGGCTCAGAACCATGTACTTTTCTTAACCTTCCGTCAGCTTCAAGAAAAACCAAAAAACAACGGGTGAAAAAAGCGGTGTTTGCGGTGGTTTTGGGCTTGTTTGTATGAATGTATGTGTGTGTGTTTTTCGTGCGGTCAGGCCGATCCAAATCGCCTTGGTTTTTCGCGTTGAGGGGCGAATATTTGGAACGACCTGCCGGAACGAAAAACCGAAAAAGTTTTAACGCCGCCGACTGGTTATGACCCGATCCTCAACGATCCGAAAAATAATCGCCCCCACAGACGGCGCAAAGTTGTAAGGATCCTCCTCCTTTGCCTCGGCGCCGTTGTCGGCAAACGATTTCGGATTTATGTGGCGCTCTTTTTGTGGGACAAGCCGGAATGATCATTTGATTAGTTTGGGCCGTCATTTGGAGCATCGTTTGAATAAATTGAAAAATACGTTGAAGAAGATATTCGATTCGTAAAAAAAAATGTGATGACATTGGACGTTTGGGAGCTGTCATTTGGAGCATCGTTTGGAGGATTTTTAAAAATTCGGCTTTTAAGTTTTGAAAAAAATACTTTAGAAAATTAGTTGTCTTGAAAAAAAATTTAACTATTCTTTATAGCCTCATTTTTCCTTTTTCAAAAAGTTGTTTGGAGGACTTTTTGGCTGAAACTGATATTGAGCCGTCATTTGGAGCATCGCTCCTTTTTCAACTCTGAACTATTTTTATCCGTCATTTTAAGCATCATTCCAAGCGTTTCTATAAGGTAAAATGCCTAAAAATCGATTTTCACTTCTTTTTTGAAGAGTTAAAAATTTTGAGAATGGTGAAGCTGTCACTAGGAGCTTTAGTCCAAAATCAAAAAATCAGAAAATCTCAAAAATCAATAGATTTTTTGAAAGGTTGGAAATCGCCTGTTTTCAAAAATATCCCAAAAAAAGTTTCCAGCAAAAATTGTTGACTGAAACTGATATGAGGTCGTCATTTGGAGCATCGTTTCTTTTTTACTCATGAAATCGTCATTTTTAGACTCATTTCAGGTTTTCATATACGCTGAAATGCCTTAAGATCAATTTTCACTTCTTTTTTGGAGAGTCAAAAACTTTTTGAAACGGTAAGGCTGTCCCTAGGAGCAGTATTCTGATTTGAAACTGTATAATTAAAAAAATAAATTTGTTCTCAATCATATTTTGAAACCTTAAAAAAACTGCTAGAAAATTCTACAGCACAGAATTCCTATTTTTTTATCAAACAAAGCCTTTTTTTCAATCTTATCATTTTATTTATTTATCCTTGATTGCTTTTTTTCTCAAAAACTTTCTTAGTAAAGTAAAAATAAAAAGATGACCTATGCTGTCAAAGAAAGTGTCGGGAAGATAACACGAGTAAAAGTGTAAAGTTTTCCTTGACGTGACATAGAAAAACAGATGCTTTTTGACTTCTTATCAAACTTTTGGACGGGTAACAGGTTTTATTGGGTTCGATTTTTGTGAAATTCTCAGGTTTTCTATGATTTCTGTCAGCAATATGACTGATAGAAACCTTCAAAAATTCAAAAAAATTGTAATATATTTTTTTATTTTAGAGCTTTTAAAAAAACTACCAAAAAAACCAAAAAAAGACGGTTTTTTTCTAAATCCAACTCAATCGATTAAAACTTTATAAAATCCGCGAAAATTTATGTAATCGAGTTGTGTTCTGTTTAATTGAGCACCGCGGCAGCCAACCTCTCCAAAAATGGATAGACAGCCGAGGTAGATAGGTAAATATGTGTACCTGTCACATGAGGTCAACAGGTGTCAGGTTCTCTTTTCGGATAAAAAAAAGGGCACAATTGGAACTAATTATTAGTTGTGGGAGGAAATTTCCAGGCGAAGCTAAACATTTTCGAAGTGTCAAATCAGGCTTTTGAGTGATTTCTCAACATACTGAGAAAATTTAGATAATCTTCATTTTGAAAAAAAATTTATTGTTTTCGAAAAATTCCCTTCTGACCAAGGCTTTATTGAAGTGAATAAAATCCTATCAAATTAAAAAAAAATAATTTTCAAGCTCCTGCCTTTCTCTGTTTGTTGTAGAGCTTTTTTTTTGCGCTTGCATTTTATTTTGTTCCGTCATTTTTGAGTTAACCGCGAAACACGCGTTTCAAGTGACCATTCAGGCTGTAATAATAGCCCTAAAGTGACAACTCCGACTTTAGAAATAACACTAAAGTGAGCTCTCAGGCATTATGAATAACCCTAAAGTGACCACTCAGGCTGTAGGAATAACACTAAAGTGACCACTCAGGCTGTAAGAATAACACTAAAGGGACCACTCAGGTTGTAGGAATGACACTCAAGAGACCTCTAGCTCCCACTTTCCATCTTCGGTTATCTCAAGCCTCTGGCTATACCAAAAATAATGTTTCTGATCTTCCTAAGACTTCAAATTTGAAACTTCATCAGAATTACTTCTTATGCTGAATCGAAGATTCTAGACCTCTTCAGTGACCACTCACGCTTAAAAACTCTCTAGTTTTAAATTGGCTAGCTCTTCCTCCAAAAACCTGACAGTCTTGGAAACCGTTCCTGCAAGCTCAAACTGCTCCTATCCAACTATAGAAATTCTACTGTATTTTTAAAAAATCCCCCTTTTCTTAACCTTCTCACTGTCACCAAGCACTCACAAGAGGGATACCTTAATGTTGTCTTTCAAAATAGATCGAGGTATACGATAATATGTCCATCGTGAGATCTCCAGTATACTTTGAAGCCCTATCTGAACCAAACCGGAGGTCCTTGAGAGTCCACACTTTTTTCTAAGCCCTCAGAGGTATACTCGTCGTGCTTCAGACCCTTCGATATACCTCTGGATCACGATAAGCTTTCCCTTGTCCTTCTCAAACCTCTAACTCTTAAACAATATCAAAATGAAGAAGCCAGCAGCCGGATGTTGTGGTGGCGAACGCTTGGGAAGGGTCTCTGAGTCAACACTGTGTTTGGTGTTGAGACCTCCGTCCATTGTTCTTCTCCCTGGTGCTGGTGCAAGTGTGTTCCCACTCTCACGTCGGATCACGTCGCGTACTTAGGAGCTGAGTCACACCGTCGCCGCCAAGAGCAGGAGCAGGTGCTCTACTTGGAAATCGAGAAGCTTTCATCGATCGTTTGGAGGGAGCTAGAGCTAGAAATAACCCATGGAACTCATAAGGAGGTCATTTTACTGTTTGGTTTGGGATTTATTGAGAATCTCCTTGTTGTACCAAAAGAAGATTCTGAGAATCTCAATCTGCACAACTTTTAGTTTTCAAGGAAACAAGTCTCGAATTCCGAGAAAGTCATCAAAATCCGCTAACAAGGGAGGTCATAAAAAAGTTGGAGGTCCCTTCAGTGTCATTTCTACCGCCTGAGTGGTCTCTTTAGGGTTGTTCTTACAGCCTGAGTGGTCACTTTAGCGTCATTCCTACACCCTGAGTGGTCCCTTCAGCGTCATTCCTACACCCTGAGTGGTCACTTTAGGCTTATTCTTACAGCCTGAGTGGTCACTTTAGGGTTATTCTTACAGCCTGAGTGGTCTCTTCAGCGTCATTCCTACGGCCTGAGTGGTCCCTTCAGCGTCATTCCTACACCCTGAGTGGTTACTTTAGGGTCCTTCCTACAGCCTGAGTGGTCACTTTAGCGTTATTCATACAGCCTGAGTGGTATCTTAGTGTTATTCTTAGCACAACTTGCTCATTTTTCAAAAAAAGTCGCCTCAAAGTCAAAGGAAACCCTCAAAACCCATAAAAATAGACTATTTTGTGGCTTTACATCTCGAAAACTAGAAAGTTGTGCAGGTTGAGACTTTCAGAATCTTCATCAAGGACATCAAGAAGTGTTCTGGTAATTCCCAACCGCAAAGTAAAATAACCTGCCCCAGTAAGGAGGTCTTTTCTTCTAGCTATAAAACCAAGCATCCTTCTCATCGTCTCTGTTTTCTTGAGGGTCCAAACTTCTGAACCGTATATTCTATACAAGCTTGCTATATTTTGACTTTGTTCTCTTCGTCGAATACATAGAGAGCTCGTAGACATAAGCGAACAGCAAAAGGAAGAAATTCATCTTTTTGACACTACTTTGAAACCTATACCATCCTGCTTTCAAAAAAGTTTGATTTCCCAATTTTCGAAAACAGTTTTGAGGCAAATATGATCTGGTTTAAAAATATTTTTTGATGAACAAATCGAAAAATTCCGAAATCTTCAAAAATCAATTTCTAGTTCCTCTATTTTCTTCTGAACTTCCTGCTCGGGCCTTGGTAACGCGAAGCGAATCGGACTTGTCGGGGCATTTCTAGTGACCACTTTAATAGCCTAACACTCTTAAGTGGTCCCTAGAATTGCCCAGAGACGTCCGGAGCACGTCCGTCTCGCGTTACCAATGTCCAAGTGTCAAAAATAGCAAAACATAAAATTTTTACACTTCTCCAATTTCAGACATCGAAGACATCGCCCACCACAAGTACCAGGTTCTGGAGGAATGCCTTTTCTACAAACTCACCAACGACGCCGACAAAATGCAAGGTATTATTATCATATTTAAATGGATAGCGCAGCGGTTTCAGAAATATAGAGCTTACAAGTTTTTTAAGAGAACCTATTTCATAGGCAAAGTCGGAAAAGGTTGAAAAATGCTTCAGAGAAATTCCTTTTCAGCTTCCTTTTTGCACCAATTTTGCTGCCTCTCCCTTTCTCTTGATCCTTTAAAATTCCAGAAAATGAAAGCTCGATAAATGGACTTTTTTTGCTGCCTTTTCGCTGTCTTTTTGCTGCCTTTTTGCAGCCTTTTTGCGGCCCTTTTCGCGGCCTTTTCGCTGTTTTTTGCGGCCTTTTTGCTGCCTTTTTGCGGTATTTTTGTAGCCTTTTTGCGGCATTTTTGCTGCCTTTTTGCTGCCTTTTTGCTGCCTTTTTGCAGTCTTTTTGCTGCCTTTCTGCGGCCTTTTTGCTGCCTTTTCGCGGCCTTTTTGCGGCCTTTTCGCGGCCTTTTTGCGGCCCTTTTTGCTGCCTTTTTGCTGCCTTTTTGCTGCCTCTTGGCTGCCTTTTTGCGGCCTTTTTGCTGCCTTTTTTGAGCCTCTCGATCATCCACCGACTTTGCCCGAGTCAATTTTTTTTTGAAATTGACACGTTCTCCTATTCACTAATTCCAAATGACCTTTTCTCTTGATTATCAAAACTTTTCAAGGCAAAAGCAACGCACTGATGTTGATGCCTCCAACGGTCGCCGCCGGCGAAACGCTCGATGTTCAAGTTCTTCACGCGACTGTTCGCGAAATGTGGATGGTAGGCTTCCTTCTTCCTGGAAAATTCCACATTCTTTCAATTAAAACTATTCTTGACCACTCAAGTTTTATTTAAAAAACCAGTCTTTTGAAAATTCCTTCCTGTGTTGTTTAAAGGCGCAAGTTTCCCACAGAAAATAGGTCCTGGGATTACTTGAAACTTTTTCTTCAAACAAGAAACTTTGAATACCCTTTTTCAACTCCAAAAAACACCGTGAGAACGGAATTATTCGAAAAAACCCTAGGCCTAAAGAAAAATCTAATTATCTTGAAAAAAATACTCAAGAATCGCAAAAATTTAATTCAAATTTGTTCACAAAAATAGTAAAAATGTTCAAATATAGCCGATTTTAACATCAAAAATCAAAAAAAAAAATTAAAAAAGTTTAAAAACGATATTCCGATAAAATGCGTCGCCGTGTTTGCGGACGCAGAAAAAACCGTATGAATTCCTCATAATATTCCTTCGTTTTTTTTTTTTGTTTCCAGTGGGATTTTATGGCACATTTTCAAGGATAACAAAACCTTGAATTTTCATTACGATTCATTTTTCAGAACGAGGTCTTCAAAGAGATGAACATCAACGGTTTTATCAATGTGGTGAGTTTTTATTTTCCCATTTTTCTCAAAATCCATCTCACTTCCATTATTAATTTTGGAAATCTCCCATTTTCTTGAGTATTCTGATGCTTATTTTGCAGAAAAAGAGTCCAATTTTTGATTTATAATCGCTCTTTTGCTTAAAAATTACAACATTCCATTCCTAGAAATCGCTTTTCATGCACTGTTGCAAATTTGAAAAATTTATCATTCTGTTTTTCGGTTCGTTTTGGCTGTTCCGGCCAGAAAATGCGGCTCAAAAGTCAAATAACTCCTTTTTAAGGACATTTTTCAAGCTTCCATATCACTTCCTTATCATTATCTTTTTTTTTCGGCCGTTGAAATTGCATCGAGAGTTCTCGGCTCTCAGACGAGAGCCCTTGAAACCATTGAGAAGAAAAAAAGAGCATTTCCTCTGCTCGGAGAAGAGCACAAACAAGCAAATAAGGATGACCGGTCGGGGCCCGCTCAAAAACGGTTGACCGGCAGGGGAGGAAAAAAAATCCGGAGGGGTCGTGGGAAAGCTTTTATTGATCAGAAACGACTAGAAAGGCAAATTTTCTCGTTGGGGCAAGATTGGTGTGAAATTAGAGCCGTTCCAGTCCAAAAAACGTGGAAAATAGTTCGAAAATTGCTGGGAGGCGAAGTTTTGAGAAATTTCTTTTTTATTTTGATACGTAAAAACGCATTTCTAGAAAAAATCTACAGTCATTGAGTGGAACTGGTCCAAAAAAAAACCCGTTGCTGGACAAAAATGGTTGAAAAAAGTTCTAAATGGCCAGGAAATCTTATTCGTGTCATTATGAAATTCTCAATCTCCTATAAAACCCGTCAAAAAAATTTTAACTTCTGCGAAAAGTTTTAGTGGCCACTATAGAGGCTCGCCAAGGACTATTTGGAGAGGACACTTAAGTGGTCACTAAACCCACCTCTCTAGTGGCCACAAATTTCCGTTTTAGTGGCCACTTCAGTAGCTTTTCATCCAGTATTCCTTCCAGTATCTCTGATAATTATTAAAAAAAACAGATTGGACCAGTTATGTTGATCCATTGACCCTAAAGTGGCCACTAAAAATTTTCCCAGTTCTCAGAAAATTTAAAAATCGTCATTTTTATTACCAAGAGCACGATTGAAGCGAAAAAATCGCCTTTTTTTCGTCAATATTATACAAAAAAATTGACACTTTTTTTTCTTAAAAAAATTTATCTTACTGTTCCATTTTTTTATCGATAGAGCACACTTACCACTAAAAAAACAGCCAAGGGTTTTGAAATAATATGATTTTTTAGGCCTGGAAGGACCGACGACTTCGATGGGATCCATCAGAATGGAAAACGGACAGTTTGAAAATCAAGTCCCTTGGCCGCCTTTGGGTTCCGGATATCAACTCTGACAAGTTGGTTTTTCTTTTCTTTCAAAAGAATGGCTGAAAAGCAAACTGCAAAATTGCTCCAATGAGGAAAGAGATTTCTGAAAGCTTTCGTTTCATTTCTAGACTTTGAAAAATGAAAATAAACATATTTTTGAAACGCTATCTGATGTATCATAAGGCTTTAGAAAATCTCAAAAAACCTAAAATATTCGATCCTTTCCAATTTCATCCCATCTCAGGTACCAAACGGTCTCTCAATCGGTGGATTACGTGACTTTCCACGATCTCAAATCGAACAATAATGGAAATGTGACGGCAAGATTGGAGTTCCGGATGCACGCCCAGTGCGATATCGACTATACCGAATATCCTAACGTTGGTTTATGAAGTTTTCTCGGCTAACTTAACCAGGGAACGTTTTTTTACCCCCGCCCCCCATTGAAATTTTTGCTGAAACTTAGATGAATTGTACTTTAGGACCTCCTGATTACAGAACAAGAAAAAAATCCTAACTCGAAAACGAGATCAATGGCGGGAAATTTTATTTTGTTCTGCAATCAGGAGGTCCTAAAGTACACTTTAGCAAAGTTTCATCAAAAAGTTCAACCTCAAGGGGGTGAAAGAGTTCAGTTCCCTAGTAAGATAAGAAATACGGAAGCAATACCATATAAATTTCTACGATTTCGAACTTTTTTGATGTCATCGAAGCTTTTTGTCGGTTAAAAACTCAAAGACTCCAAATCTTCTCCAGCCTAGGCAACTTGATAGATTTTTGCCAAAAATAACTTTTCAAGGACTCCTCTTTCCAATTTTTAATAAGATTACTAGATTATCTACAGTTTCGTTTTTCACTGAAACTCGGCTGGAACTTATTCTAGAACGTCTAAATATTCCAATCCGGGTATTTTTCAAGATTTTTGTCGTTTAGTCCAATCATAACGCCCCAAAGTTAGTTCCCGTTCAAAAATGAGGTATTTGGACGTTTCCAAGTCAATAAAACTTGTGTTAAAGACAAAAAGCCTAATATTCTTTTTTTGATAAAATCAGGGTGTTCTGAAGAACGTATCAGACAGGAAAAACTCGAAAATTTGTCTGAAAAAAAAGATACGAACCGACTTTTAACGCTCAAGAATGTAGAAATGAAGAAAGCTCTACGTCACTTGATCATCTATTCTTCAATTTTTTTTTTTCTGTTAAATAATGGCAGTGAATAAACTATATACAGTACCGCTCAAAAGTCTATTAAGTTTTGGTTTTTTGGGGATAAATTTTTTTTGAAGTGCGATATCGATTCAAATTTTTTTTCATAGTTTTCTGAGAGAGACATACGTGTTCTGGCAAAATTTCAAGTTGCTAGCTCAAAGAATAATAATTTTTCGAGAAAAAAACGAATTTTCGAAAAAATCGAATTTTTGCTATTTTCAATTAAAAAATCATAGCTCAACAAAAAAAATTTTTATCAACACAAAACATTGTTAAAACAATATTCGGGACCTAGTACTTGGTTGCGAAGCCCCTGGCGTCAATCACTGCCTGGCATCTTCTCTGCATAGAATTGAGCAAAGTGTCGATGGTAGACATGGGGATCTGATTCCATTCAGACAGCAGTTGAGCAAACTTCTCGTTGCAATTCTTGGCTCTTTTGTTGGCACAACGTCGCTCCAACTCTTCCCAGAGATGTTCGATCGGGTTCAGGTCCGGAGATTGACTTGGCCACCCCATGACATTGACCCGACGGCTCTTGAACCAATCCTGAGTTTCAAAACCATACGAATTACTTGTCAATTTTCTCACCTTGACGAACAGTGAAGTGTGCTTGGGATCGTTATCCTGTTGATAAACACTCCCACGGCCCATGGCTCTCAAGTGCGGCAACATCTGGTTCTGGAAAATGTCTTTGTAGACGTGCTTGTCCATGATGCCGTTCACGCGATGAAGCGGTCCGATGCCACTTCCAGAGAAGGCGCCCCACACCATGCAAGAACCTCCACCATGTTTCACGGTGGGTAATTGGTATTTCGGATGATATCTGGACCCAATTGGTCTACGAACCCACTGAATTCCGTCACTCCCGAAGAGGAGGAACTTGCTTTCGTCGGACCACAGAATCTTGTTCCAGTCTTGACGGGTCCAGTTGAGATGCTCCTTCGCCCACTTCACCCTGGCGGCTCGATTCTTTTCAGAAATCAGCGGTTTCTTCACTGGACGTCTTCCCATGATTCCAGCAGCATTCAGACGTCGTTTCACGGTCGAGACGGATGGCGGAGATGGCGAATTCAAGAAAAACTTCCCGTCTGATCGCAGGGGCGGTGAGTCTTGGATTGGTTCTAGACGTCTTCAAAAATGTTCCTATCGTCATTACGATCAGTGACACGTGGTCTTCCAGTGCGTTGGCTGTTAGTAGAGCCATCTTGAGCTTTCTGACGCTTTAGGAACTGAGAAATGCCCGCCTCTGTCACGCCGAACATTCCTGCCAACGTCATCATGGTCAGTCCATTTTGACGACCCACAACGATGGCTCTTTTTGTCGTTATCAGTCAAATTCTTATTTCCAAAGGTTCTTCCCATGTCTGAAAAACGTGAAAAAAATCATATGGCAACATTATTAATTTTAAAAAAATTTAATAAAAAAATAAATAAAAAAATAAAAAAGCATAAAAAAACAAAAAAATGGAATTCAATAAAAAAATGCCTAAAAACGCGTTACAGTCATTGCGGACATGTCTTTTTATACCGTATATGTTTCAAAGTATATTTTACATTATCCCTGAGAGTTATATATAAATCGGATAAGTACTCGCTGAGATATCCCCAAAAAAACCAAAAACTTAATAGACTTTTTGAGCGGTACTGTATTACGTAGATTAACTGGAATCTTCAATTTTTTTAAATAAAAAAACTTTCCAGTTGATCTTAAAAATAATGAAGTATCAGTAACCTTTTCGAGTGGCATATTTCTCTGATTCTCAATTTTTTTAACAAATTTTTTTCAAGAATTTTGAACATTTTTTTCGTTGAAAAAAATGGAATGATTTAATTTAAAAAAATATGTTTTATTTCAAGTTCATTGGTTTTCAAAAAAACCTTGAAACTTACACTTATGATCACCTTTCAAATGCGCCCAAAATAATCCATCGGTAAAAAATTCAGAACTTAAGTCATAGGTTCCTCTTATACGTAACCTATTTACCATCTCTTTTCCAATTCTCAGGTCCAAAAAATCAAAAATCACTTTTCAGAGTAAATTTCAAAGCCCTTGAATCCGGCAACTAATCGCATTAGAAATCGAGCAAAAAAGTGACCTTGAAAAGTTATTTTCGGCAAAGATTTGTCTCCAAAGGTGCCAGAAACACTTTCAAAAACGGGAATTTCAAAGAAAATTCGGGTCAAAATGATTGAATTTTCAAATTTTCAGGACAAGAAGCACTGCTGCTTCAACCTGCAATCGTCCCTTTACAAACGCTACATCAAGTACTTTTTGGAGAACGAAAACGGTAGGGTTACTGTAGATTATTCTTATAAAGCTATTTTTGATAACAGATTCCATGGACGTCTCGGACATCCGGACGAACTGGCACATTGAGAATTCCTGGATCAAGAAAACGACTCAGGATGGAGATAATAAGTAAGGAATCGTTCCAAAAATGCTTCTCAATGGGTTGATTAAATTAAAAATCACAAAAAGGGCTTCTCATTTTGGAATATGAGCCCAAAAAGTTGAAGAAAAAGCAAAAAATCCGCAAAAAGAACATACTGGAAAACTTTTTAGTGGCCACTATAGGGATTTGACGTTTTAGTGGCCACTATAGTCAAATTAGTCAAATTAGTGACCACTTAAGGGGTTAAAAATAAGTGGCCACTATAGAGGTCGAAGTGCTACTACTAGACCACTAAAAATTTTAGTGGCCACTTTAGGGATCAATGGATAAACATAACTGGTCCAATCTGTATGTATGAAATTATCAGTGTTACTGGAAGGGATACTGGATGAAAAACTACTGAAGTGGCCACTATAGAGGTGGGTTTAGTGGCCACTTTAGTGTCCTCTCCAAGTAGTCCTTGGCGAGCCTCTATAGTGGCCACTAAAAATTTTCCCAATAAGCTCTTTTTGTCAAGTTTCTCATTAGAAGACTCATCCCAACTAACTTTCCCTTTTAATTTATCAAAAAAACCTAATTTTCCACTAAAAAATGGCATCAAATCCAATTTTCCAGGGCCGAGAAGCTGGAAGTTTGCCTGACGGTTATGCGAAAATCGACGACTTTGGCCGTTGAGCTGACCCTTCCTGTTCTGATTTCAGCCCTAATTCTCCTGATTGCTCCATTCTTCGGCAAATTCAAGCAACAGGTTGGACTTCTTTACTGAAATTTCGAAAAAATGGCTTTTTTTGGAGAGTCAAAGGAGCTTTTCTCATGGGGGAAGTGTGAAAGCCAATCCGAAAAATCTACAGAGTTCACCAAAAACCAGATAATGAGCCGCGTTTTCAAAAAAATTAACACTTCCTTCCAAGTTCCTAGGAAAGTTTATTAGTGGCCACTTCAGGGATTTGACGTTTAAGAGGCCACTATAGTAGTCAAATCAGTGGCCACTCAAGTGTTTAAAGTTTAGTGGGCTCTTAAGGGGTCTAAGTGGTACTATGAGTCCCCTGAAAACTACTATAGTGGCCACTAAAACGCAAAATAGTGGCTTATATAGAGATGATTTTAGTGGCCACTTTGGTTGAAATCTAGGGACCTCTTTAGAGGTCTTAGTGGTACTATGAGTCCACCACTGAAAACTACTATAGTGGCCACTAAGAAGAAAATAGTGGCTTCTACAGAGATGCTTTTAGTGGCCACTTAAGTGGTTGAAATCTAGGGACCTCTTTAGAGGTCTTAGTGGTACTATGAGTCCCCTGAAAACTACTATAGTGGCCACTAAGACGCAAAATAGTGGCTTATATAGAGGTGGTTTTAGTGGGCACTTGAGTGGTTGAAATCTAGGGACCTCTTTAGAGGTCTTAGTGGTACTATGAGTCCACCACTGAAAACTACTATAGTGGCCACTAAGAAGAAAATAGTGGCTTCTACAGAGATGGTTTTAGTGGTCACTTAAGTGGTTGAAATCTAGTGGCCTCTTTAGAGGTCTAAGTGGTATTAAAAGTCCCCTGAAGACTACTATAGTGGCCACTAAGACGCAAAATAGTGGCTTCTATGGAGGTGGTTTTAGTGGCCACTTTAGTGCCCTGTCCAAATAGTCTTTCAGGAACTTCTTAAGTGGCCACTAGAGTTTTTTTCCCAGCTTTTTTTAAAGAAAGAAGATAAAAATATAAGAATTTCGCTGTTTCCTTTAATGAAGATGTTATCATACATTTTTTTCCAGAACTTAAAAATTACCAGAAAATTCCAGATCCAAGTCAAGATGTTCGCCCTTTTGCTGCAGTTCATGAGCTTCCAATTCATGGCCGAGAAGACCCCTCAACTCGGCTTCGGCGATACGATTCCTAAAATTTGTTAGTTATTTTTTCAACTTCACGAAAAAAAAAATTTGATTTCAGATATTTTCTACGCTTTCACTATTGGAATGACGGTGATCAGCTTGATCGCAACAG
Source organism: Caenorhabditis auriculariae (assembly GCA_904845305.1). Lineage (NCBI taxonomy): Eukaryota > Metazoa > Nematoda > Chromadorea > Rhabditida > Rhabditidae > Caenorhabditis > Caenorhabditis auriculariae. The sequence goes on along the minus strand of CAJGYM010000021.1, from coordinate 896,974 downwards.
TCATTATCGCTGCCATGAGCCGAATTAAGAGGAAGGTTCCTCCAGGTGGGATTTTTATGAAGTGAGAATGTTAAGATAGGGAAAGAGAGCTCGATCCAACCATTTTTATTTTAAAACTTGCAATTTAACCATTTTTTTCTACTTTTTCTATAATGCTGGAAAGTCGATAAAGACAGGATTTTATCAATTTTACACTTTTTGAAAAAAATAAAAAAATTTTTATAAAGCTAGAAGGTCCTTTGAGGCAATAGTTTATCAATTTCTGGCTCGAAAAAAATTCTCTAACATTTTTTTATAATGCTAGAAAGTAGTTGAAGGCTGAATTTTATCAATTTCTAGCCTAAAAAAACGAAATCAATTTCGTCCTTTTTTTAAAAATAATCAAAAACGTTTTTATATAACGCTAGAAGGTCCTTTGAAGCTGAAGTTTATCAATTTCTGGCTTGAAAAAAATTCTCTAACATTTTTTTTATAATGCTAGAAATTAGTTGAAGGCTGAATTTTATCAATTTCTGGCTTGAAAAAATCTTCTCGAATTTTTCTATAAGGCTAGAAGGCCTTATAAAGAAACAGTTCATAATTTCTGTCTTGAAAAAAAAATCTCTAACAATTTTTATAACGCTAGGAGGCCTTATAAGGCAATAGTTTATCAATTTTTGGCTTGAAAAAAATCCCTCGAACTTTTCTATAACGCTAGAAGGTCTTAGTCGTTAAAGGCAGTAGTTTATCAATTACAGACTTGAAAAAATCTCTCGAGCTTCTCCATAACGCTGGAAGGTCTTATAAGGCAACAGTTCTTAAATTTTCGGCCTTGGAAAAAATTTCTAACATTTTTCTATAACGCTAGTAGGCCTTTCCATGCAATATTCCATCAAATTAAGGCTCGAAAATTTTTTTTCGCATTTTTCTACAATGCTAGGAAGTCGCTAAAGGCAGTAGCTTATCAATTGCAAGCCTGAAAAAATCTTTAACACTTTTTCATAACGCTAGAAAGTCGTGGAAAGCTGAAGTTTATCAATTTCTAGCTTGAAAAAATTCTCTAACATTTTTCATAACGCTAGAAGGTCGTTAAAGGGAGTAGCTTATCAATTGCAAGCCTGAAAAAATCTTTAACACTTTTTCATAACGCTAGAAAGTCGTGGAAAGCTGAAGTTTATCAATTTCTAGCTTGAAAAAATTCTCTAACATTTTTCATAACGCTAGAAGGTCGTTAAAGGGAGTAGCTTATCAATTGCAAGCCTGAAAAAATCTTTAACACTTTTTCATAACGCTAGAAAGTCGTGGAAAGCTGAAGTTTATCAATTTCTAGCTTGAAAAAATTCTCTAACATTTTTCATAACGCTAGAAGGTCGTTAAAGGGAGTAGTTTTTCAATTTCATGAATTTTTTTCTCATTTTTCTATAAAGCTAAAAAGGTCTTTCAAAGCCAGATTCTTCATTTTTGACTCATTCGGAAGATTTTCTTGATTTGGAAAAACGAAAAAAAAAAAATGATTTTTCAGCCCATCGTTACACCCTCCTGGCCTCGGTTCTTAATGCAAACTTGTGCTGTGGATCTGAAGACGAGCCGGTTACTGATGGAACTTCGACGAAGGTTTGTATAGCCGATTCATGGCTAGCTTGGGACGCTAAGGGGCGTGGCCTGTCTCCACAAACCAGAAACTGTCTCTTTTCTTATCGTGCCAGGACCCATTTTTAGATAGCTCAAGTCAGCCGTAAATCAGCTACAGTGTTCACTTCATTTTCAACTCAAAATTCAAAAAATCAAAAATATGAAACCTCGAAAAGTTCGTGATCCTTTTTGGAGCTGTGTAATGCAACTGTTTCACAGCTGAAAACGTCTTTTTTTTTCTTGCCTAAACTCTTTCAAAATGATAATTTACTATTGAGAGCCCTCTAATATATAGTCAATGTTTCCCGACTTGAAAGGCGAGGGAGGCGGGGCAGGGGGCGGGACGCGTAGCGTGTGCGTACGCGGTTCTTGGCACGAGTTCAATTCAACCGCCAGAAAGCATTCAGAGAGCTCATTTATCGCTCTTTTAACTTATTTTTTAATTATTTATTGATTATGTTAATTTGTGAATCAAAAATTAGTAGAAAATAAAGAGAAAGAGCGGTTGCCGATCTTTTCAAATAGTCGGCGGCAATTGAATTGAACTGGTGCCAAGGACCGCGTACGCACACGCTACGCGTCCCGCCCCTGCTCCCGCCCACCTCGCCTTTCAAGTCGGGAAACATTGACTATAGAAAAGGCTCTGTTTTTTTAAAAAGAAACAATAATTTTTTTATCAATAAAATTGGCACAAGAAAAAAATATTTTTTTACCAGTTATCTTTTTATTTTCTTGAAGGAAATTTGTCAGTACTCGGTAACCCGGACGTTTCGGGGAGCCAATTAATCACTTAAGGGTGCTGACACCGCTAAAGTGGTCACTAGAAATTTTCAGGATCGTCCGGGGCATTACCGAGATACAGTAGTCATTCAAAAATTTTATCAAAAATATTCTAAATTCAGAACATATACAAGTTTTCAAGGAACATATTCACTATGCAAGTTCGCAAAAAATCTCCAAACGTCCGCATTTTAAAGATGTCTCAGAATAACTCCTATAGTGGCCACTTATATTAGTTTTTCTGTCTTCTAAAACTACAGAAAACCTTTTTTTTTAAAGCTTATCAAAAATGAAATAAAAACCAAACCGTCCGCATTTTAAAGATGTCTTAGAACAACCCCTATAGTGACCACTTAAATTGGCTTTTCTTTTTTCTGAATCCACTGAAAACCTGTCTATATTGAAAGAGAAGAAAAACCCATCAAAAATGAAATAAATATCAAACCGTCCGCATTTTAAAGACGTCTCAGAACAACCCCTATAGTGACCACTTAAATTGGCTTTTCTTTCTTCTGAATCCACTGAAAACCTGTCTATATTGAAAGAGAAGAAAAACCCATCAAAAATGAAATAAATATCAAACCGTCCGCATTTTAAAGACGTCTCAGAACAACCCCTATAGTGACCACTTAAATTGGCTTTTCCGTCTTCTGAATCCACTGAAAACCTGTCTATATTGAAAGAGAAGAAATCCCATCGAAAATGAAATAAATATCAAACCGTCCGCATTTTAAAGACGTCTCAGAACAACCCCTATAGTGACCACTTAAATTGGCTTTTCCGTCTTCTGAATCCACTGAAAACCTGTCTATATCGAAAGAGAAGAAATCCCATCGAAAATGAAATAAATATCAAACCGTCCGCATTTTAAAGACGTCTCAGAACAACCCCTATAGTGACCACTTAAATTGGCTTTTCTTTCTTCTGAATCCACTGAAAACCTGTCTATATTGAAAGAGAAGAAAAACCCATCAAAAACGAAATAAAAACCAAACCGTCCGCATTTTAAAGATGTCTCAGGACGCGACCGCCGATTGGGTTCAAATTCACTCGGCCCTGAACAACATCACCTCGACGGTCACGATGATCGTCTACGTCATCGGGGCGATCATCATCGCCTTCTAAACTACCGTAATCCCTGGTCATACTGTACATGTTTCTTCAAACCACAAAAATCATATGAGCTTTGTAATCAGCCGTGCTGAAAATATCTTCTCCTTCTTCTTTAACCGGGAATCTCTCTCACCGAATGACATTTTTTTCTTGTAAATAAATAAATAAATATTAAAAGTATGAATTGGCAACACCAAAATGTGCTCCATGGAACGGCACAAGTCTGCTCCACGGAACTCCCTTCTTTCGAAATTTCACGTCAAACAATCACTTGGTTATTCACAGTTTTATTCTCCAACATTTCTTTTTTTCCATATTTTCTCGAGTTTTTAACAAAAACAAAACGAAAACAAACTTCGGGGGAAAAATAAATAAAATACAATACTTTAGATAAATAGATACTTTTTGGAAAACTTTTTCTGTCATATTATGGTACAGATAAGAAAAAAGTGAAGAAGTCGAAAATGTTGGGAGAATTGAAAAACATCCAAATAACTTCGGGGGGAGACTCGATGAAACAATCAAATGGAGAGGCCATTTTTGCATTGCAAAGTTCGCTCCAATGATGAAAAATTGAGTTGGCGAGGGGAAAAAAATGCACGAGTTGGTGTTATTCATCGTGAGTGTATGTGTGTAGCACCTCAACACGTCGATTGTTAAGTGAAGAAGGATTTTCGAAAAAAAGACCTTTTTTTGTCGTTTTCCTCATTTTTGTAAAAAATACAAAAAAATTCACGATCATGGCCTTGACTTATCAACACGATACTAAACCTAAAGAGCCCTAGAAATTAAATAAAAAGCCATGATCGTGGGGTCTAGCCTAAGACACTAGAAAAAAATTAGATAAAAAAAGAAGTTAGGCTAGAAAAAATATAGAGAACCAAAAGAATATAAATAAAATTGGGAAGAGAAAAAAAAGTTGTGGGTATTTACAACCAAATGAACAAGTTTCGAATATTGGGTAGAACAATTTAAAAGAAGTTTCTCATAAAAAATGGAATTTTCTACCCAATCTTCATAGAAAAAGAGCACAGAACCGAGTTACAAGCTATACATACACACCAGTTGGAAAAGAGAAAAGATTTACAGAGAGGAGGAAAAAGAATAACAAAAAGAGAACCGTTCGTACTTTAAAGAGAGGGAAAAAAAACTTATTGAATATATATACACCGTTGTTGGATGGGAGGGACGGTGAGAGAAGGCCGAAAATTGGCGCTGTGAAGAAGGTTGGTCGCATTGGGAATGAGTTGATCAGCCGCGGTAGCGTTGCGGTTCGTATTGATTCTTCGGTATCATTTCTTAAGCAAACCGCAGCGCGACCGCAACGCTTCTAACCATTCCAAATGCGATCAATAAAACCCAAAATTTAGCACAACTCAAGCTTTCTTTTCCAGGAACACTTCCAAGCTTTTAAAGAATCGAAAACTCCTCTTTTGGGCTCAGAATGATCCTCAAAAGCCGTGCCAAGTCTTTGTAAAACTTAAAAAGCACCAATTTCCACCTTCAATCCGAAAAAAAGAAACATTTGCATAGCTACACGCGTGTTTTGCACTGTTATTTCCATTTCAACTCGAAGATTCAAGAAAAAATCAAAAAAATACAAGTTGAAACGGATTCCGACCCGGGTTGTTCGAACAAGCAACAAAACAAGGCACAGCAAGAGAAAAAGGTGGATTTTTTCAATCTCCTCTTGCTGCAGGGGGGCAACTTTTCGGAAGACAACTGGCCGAATTTTCAAAGAAAAAAAAACCAGAAGCCCTACACGCACGGAAAGTGAACACCAACAACAGAAAAAAAAATGAATACATAAGGCGAGAAAAAAAAAAACAAGCTTACTTATAAATAAGGTGTGTGTATGTGTAGTGTGTGTGTGAGAAGAAAATTGGATCAGATTTCCTGAAAAATAATTCCAAAGTTTTTGGAAAATCGATCCATTTTTCTTCAAAAATTAAGCTAGAAAATCGGCGACGAAGTTCTAACTAAAAAAAAATTAAAAAATGAAAAAGAAGACCAGCAGTTGAACGATTTGTACACGCATTTCGAGAACAATAATTCGATGAGAAGGCAAAAAAAAAGGAGAAGAAAACAAACTTGGACTTTCTAAGATGGAGTGTTCCCTAGAGGGACCGCTCCAAGTATCAGAAGCCAAAAACGAGGCGATTCACGCTAATGCACAATTTGTGAGGCAACAACCTCAAAAAGAGGGAAAACTTGTCCGATTTTCTCGAGTATTTACAGTCAAATATCGAACAGTTCTTCTCGATTCGAGTTGGTTTTCCCGTCAAGTTAGGAACTTAGATCCTATCATTACCTACTAGCTAGGAAGAGAAGAAAAAAAGCTACATTGTTTTTTACAGAAAAGAGAAGAAGTGAAACAATTCTATATACAATCGGAAACTCTTCAAGAGTTATCGATTTTTGGGTGGGGGGAAAACAGACAACGATATTGACAGTGAGAAGAGGAAAACGAAGGATAGAAACTATATGAGAAGTTGGTGGATTTGTGTGCTGCTACGACGGTGCTGATGGTCTCTACACTTGGACTTCAGTTTCGCGAGTTTGCTGGTGCAGGTCCGACTTGGAGTCCTGCAAAATTATGGAGCTTAGTTCAATATTCCCTCAAGAGCGTCTCAAAATATTTAGCAAGTTTCAAAAGGTTCTACAAGCTTCAGAATCTATCTGATTGCTTTAAAAGGCCCTAACGATGATTACCCTATTGCTTACGATCCAGAAGACTTCCCTAGGCTCTTACTGTTCTGAAAAATATTCAAAAGCAAGCTGAAGACTGACATGAGCTACCATGGCGCCCTGGCAGGTCTCGGCAACGTCAGCAGCCGCTGCAGCGACGACGCCGACGATGTTCCGATTGGCGCTGTTGGCCGACTCGAGGGACAGCATGGAGATGTCGTCGCGGTTGGGCACGATGAAGTCGTCGTCATAGGAGCCGGTGAAGTAAGAAGCCGAGCGAAGAGTCGATGGTGTGAACATGGCGAACGAAGCCGAGTCGCTGTACTGAAATCGGGGAAATTGATGATATTTTTCTGAGAATAATGAGGGACACAGAAATGCGTTCGAACAGGCTCTGACAGGTTTCAAAAGGTCATAAGAGAGTTTTTTTTCTGAGCAACTATGATGCGCCTCGAAATGATAGGTTACAGAAAAAGTAGTCCAAAAGAGCCTTAAACTGGAAAGAAATATTCGTTTTCTATTAAAAATAGCCTCCAAGCTTATAACCACTCCAAATTTAGCAAAAAAATATCTGAAAAACTTTGTTTGGCTTAACAAAATTTACAGTAAAACGGTCAAGTTTTCCCCTTTTTAGTAGCTATGATACAAAAAGACACGAACAGTCGTGCCCGCCGAAAAAATCAATGGTCGCATTTGGAATGGCTCAAGACCTGTTCAAACCAAGACCGACAGGCCGTTAACTACACCGAAAGCGAGAAGGACTAGTGGAAGCTTCTCAAAGGCCAAACTTCAACAAGGAAATGCATAAAAACAAAGACAAGAACAAGAACAAGAACAAGTTCATTCAGAGGAGCAACGGAAAAAGAAGACGTACGCTGTCGCCGGTGGGCACATCAGCCGTCTCCATCGAGGGCGGCGGAGTTGTCGGACTGGCACGGCTTGCGGTGGCAAATGGATCGGCCCGGCCTTTGTTGTAAGCTGGCGGCTGGAACGGCTCGTTGCCCAGAAGAAGAAAAGGTCCGCCGCTGTTGGCGCTGACCATGCCGCCGACGGGCTCGGCGCCGTCTTCCTCCAGCGAAAGACGCTCCATTCGGCTGGAGAGATGCCCGGTGAAGCGGCTCATCGCCGTGAAGTTCTCCGTCATTTGCTGCACGTCGCGAGCCGAGTCTTTGCTAAAAAAACCCATTTTTTGATTTTGGTTCGAGAAATCTTCATAAAGGATCAACTGAAGTAGGTCTCAAAAAACTCAAAAAGCTTTTTAAACTCAGTTTTTCATGTTTCGACAATCTAAAGACTGTAAAAGAGTTCGCAGATATCAATGAAGAACTTTCCAAATTCTCTAGACTTTCTGTTATCCTCTGACTTCGCTCAATTTTTCGGCTGGCTCAAAAAAAATTCTCAAAGCTTCATGTAGTTCCGACTCTCATTTAGACATGCTAAGACCTTCCAAAAGAGTCCCTAAGTTTGGAAAAAGTCACAAAGGCACATTAGAGCTCCTATCTGCCTACAAGTCTGCTCAAGCCTTCAGAAAGATCTTCACTCCTCAACTCACCGATACAAATTGCCCGGGGTCTGCAAGACGGTTGGCGGAGCGCTCTGCTGGATCCACGGATGGGAGAGGACCTGATCAGCGGTGAACCTCTCGGCGACGTTCTTCATCAGAAGATGGGAGACGAGGTCGCGAGCCTCCAGGGAGATTTCCGCCCATTCGTCTTCGGGAAAATCGTATTGGCCGCGTTGGATCCGGGCGAACAGGTCCTGTTGGCAGTCTTCGCACTCCTTGCCGTCCATCCAGCTGTAACTCTTTGGGGAGTGAGCAATTCATCTTAACGTTCATGATATGTTTTCTTTGTGAATTTCGTCTTATCTCCTATCTCTCTCTAGTTTCAAAAAAATCCTCAAAAGCTTAAAATATGCTTTAAAGCTTCAGAAAAGGTCTGGAAGGCTTTAAAAGCCTTAAAAGTTAACCAGTCGATTAAAAATCATTTTGAGCATCTAGTTAAACTATAAAAGGTCCAAAACGAGCTCAAAAGGTCTAGAACCTTTTAAAGGACTTTCTAAGCTTTCAACGAGAAATCAGAGCTTCTCAATATTCTAAAAAACTAAAAATTCATCGCTTTATGAAGTGTTCTAACAGCTTCAAAATAGGCTTTCTAGCCTTTTAAGAAGTCCTGGAAGCTTGCGAAAAGCTATAGAACTTGCCAAAGTAACCTATGGACTTCTGATAAACCTATGAAGAAGCTTTTGAATGGTATATCAAGCTTTCAACAAAAAATCAGAGATTTTAAAGATTCTAAAACTTTTAAAATGAGTTCAGCGACTTCTGAAGAGTTCTAATAGCTTCCTAGCCTTCTAAAAAGCCCTGGAAGCTTGCGAAAACCTATAGAAGCTGCCAAAGTAACCTATGATGCACCTATATAGAGCTTCAAAGCACTTTCACACTTCTCAAAAATATTCACCCGCAATCCTCGTCGGCGCAGCGTCCCTGGAAGGGAACGTAGCCGCAGAGCATGATGTAGAGGATCACGCCCAACGACCACATATCGCACCGTTTGTCGTATTTCAGCGCTTCGCCGACAAACGCGTCCACCACCTCCGGTGCCATGAATTCGGCACTGCCGACCGGCGATGCGAGATCCGGCTCCGACGCCACCTGGAAAAAAGCCATTAGGTGAGCTTTTTTCTGGTTTTTTTCCTACTACTCCTTCATACCGTCTTCAAAACAATCCTAGGGGGGTAAAAACGTTTCTAAGTCATAATCGGTTCAAAAAAACCTTCAAACTAATCTACAACTTCAAAATTGTCATTTATTCTCAAAATCAGTTCCAAGCTCCCCTAAAAACTGCCCCTCTGTCCTCAAAATGGTTCTATTTGACGGTGAAAAGGAGCTTTTAAAATTAAAAACGACCCCACGAACCTTTAAAAGGCACTAGAGCTTTCGAATGATAAGATGAAGCTCAGAAATTCTCCTCACACTCAAAAAACTTGTTCAAGCTCAAAAAATGCTCCTACAAGTTTCCAATCACTAAAACTTGGTTCTGAAAGCTGAAAAGTATCAAAAAGACCTAGAAATACTTTTCAGAGTCTGCAAAAAGGACCTGCGGCAAATGCTGACGAGCGCTGTTGGTCTTGACAGCGCGACTGGCGAGGTCCAAATCGCACAGTTTGACGGGCGAGACGCGGTCCGGCTCCGTGCAGAGCACGTTCTCGGGCTTGACGTCGCGATGGGCGACACCGCGGTCGTGGAGAAACTTCAACGCCGACGCGATGTCTTTCGTCACGCGTCGGGCCTCTTCTTCGGTGAAATAGCCGCGCGTCAGGATGTGCTGCAGGAGCGGCCCGCCGCGCATCTTCTCGAACACCATGTAGAAGTTGTTCTCGTCTTCGAACCACTGGAAAAAAAAAGTCATGGTTGGTCTGGAAATTTAGTTTTTGAGACGCTTCCTGGTGATTTACAGCTTCTTTCGGCCAACCGACCATGAAAATTACAAATCTCACAGCTCAAAACTTGTTCTTTTAAGTAGAGCTAAAAATCCTTTTTTAAAAATTTCATCAGATCTAACGTTTGGAGCTTCTGAAGCTTCCAAAGAGCAAATATTAGATCTTCCTAATTTTCTAGAGCTCCTGGAGTGACCGTTGAAGCTTTTGAAGCCTTCTTCATTGCTACAGATTTTTGTCATCCTTCTAACTTTTGTTGGAAACTCTAAACTGTTTCCTAAACTTCGAAAGGTCGTGTTATTTCAAACTCTGGCCAAATTTACTTGGATTTACCATTGAATCCGTTTTGCCTAGCTCCTCTCTTTTGAATGAAAAAATTCGAAACACTTCAAGATTTTTTAGACGCCTCAAAGAGCCAAACAAAAGTTCTCATTTCCGATCTTCCCTCACCTCGATGAGTTGAACGATGTTGGGATGGTTCTTGCAGAGGTTGAAGGTGTTGACCTCGCGCATGATTCGGGATCGCGTGTGCGATTCCTCGTTCTTGTCAACCACCTGGTTCACGGGTTTTTTTTCGAGGGGATTCTTCTTTTGCGGGTACCTTGACAGCGTATTCTTTGCCGGTGGTGAGCGAGGTGCAGGTCTTGACGCTCGCGTAGGCCCCAGCACCCAAGTGCTCGTCCGTCAGCTTGTAGAAGTCTGCAAAAATTGTGAACTCAAGGCTGAAAATTGATCATATCAAGTCTAGTATGAGAAGGAATGAGGGTTTCAGAAGAAAAGTGATTTTTCATTGTTCAATACTAGTAATTAGACCGTTAGGAACCTTCGAGTTTAAAGTCAAGGTGAAGTAATAACGTTTTAATCTTCCTTAGAAACTTTTTTGGTTCCCTACAAAGGTTATAAAACTTCCAAAGACCCCTAAAAGCCCAAAGGAGCATTAAACGACTTCTTAACAGTTTTAAGGTTCAAAAAACCGTCCCCAATGTATATCAAGTTATAGTACCAACTTTAAGAACCCATTCCTTGCCATCTAATGAACATCACGTCTTTTCAAAGCCTCTCCTTACAAAATTTATTGCAGCCTTCCTTAAAATTACAACCCTCCCTAAAAATCATCAACAAACTTGAAAAAATCACCGGAAAGAGGCCGCATTTTCCAGGAAAATTCAAAAAGTACAGCTAATAAGACGGGAGAACAGTCTCACAACCGGCAAAGCCCCTCTAACTTTGCATCAGATCAAAACTGAGCTGCACAATTTCACAATCCGTACACACATTACGCTGAACAAGCATTTCGCAATTTTCCCAATAAGCACCTTTTTTTATCGTTTTTCTGCTTTATTTGCCCCTTTTTGTTGCTAAATCATATGGAATCACAAAAGATGACTCAAAAAAAGGGGGGAGGGGAAACGACAAACAGTTGGATTTATAGGAAAACAATTTTCCTTTAACTAATCTCTCATTGTTCTCTCCATGCTTTCGAATCTGTGGCCAATGTTGACCAGCCATTTTCTAGAAAAAAGGAGAAATAAAGAAGAAGGAAGAAAAAGTTTTCCGAAAAACATGTCCGCTACGGGACAACAACAAGGAAATAAATTTGAATAGCGAATCATAGAACTTATTTGGATGAGAAAAAGGTCAGAGATTCAAATATATACATACCTTATTATCAATGAAGCTTAAGGTTTTGAACTAAATATTTGTTCGAAAGTTCAGTTTCCGGAGAATCTTCGTATTTTTGCTCCGAAAGCTCTTCAGAACTTAAAAAAAGCCTTGAAACTCGGATGAATGCTCAAAAACTTTTTTAATTGAGAGGAAAAGCTTCAAAGGCTAAAAAATACCATTTTATCTCTTTCAACGTGGAATCACCAGCTCTCAGAAGCTCGAAGCATCTAATCCCAGTAAAATCAGCCTTACCAACAGGAAAATCCCAAAAGCTTCATCAAATTCATCATTTCCCCTCGAAAAATCGGCAAAACTGAATAGAAAATACCATTTTCTCATCTTCCAAGACATTCTCCGAATTTTTCTTTTCTTCAAGGTCCCTAAGAACCCTGGAAAAAAACACGCGTTTGCATCAGCTCACGCGCCTCAAATAGTGAAGAATGGCGAGGCTCGCCGCAGACTCACGCGCAAGGGAGTAACGGAGAGTCACGCGTTTTTTTTCCTTCTTCTGCCTACTCTGTCTTGTGACCATTTTTGGGGCACTACCCTGGGCACGACGCCAGAGAGAGAAAAAAAAACGGCTTTGCCAAGTCTTCACAATGAATTGGTCACGTTGTTCGTTTGATCTTCTGATCTTTGAGCTTCTGATCTTTGAGATGATAACTCCAGAAAGGTTTTTTTTTTGAAGCTAACATTTATGAAGCTTGTTGGACTCCACTTCATAATCAAATGCAGTTCTTTCAAGCTCCCGGATTCGAAACTGAATCAGAGAAACTGCGAAAAATCCCAGTTTCCCCAGTTTTCTCAAGCTTCATTCCACAGCTTTCCAAATGAAAGGACAACTCAAAAAAATTAGAGCTTCTGTAGGGTAAAACCCATTCCTATCTGATTCCTCCAAACAGAAATTCAAAAAGCCAGTTACTCTATTGCTTTTCAAGCTTTTCCTGACCAAAAGCTTGCACCGAAAAAGTCCCAAAAGCTCTTCTCACACCACTTAAAGGCCGAATGTGCGCACCTGCCGCTTCCGCATATGGTCTTGGAGAGAAGGAATAAACCAGCAAACAAACACGGCAATCTGGAGAGTGCATCAAAGGTTAATAGGCCAAGCGAAAATTTTGAATTTTTTTGGGTATCATTCGATAAGTTTGAAGAATCTTCTCTTAAGCTACTTACAGAAATAATAATTGAAGCCCTCATTCACAATTAAATTATGCCGATTCAACTGAAAACCTTATAAAACCAACAAAACTCGATTTAATATATTCTAGCCGCTCTAGAGAAATTTTTTGCTTTCAATGTCAGGAAGAAGAAAATGTTCTACTTGTTACACCCAAATCCAGCCGAATGTCCCTTGGAAATTGTCCACGCTCGGAGAGGCGCTAATTCGGTAGATCCTTGGAGGCGGTCAATCATCCCTCTCTGTGAGGCGTATACACCGTTGACCTCTTCTTTGCGAGTTTATGGGCCCGAAAGACGAGGAGGAGCCGTAGAGGATTGGCTCGTTTCAAAACATCTGCAGGCTATTGTGCTGTCCATAAAGCTTCGAAAATTTCAAATTTCCTATCGAAAACAAGTTCTCATTTTCCTTTTATTTGGCTTTTTAGATTTCCGGCTTGACAAGTTGAGTGGATATTTTTGAACTAAAGCTATAAATTCTGAGGATAGCTTTAATCTAATCGAATTAATCTTGAGCAAAGATCTTTAGAATTCCTCGATATTCATATATCAGCTCAATCTTTCCCCCTTCTGGTTCTATGTCGACGATAATTTCACCTATGACTTTAGAACGATCTAGCCAAAACACTCTTTGATGTACTAGATAACGATCGTCTAATTCGTGACCAACACAACCTTTCGATCAAATTCTAGAAAATTCTGAACTTCTCGGCTGGTCTTCCTTGTTAGTTCTTCAACACTAGAAACTTCCAGAAACACCAAAAAAAAAATAAGGGTGAGAGGAGACAATGACCGCCGTCGCCGCTGACCCCTACCATTCCATACATCACGTCATTGTTTCTTCTCATTCGGCGTTGTGACGTGGGAAAGAGGAGGTCAAATGACGTGGTGTTTATTGTTGGGGCGGATTTGCTCGCAAAAGCGCGCGGCTCAAAAAAATAGAACCGATCGCTGTGGTCCAGATGCGATACTATGTATCGCGTGACGGTTATATATCGGATTCGATCCAGCCGCCATTCGACATCTTTCGAGTCGGCGTGAGAAATGATCAAGGTCATTTTGTGGCGGTGTTTCTATTGTGTGACCTAGCCGGGTCTTTGAGGTTGTACGAACCGAAAATGAACCCAAGGATGCTCCCAAAACGATCCAAGCCTTGAAGAAGAGAGAAAATGATCTGGGAACTCTTTATTGAGAAGACATTCCTCTTCAAAACCTCCAAAGTAGACCGGTAGCCTTAAAATGAAGGCTATCGTGCTCAATTTAACAAGAACTACCTCTAGGACTTCAAAATTCAGCTCTAAACCGGTCTTAGTGAATAAAGGTTAAGCACTAACCAATTCCAAACAACGATCATGACATAATCAGTGTATAAAACTTAAAAATGACGCCTTTTCTCAACTTCACAACCCCAAAAGCTCTAAAAAATCTTCTAAAAGCCATAAAACTCAAAGACCCCAGCAAAGCTCTCCAATTTCCCCCCATAAAATGTTCACAAAGACCTTGGGGTCCACAAAAGAGACCATTTATATCCATTACTCATTGTCCAGCCCTCCTACACAACATCGAATGCATACGTAATCAGCCAAGCCAAGACGAATGCGAAATTGGAAATATTCCGATTGTTCAATAATTTATCAGTCTCTCACTGAGCGATTTCGAAAACCAAAAAGGTCCCTGAAAAATCTCAAGGAATATTTCTAAAAACGAGCAGCATCTCAGTGAATAGACTACATATTATTTATTTTCGTCTCTTCCTTTTCCAAGCCAGCTGGCTCGAAAGAAAACACCGCTCGCCCACACACACACACATGGACACTATATTTGGCAACTCTCGGAGAACTATTTTTTTAGAAAAAAACATTTTTCTAGTTAGATTATTTCTAAAAAAATAAGGCTTCTTTTGAGAAGAAAAAAATCTATGGCTAATTAAAAAAAGAAATATTCAATTTTTCAGGGAATTTTAGAATGAAAAAAACGTCCGCAGACTTTTTTTGATCATGAAAAAACCCGTCTTTTTTTCGAAATTCGACCGAAAATTACCAGAAAGAAGCCTTAAAATAAATGTTACGCACAAAAACCTATTCAAGAAATTCCCCCATATCTTTTCTGCTCCAAAAGATTTTCCAAAAATCATGTTTCTCTCAAAATAAACTCTCAAAAACCATTCCTCCAGACACGTACCGTTTATGGCCGCCGTTTCTTTTTTTCTTTTATCCCTGGGAAAATCAATTTCGTTTTCTTTTTTGTTTCATATCTCTGAGTCAATATGGTGTTTGGGAAAGAAGAAAATTTTCGTGTGCCCCGTTGAACTGATGATGATCAACGACCATCGTTTGCTCTGGCGGAAACTGTTTGCCGGGGCAAATCGAGAGCAGCAAATTCGTCCTGATAAAAGAAGTGGTTGGAGTTGATTCTTCGAGTGGATTCGTCTTAGAATCAATGGGAAAAATTCCTCAAAAACAACAGGTTTCAACAAAAATTTCTTTTTTCTCAAACGACTAAGGGACTGTGAACGAAAAAGACAGCTGAATCGCTTTTCTTGAGAATAATAAAAGCTGCGTTCATGAATGTCTGAAGGAATGATTTTTGATGGTTTATTTTGAGAGCAGAGCGATTTTCGAAGTAATTTTAATGAATTTTTTTTCGGAAAAAGATCGTTTTCAAGTCTCTCGTGATTAAATTCTCCAAATCAACTTCGAAAAAAAAACTTGCATTACGATTACTCAATTCGACACTGTCAAAAACTTTTTCCCGTCAAATTTTTTACAAAGAAACTTCAAAAATCATCATCCACATCTCAAATTTGCCTCTGGCATCTTGAAATTCCACTCAAAAATGCCAAGAAACCTTCTTATCTCTGTCATTTTCAATCGCTCATGACCTGATCAATCCACAAACACCTCGGTGCTCATTGGCACTGATCCAAGTGATCAGATCATGGAAACGAGAAGAACAGTTGAGCGTGCGTGTGTGTGTAACAACTGTGCTTTAATCTTCTCCTTTACCTGTTTTTTTCCTCTTGAAAGAGAAAAAAAAAACATGGATACCAATACTTCAAAGTCACGAGAAAACATGTGATTTTTCCTCCCAAAATTCAAGAAAATGACCCATTTCTTCGTCTTTTCCTTTCGATTTGCCAGAGATCACGACAAACTTCGTGTCTGTTGACTTCGGCGGGGCCGAAAAAAAAAGAAGAAAAGGAGGAAAAAAAGAGATGAGTATCCGGTTGGAAAACAGGAATAAAAGTGTCAAAATATTGATCGTTATCGGCGGGGCGAGGGGGGTCTTAAGGTTACTGTAGGTAGGTCAAGATCAAGTTTGAATAACGAGTAAATCATCAACTATTTGTTCTGAAAGACAGTATAGGTCAACAGAAACGGAACCCCTTAGAAACCGTTTTTGATAATATTTGAATTTTCTTCAAGCTTAATGAAGGAAACATCGGAAAAAATCAATATTCCTATCACAGTACAGCCTAAATTTTCTTCTCACTCCATTTCCTTTAAGCTCAATCAATCAATAAAGACTATAACAGTACTTTCGAATTTTTTTTACAATAATTATGAAGCCAGTTCGGGTTAGCTGAAAATATGAACAAAATGAAAAAAATTCCAAAGTGATTAAAACAAAAATTAGTCAATTACAGTAAGAAGATCAAAAAAAAACTAGAAGAGGCAAATTCAAAATTTTCTACTGAAACCTTTCTATTACTTTCTCCTTCAAGGAAGCCTTAAAATAACAATATTAGGTGCCAAAATCTCCCATTCTCTCATCAGATTTTCAAACAATTTCTCAACCAAAACTCCCGTAATGCTTCATGAACCATTAAAATAAAAAAAATTGGTCAAAAATATCGCACAAAAGGCTAAATTCTGCAACTGAAACCCTCTTATCCATCTTAACTCGAGAAAAAATGATACCGTAAAAGCCGGTGGACGAGTAGGACTTCTTGGGGGTGCGCGGGGTTCGGCCGCGTCCTCCACGACCGCCGCCCATCGGCACCAACTCGGCGGGCTCCTCGTCGATCTCGCTGCAAGCCTCGTCGTCCTCAAAGTCGCCGAAGAATCGGTCCGTGTCGCGGCCCGCATACGCGTTTCTGAATCGCAAAAATTGATTTATTTTCACGCTAAAACTGGGGAAAAATTAAATGATATGAAACATGACGGGAAATTTGTCGGAAAACTATCAAAAGAAGCTTGAAAGAACTGTGAAAAATCTAATCAACCTAGATAGATGTCAAAATTTATAATGATATACAAAATTTAAAGTGAGGGCAATCGACATTTCTGAACAAATAAAAACAATAAATTTAAAAAAAAATTCGAACCTCGAGCGATGTTCGTATGAATTCTCGGAAAAATCACTTCCACGCCTCATCATACCCATTCTTAAGTCGCTCTCGTCGTCCGAGCTGAGAGTCGGGGGCTCTGAAAATACATCCAGATTAAAAACTTGAATGAAAAAAAAAGAAATATATAAAAAACTCATAAGGAATTTTTCAAGTGGAGAAAAAAAGTTGTTAATGAATCTAGATTTATAAAGAAAAACTATATTGTTTATAAAGTAATCATCATACCTTATCGATTAGAAAAACGCTGACAAATCGTAACAAGAAAAATGAACAGTAAGAAATGTTAACTTTTCACGCAACTTTTTATAAATTGCATCCCCTTTATACGCAAAACTAACAGCAGTGAATCGTTAGAATGATTAGAGATACAAAAAAAGAACAGATTCAAAAACAAGAAAGAGAAAACTGAAAAATTTGACAATTTTTGAGGCGCGCCAAACTTTGCGCGTAATTTTAAATGTTTGGTGCATACACCAACACACAAATAACCATACTGTAAACAACAAAAAATTTGAAACAAAAAAAACATAGTCGTGGAATATTTTTAATAAAGTGCTAAATGATTGTAATAATACATGGATGGTCTTGAAAATTAGCTTTGAAATTAAGAATAAGAAGAAACTTTCGATTTTCATGAAAAGGTAGTTATATCTACTATAATAAAAGCTGAAAAATTGGAACATTTTAGAACGAATGAAGCGAAGAGGACCGTTTTGTTGCTTGTTTATACGATTTATAATGTTGAGAAGAGCTCTCCTATCCCCCCATCACGTGCATTTTTGAGGGGCCGGCCGAACCTATTGTACAACTGCGCCTCGGCGTCTGTGGCCATGTGACCCGTTTCTGCCCGCCTCCTTTCGATTAACAAGTCAAGCGATAGCGTTTGAAAATATTGTACATATGTACAAATAAGCAGATCAACACGCCATTTTTCAACAAAAATTTTTAATTCGACAAATTTTGCACACGAAAAAGGCAAATTTTCAACTCAAAAAAGTAAAAATTCACCCAAAAAATTGGCCAATCTCAAAACTCTTAATGGAGCTCATTTGAGCTTGAAAAAAAAATACTCAAATTTCTCTAAAACTCGCACTGGCGCATATTTGAACGTTTCTTGACGAATTTTTCAAGAAAAATCCACTTTTCACTGGAAAAATTCGGAAAAAAAAAATCGTCCAATGACCTCAATGCTTAAAACAAGCACAAAAAGCCTTCTCGAGCTTCAAATTATTTCACGAGAGCAGCTTGACTTTGGAAAAAGCTCAAAATATTGAAATTAGCTTCAATTTTCGCTGAAAAAAAGTGTGAATAGACCTCAAAAACCTCAAGAAAACACGAATAAAACTATCAATGTCCAGCCAAAACCACTTATAAACCCGCCGAAAATCATCACATGTCTCGAAAAGTTCGTCAACACATCTCAACAAAAAAAACTGAAATTGCCTTTTTTCTTTTCTTTTCTTTTTTCAACCGTAAGTCACAAGTCGCATTATTTATATTCATTCCCAACAGATGGCTGATTTTTTTTTTCGTTTTTTGGGGAGACGCCTGGTGTTGTATTACCACCATCATGTGAGAAGAGCTTCCATTTCGTTTCTTTTTTTTTCAGGAAGAAAACAATCTTTAGACTTAGTTGATTGAAAACTGGGGCAGAAAATGTTAAACTTCGTTTCTTTGATTGGAAGGAACTGGGAGACTACCTTGAAAACCCTTGAAAAAAAAATCACTAAACTTATCCTAAACTCTCAATGGAGCAAATTTCAACTTCACAAAAAAATATACACTTCTCGAAATCTTTTCTGAATCTCAAAATTGGTGAATTTCTCATCTGAGCGCACTTGGGCATTCAAATTAGCCCCCAAAACTGCGTAAAGCCAATTTTCTTCTCAATTCTCACCCAATCCATTCTACAGAAACAAAAGAACTTGAACAACTTCTCCAAAAGCCAATTACCAGTGAAAACTGGCTAATTTTCCATGGCTTCTTCCGAACAATTTGCCCCAAAAACCATTCTCAGACGAACACAAAACGACTAAAAACGAACGCTAATGTGGAAGTGGGGTGATTGACGGAAACTAACTGGAAAATATCGTCATTTCATTGGGTTTTACAGCAAGTTTTTTGCAGAAAAAAGTATCAAAAACCAATTTTTTGGAGGAGGAATTTTCGATAACTTCCGGTTGAGGAGTGTGCAAATGACAATTCTCTGCGGAGCGCAAAAAAAAAAGACCTCCTAAATTATGAGATTCTCAGCGGAGGATGTTGAAAGATCAAAAATAGCTTCTAGATTCCCCTGGTAACCAAAAATTTGCAAAATGTCCAAAAACAATAACAAAAAGTACAAAATTATTTGAGGAACTCGCACCGTAAACCATAGATCTCTTGATAAAACGCTCGAGTTGTTAAAAAGGCTGAGTAAACAGATAACGACGGCTCACAAACAGCTATCAGATGATCTCGGGGGGTACTTGAGAATGAGGAAATGGAAAATTTTAATATGTTAAACGGACTCCGGCTCATAATTCTCGTGAAAGCCGACTGGAAACAGACCAATCTCGAAAATAGCTGGGAAGGCTGCTCAAACAGAGAATTGTCGATATAACAAGATCAATTTGCACAAAAAAGGATAGAAAATCATTTTGAAATCCAAGAAATCTGAAACATTCTCGTTGGAGCAAACTATCTCTAAATAAATCGCCAAATTAGAGGTCAGAGAAAGCTAGAAGATGAGTTTTACTACTGGAAACTCCTATTAAATGATAAAAAAGAGATAATTTAATCAAGAGATCGAAAAGAACTTGAAAACGACTTGAAAAGCTCTAAAACACCTCAAAAAATCTAGATTCTCAATGGGGCACAGTAAATCCAATTAAAAAAGCCGTAGAACTCAGAAAAGGTTTGAAAACAACTTCGAAGCTCAAAATAGTCTCAAAAATTGAAATATCCCAACAGAGCTTAGCCATCTAACTACGACAGTCAATGATCGTAGAACTCAAAAAAAAAAAACTTGAAAATGACCTCGAAACTCAAAACTACTTCAAATAATGAAAAATTATCAATGGAGCACCCTTGATCTAACTGAAATAGCCAAAAAAAAAAAATCAAGAAAACCAACTCAGATCACGGTTGGAAGCCTTGGCCGGATGGTAGGTCGGCTGGTATCCCGAATGGAGAAGGGTCATGGCGGAGGTTTGCAGGAAGGGCAGAATGATTGCAGTCGTTGGGGGTTTTAAGGCTTGCCGGTTCGGTAAGCCTTGAGAGAATTCAGTCGGAAGCAAATCAGAAGCGATTCAACTTTCAGAAGGTCTTGTTGGTGTTGGTGTTGAACGCCGACGACGACTTTTTCGGGGGAGACAACAGCTGGGGGCAGCTGTGGCACACACACGCACAAAGTTCGTTCTGACCCGTCAGCTCTGATTTCCGTCGGTTGATCGAATAATTTTTTCGGGAAAAGAGAGGCGACGACGGCGCTTTTCGGCTGTGGCTTCTGTGGCCTTCTCTGGCGGGTCCTCCTCGTCGCCGGGCTCCGCCTACAAAACCGCGCCGCAGTCTCCCTGCGTGCCTACCATCTCGGCCTCTACTCCTTCCCCTGCTATTTCTCTGTTTTATGGCTCTCTGGTGATGATGAACCAACCATGTTCAGCTGTGTTTAGAGAGAGGGTGTTCTCTGTTCGCACCTCCCTCCTACTTTCCAAATATGGAATGGGTTAGGCAACTTGGATGGGAAGAAGCGGAAGAAGCAATTATAAACGTCCAGGAGTATGCGGCTACAAATGAGCCTCTCAAAGTTGAAGTTCGGTGTCAAGCCACTTCAAAGCTCGAAAAAAACATTTTTCATCCAAATTCCACACTAAAACTGCTCAAAAGTTACTTAGAAAAAAAGAATGAACGCTCAAATGAACTTTATTCTCCAGAAGCTTGAAATGTCTTTTAAAAAGGGCTAACTAGAATTTAAATAGGTCATTCCAAGCGATTTGAGATCGAAAAAAAACTCAAATTTCCTTCTTAAACAGTCGGAAATGGCTCTCCAACAAAACCTCGATTCCCGTTCTACGTCAATAAACCAAGGCCGTTTCAACAGCCACAAACTATACTAAACGCGTTTCAAGGCTAAAAATTACCTCTTTTTAGCTTCTGAACCTTGATATCCCATGAAAAACATTGAGAAAAGCTCAAATTTATGAGAAAAAATCGTTCAATTATGTCTTGACTGTACAGTTCAATCGAAAAGAAGTGCATTTTCAAGCATTTTTTGAGCGCAAAAAAAAAAAACGATTTTTCGAATTTCTAACCCGATTTTTTTAGGCTCTTCTAGCTAGGGAACGTTTTTTACCCCCCGGTTGAACTTTTGCTGAAACTTTGCTGGAGTGTACTTTAGGAGTCCCTGATTGCAGATCAAGAAAAAAAAATTTCTTGCAATATATCTCGTTTTCGAGTTAGGAAACGAGTTAAAAACGTTCCCTGGTAAGGCTTCACGACCATTCATAACTACCAACTCATCAATCTCACAAACTACCATGAAAATGGGACAAATTGGGCAACAACTCTGGACCCAAACAACAAGCCCATTTCCCATTCCATTCCATTTCTACCGCCGCGATTCTAGAAATATCGGGGCCGACCTTGCAGGAAAAACATCAACATTCCCTCAATCTTTGTCCCGTGCAAAAAATGTTTTTTTTTTCAAATCCACTTCCGAAAAAATATTTTCCAGGCAAATCAATAAAGTGTTCCCACCAATTAAAAATCTAATTATCCTCAAAAATTGCAACAACAAAAAATTTCTCAGCAGACATTCCCACAGTATTCGTCTACAGCTGTGTGAAAAATTTCTCTTTTTTCCAATTTCTCATATAAATTTGATTTTTCTTTCTTAAAAACAGACTAAAAAACCAGAAAACATGAAAAAAAAAGTGAGCTCTTGACCTAAAGAAAATTAAAAAATCAAAAATAAACCCAATTTGCTCTTTTTCTTCTTTTCTCTCCCAATATTTCAAACTTTTCCAACCTTGATACTTTTCAACAATCTCTCCAACTGAAAATAGTCCCAACAGAAACGATCAAAAAGCGCTTTTTGCTATAAAATCGTTTGCCATGAAATTTTTCTAAAATCCCGGCAAGAGGTCAAAAAACACGTTCCATCGTTATTCAAACAGGCCCAGTTGAATTTTCTGTAGAACTTTTGGAGAAAAAATCTTTTTTATGATACGGGGAATGGCTTTCAGTGTACTTATTCGTTGTATAGTAGCGAGTGTTATACACGGCCGCTTGGTTAAGCCGACTGGATCAGCCTTGTAGTTTTCACAGAGGAAAAAAGACAACATTTTGCACTTGATTATGATGTTATACAATGGCATCAAAAAGGATATTTGACGCAAAGCTTGGATTAGAGGAACTTTTTTTTGTTTTTTCCAGTAAAGGGCTCAAAATGACAGAACTTGGAAATAAGACGATGACATATCGTTGCTCCACGGATGAAAAATTATGGTTCCAATGTTTTCTCGGACATTGATAAGGCGAAACGGACGTGCTCCGGACGATTCTAGTGACCACTTAAGAGTGCTGAGGCTACTAAAGTGGTCACTAGAAATGCCCCGACACGTCTCATTCGTGTTACCAAGGTCCGAGTTAATTCAAAGAAGTCAGAAAATTAATCTCGAGACTTGTCGTTAGAGCGTATTTTCTCATGAACGACAGAAGAGCATTGTCAATAAACTCGAACGCGAATTGAACGTGTCAGGCCAACTCTAGTGACCACTTAAGAAGACTGAAGCTGCTAAAGTGGTCACTAGAGACGCTTCAAAACGTCCGATTCGCGTAACCATCTCGGATTGGCATTTCTAGTGACCACTATAGTAGCGTCAGCATTCCTAAGTGGTCCCTAGAGTCGCCTAGAACGTTCGTTTTGCGTTACCAACGTCGAGAAGGCTTGAGAAACTACCCAGTTTTTCGAATTGGCAATGGGGCGCGATAGACTTTCCAACCAATTCTGGCGGCTCTTTCTTCACCGATGTTACTCTCTACCTCCACTATTTTTCCATAACTATTTTTCCTCGCCCATCCTTTAAGAATAAAGACCAATGCACCGACAGAAAAACTGGACACCCATGAGGCTCAAATGATCATCCAACAGCTGATCTCAAAACCTGCAAAACAATCGTCGTCAAGCTTTCAAACGGCTCTGATCAACTTGTCGTCCCTCCTCAAGAGCCTCGTCTCGTCAAGTGATATAATATACCTCGAGAGTGTAAGAACGGCCGAACAAAAGCTTCTGCTGCTTTTGCAGCCTTCGGACGGAGATCAACGGGGGGACAAAAAGTAGTCAATGAGTCCGGAAAGTGTTAGGGATTTTTCGAAAACTCTCTCAGGAGTCCAGTTTGACTTTTGATCATTAGCAAAAACTGTCCCAAACATCAATGACTCATCAACATCTCATCTTATCACCAAAACGTGTGGAAAGTCCTGCTTCAAGTGGGAAGAAGAGCTTTCGCGTGGATGACTTCGAGAAGTGCTCCGATCTTGGCGCATAACCGGGTCGCGTCGGTCGCAACAAACAACAAAGGAGGTCACAATCCGACCATCGGAATCGGGACTGGCGGAAGTTTGAGCTTGTTGTCTGACCTACGTCTGATGTCATCCACCGTCAAAACACCTCCGATTTCGGAAAAAAAGAAAGAAAGAAGCATAACAAAAGTGCGCAAAACAGTCCACTCTTTCTGAACAAACAGGTAGGAGGAAAATTTAGAGAACTACCGAGAGGGAAAGATCACTCAAGGGTCCACTAAAAGCCGGAAAAACACTATATTCTCTCAAAATCGGGATTTCATGTGTATAAAGAGCGCTATAATGATACTATTTCTGTTATTGACTTCTATTTTGAATTTTTTTTTTCTGCCTGTCACCAGAAAAACGTGTCTTTATCAATAGAGCGCACTTTCCTCATTTTTTCTTTTTCATTTTTTTTTTCCATTATTTCTATTCTTTCTGCCTCTCTCTCTCTCTGTTTTTATCCTTCTGAAGCCTAAACTAATTTTCAAAAAAATTCCAAAAAAAAAAAAAAAGTACCCTTGAAACTAGCCAAAGTTCCCTTCTCTGCTTCTCTGACTCTCTGTTTCGTGTCTCTCATCCTCTCTCTCCCTCTGTTTATCTCTCTTTCTCTGAGTCTCAGCTCACTGATCACGTGAGAACGGCCTCTGCACATACACAAAATCTGATTGTTCGAAAAGACGCCATGAGGGACGGAGAATCAAAAGGAAAAAAAAGATGTTTCAAAGGTTCAATTTCGTTTCGTCACAGCGCATCTTCTATTTCTTCTTTTTTGAAGGAAAAAAATACTGAAAGCTTGGATATTGATAAAACGATTTTTAACTTTCCTCTCTTAGTTTTTCAGGTTCAACCGTGTGGAAAGGCTTCAGAATAAATTACAAGTCTTGAAAAATCTCTATCCCTACAAATTTTCAAAAGAAGATCAAACTTTTTATAGTTCATTCTGATCTGAAACTCCTCAAATTCGCTGCAAGGCTAAAGTTTCCGAGCCCGATATCTCATAAAAGCAACAAGACTCACAAAAACACTTCAGACAGGGCACCACCATCACAAAAAAGCTCACATAAACACAAGGTTCTTGGCGAAAAAAAAAACTTTGATCTTTGCGACACGAAAAAAAAGTGGTCAGGGACGCGAATCACACCATTTCGAAAAGTTTTGGATATCTTAAAATGTTGTTTTTTCGGAGAATTGGAAGAATTTGAAAGGAATTACATAAAAAACCGTTGGATGTCTCAAAAATCATGGTAACGTCCAATAATTTCAGAACAGCCCTCAAGAATGAGAAATAAACTATTTCTTTCTCAAAATTAATTGGCCGCATTAGAAAAATGACTCGACGCGTTGCGGCTGCGAAGCGGTCAGACATTCTAAGCGTAAACTCAAAATTTAAACTTGAACCGCAACGCGACCGCGACGCTTCAAGCCATTCTAAATGCGTCTAGAGCTTTCTAATTCGCGTACATTACTCAAACCCTATACATTTTTTTTGAATTTTCAAGTCATTTTTTGATTTTTCTTCAAGTTGCCAATTTTCAAGGACGCCCAAACTTCCTCCTAACCTTTCAAAACCTTCAAAATCCTCTATACTCCCACCAAAATCGACCTCAAAACTTCTCTCCAAAGTTCTTTGACCAACTCCATCCTTCCCTTCCATTCACATCAACAAACCCTGCAGCTTAGGAAAAAACAAAAAAAAACTAGGAAGTGAAAGGGAAAAAGGCCAAAAGTCAAAGGGACGAAAAGCTTCATCATCACTGGCAAAAAAAAAAGATAAAAATTGGGGCAAACAAGTTTGCGCAGACGGCCTGGCGTGTGCACTTATTATCATTTTCCGTCTTTTTGACGCAAAATGATTATTTCATTCCTGTCAAAACACGGGCCAGATTGACACTTTCTATGGTATTTTCCAATAAAACTTTGCTTCGAAACGGAAAACTACGAGAAAATGTCTTTTTTATCAGAGACCAAGTGTCGCTGGAACATAAATATTTTCGTCTTGGTCAAATTTCTACCGTATCTTAGGAGCAAAACTTTGAGGGCAAAACTGAGTTACAATTATTAGGGAATGACCCGTACTCCGCAGGAAAAAAAAAGCTGGATATTTTCAAACTTTTTTAACAAAAAAAAGGTCTTTTTGAGCGGAAAATCGACTTTTTCCATAGGATTATCCATAGAGCACACTACAGCTGATGTAAAAATAATTTTTTTTCAAATAATCTATCTAGAATGACTATTATCCTATTAATATTGCAAAGAAATCGCTTCAAATGAGAAGAAAAAATTTCCTCGAAAAATCAAAAATTCTCTGAAAAATGCCCATTTTTGACTCTTGTTATCAATGGAGCGTACATACAACAGAAGAAAAAGCCATGAGGCCAAATTCAAGCTCAAATACACTTATATCCATATTTATGCGAAAAACTTTCTCCTGTAAGCTATTTGAAAAATAAACCTTGTGAAAAAGGGATTTATCAATAGAGCACTTTTTCCTGAGACTTTCAAGCCTTTGAAACCCGAAAGCGATTCTCAATGACGTATCTCAAAAAGTTGCGCAAAGTTCAGAAGTCGCATTTTTTTTTGTTCACCACAACGGACAACAATGGCCTCGGTGAGGCAATTGGTAAACTTCCCATCCAATTTTCCAGCCAAACACTCAACTTTTCAACTCGGAAACTCACGGGGGGTACGAAGTGTGAAGAAGGAAAAGGAACCATAAACAACGAAGAGTAAAGATTGCAGACATTTTTTGAACTTTTGGAAAAAAATCTCGCCTTTTTGGTCTCACTTTTCGACTTCTCATACACTTTCTGATCTCAAAAAAATTCTTGAAAAAATAAAAATACTTTTAGAGACCACACAGAATGAAGAGGCACAGAGACAGCAACTTCTCTGCGTTTCTCTAATTTTCATAGTCTCTGAATCCCATATTCCTAATTCCAAAAACACTTTTTCAGCTTAATCTGCTGAATATTGCCATACTAAAAATAGGCTGATTTCTCCAGAGATTTCTCATCAGAAAAAAATAAGAGCTTCATCTGAAAA
Source organism: Caenorhabditis auriculariae (assembly GCA_904845305.1). Taxonomy (NCBI): domain Eukaryota; kingdom Metazoa; phylum Nematoda; class Chromadorea; order Rhabditida; family Rhabditidae; genus Caenorhabditis; species Caenorhabditis auriculariae. Next base: position 870,561 of record CAJGYM010000021.1, on the reverse strand, counting down.
AAATTTTAATTAAAAATTCCGATCTTTAAAAAAACGAATTCTAGGGCTTGAAATATGAAAAAAATTCCAAAAAAATAAATTTGAAGGCCTTCCAAATCCTTTTTTATCCCGAAACTATTCCTCAATTATGACTGAAGTTTGCTCACTGTTGCATCAGCCGTTTTTATTGATTTTTTTATATTTTTCAACGGTCCAAAAAAATGGCTCTTGAATACAAAGTCCAAATTTTGACAGTATGAAATTCCCATCGTAACCGAGAAGACCAGAAATCTTTTGTGAAAGCTTTGGAAAAAAATAATTTTTCAACAGCTTGTATGACTAAAGTTTGCTCTCAATTGCATCATCTGTCTAAATTTTTTTTTGGAAAGTTTAAAATAGGCTTTCAAAAAAGGGAATCCCATCAAATTGTACAGCTTTTGATGGGTACAAAGTATACAACAGGGAAAAAAATTTCACTGAACTTCTGGTCAAAGTACAGTGGGGCGCATTCGACCAAACTTTATATTTTGATTTTTAAAAGAAGTTTTGTGGCCTAATTAACACCCAGAACCACTGAAAATTATCAATCAAAAAAGAAAAAGCAAATTTTGCACGATTTCCATCAATTCACTATAGAAATGAGTATATTTAAATCTGAAAAAAAAGAGAAAAATAACCATTTTTTGATGGTAAAAAGCTCATTTTTCCGCTCGAGCCTCAGAATTTCAATAAACTTATCGATAAGCATTGTTTTGAGCTTTTCCTTCGTTCAGATCTCAAAAAACCCAAAAATATCCAAGTTAGAAGGCGAAAAACCACATTCATCAACGTTAATCCTTCCGTTGAGCAGCTTATGTTAGAATCCATCATTTTTCTTATATTTCAAATGAGAATAAAACTTCAAAAATACATCCGCCAGATTAATTTCAAAGACGTAATCAAGCATTTATCTAGTAGGATTAGGCCATTGAAGCCCGAAAAATAATGTCTTTTCCGAAACAAAACAGTTGGCGTCATGATATTTCTTTAAATAACTACTTATCAAACAAAAATAAAAAAACAGAAAACATTGAAAAGACTATTTTTTTATCAAAAATTCTTGAAAAAAATTATAAAGTTTCCAAACTATTTGCGCTCAAAAAAATCCAGCAAAACGTATAGGTTTCCTAAATTTTTTTTCTCTTTTCGTTCCGATTCAAACTTCAAACTTATATACAGTACCGCTCAAAAGTCTATTAAGTTTTGGTTTTTTGGGGATAAATTTTTTTTGAAGTGCGATATCGATTCAAATTTTTTTTCATAGTTTTCTGAGAGAGACATACGTGTTCTGGCAAAAATTTCAAGTTGCTAGCTCAAAGAATAATAATTTTTTTCGAGAAAAAAACGAATTTTTCGAAAAAAATCGAATTTTTTTGCTATTTTCAATTAAAAAAATCATAGCTCAACAAAAAAATTTTTTTATCAACACAAAACATTGTTAAAACAATATTCGGGACCTAGTACTTGGTTGCGAAGCCCCTGGCGTCAATCACTGCCTGGCATCTTCTCTGCATAGAATTGAGCAAAGTGTCGATGGTAGACATGGGGATCTGATTCCATTCAGACAGCAGTTGAGCAAACTTCTCGTTGCAATTCTTGGCTCTTTTGTTGGCACAACGTCGCTCCAACTCTTCCCAGAGATGTTCGATCGGGTTCAGGTCCGGAGATTGACTTGGCCACCCCATGACATTGACCCGACGGCTCTTGAACCAGTCCTGAGTTTCAAAACCATACGAATTACTTGTCAATTTTCTCACCTTGACGAACAGTGAGTGTGCTTGGGGTCGTTATCCTGTTGATAAACACTCCCACGGCCCATGGCTCTCAAGTGCGGCAACATCTGGTTCAGGAGAATGTCTTTGTAGACGTGCTTGTCCATGATGCCGTTCACGCGATGAAGCGGTCCGATGCCACTTCCAGAGAAGGCGCCCCACACCATGCAAGAACCTCCACCATGTTTCACGGTGGGTAATTGGTATTTCGGATGATATCTGGACCCAATTGGTCTACGAACCCACTGAATTCCGTCACTCCCGAAGAGGAGGAACTTGCTTTCGTCGGACCACAGAATCTTGTTCCAGTCTTGACGGGTCCAGTTGAGATGCTCCTTCGCCCACTTCACCCTGGCGGCTCGATTCTTTTCAGAAATCAGCGGTTTCTTCACTGGACGTCTTCCCATGATTCCAGCAGCATTCAGACGTCGTTTCACGGTCGAGACGGATGGCGGAGATGGCGAATTCAAGAAAACTTCCCGTCTGATCGCAGGGGCGGTGAGTCTTGGATTGGTTCTAGACGTCTTCAAAAATGTTCCTATCGTCATTACGATCAGTGACACGTGGTCTTCCAGTGCGTTGGCTGTTAGTAGAGCCATCTTGAGCTTTCTGACGCTTTAGGAACTGAGAAATGCCCGCCTCTGTCACGCCGAACATTCCTGCCAACGTCATCATGGTCAGTCCATTTTGACGACCCACAACGATGGCTCTTTTGTCGTTATCAGTCAAATTCTTATTTCCAAAGGTTCTTCCCATGTCTGAAAAACATGAAAAAAATCATATGGCAACATTATTAATTTTAAAAAAAATTTGATAAAAAAATAAATAAAAAAATAAAAAGCATAAAAAAACAAAAAATGGAATTCAATAAAAAAATGCCTAAAACGCGTTACAGTCATTGCGGACATGTCTTTGTATACCGTATATGTTTCAAAGTATATTTTACATTATCCCTGAAAGTTATATATAAATCGGATAAGTACTCGCTGAGATATCCCCAAAAAACCAAAACTTAATAGACTTTTGAGCGGTACTGTATATTTCCTGCTCCAAACTTCACATTGTAATTGCTGCGATCACGAAAACCGCTGACCCGCACCGGGTAGCACTTTTTGCAGAAAGGACAGAAAAAAAAAGGGAGAGGCGATCATTGAACCATCAATTTTCGATGTCTTTCAACTGGCTTCTGATAATAAAAGAAAGTTTTGAGTTGGAATGGATTTGAGGAAATGGAAGGGATTTCTGTTCATTTTTCTGGCATGATAATGCAAAAAAGTTGGTAAGAAGGGGTTTCCATCTACCTCAGCACAAAGAAAAGCTGAAAATGCCATTTTGAAGCTTTCTCTCCACACTTTTCGACTTATAAAATGATCCAATCCAACTTCTATCCGAAGAAAATCAAAAAAATTGCTTAAATTTCAGTATTTCGTGAAAATTTTTTTTTCCACTGAAATCCAATTTCTCATCCTACAAATCTACGCATACACTGAAAAGACTTCATATTCATGAAAAACACCTTTTTTTTAGCTTACAAAAAGAAAAAATCTATATTTCTCATAAAAACACTCTAAAGAAAAAAATGAATTACATACAGACTCAATTTTTTTCTATCTTTAACTAAAAAAATGAATTTTTTTCCTGGTCTGAATCTATCAAAAAAACTATCAAGACACATTTTTCATGAATTACATACTTACTAGCCCAATTTTGAACTAATAATGTTTTAAAAAATCTAATTTCAGATCAAATTGATCCCCCAAAAAGCCTAGAAGCTCCAGCTTGAATTTAAAAAAGACCCAAAACTCCAATCTTTCGTTCAAAACGACTACAAAATCCCATTCCAACACTTCCAACTACAAAATCCCCGAAATATCTCCTGAAAAACCAAAATCACGAGGCTTCCACCAGTTCCAAATCACGTGGAACATGTGTTGCGATAACTCGTGAGCCGACTCGCTCCCTTTAAACAAATTTCCCAGCTTCTGTTCGTGCCAACCAACCGTCCGCACTTTAAATACACTTTTTATTGGATTTTGGTGATGGGCATGAGGAACTAAACGGAGAGTTAACATGTGTCAAATCAAGAAATTGTGGATTTTAAGGGCTTTTTAACGTTTAGTGGGCTAGAATTGAACTCTGAACCTTCAGAAAAAACTTAATTTTGTCATTTAAGCCACAAAATTCCTTGATAGTTATAATTTTCCACCTAAAAAGGAGGTTTTTCGAAGCTTGTATCAAAAAATAATGCAGTTTTTGAGTACTATTTGAAAAAAGATTTTTTTGTAAGCTTTAACTTCAAATTTTCTTCTATAAAAAGCATCGAAAGAACTGTAACAGTGCTTAAATTGTATAAATTTTGGCCAATCTTTTCAAAAAAATTTTTCAATCCCAAACCCCATCAAATTTCGACGCCTAAGCTGATTTCAAAGCCATTTTCAAGCCCCAAAACTCCCCAAACCAATCTCAAAAATTCATTTCCTTGATGGAATCCAAAAATATCAGGCCAGCACGTCTCCATCCCGAATCTTATCGCCAGAAATGATAAGGACGTACAGAAAACCTTTGAAAAATCGTCCAATTTCGCCGTCAAGCGATAAAAATGTGCTCCGAGGCAAACAGCCACCTATTTGACATATTTTCCAGTCTAGGGTAAATAGTTTAAAGCCAAAGATCGTCAAGGTATTATTGGTTTGGTTTCAAAACGAAGGAAAGCTTAAATTTCTCCCTGGGGAAGGGAAAAATGAATATTTTCAATTGAAAAAGTCTGCGAAAAAAAAATTGTTTTTGACAGTTAAGAGATTCATGTGTATCTCGCTTCAAAAAAATAGGAAATTTATCTTTTTTTGAACTATAGCCTTAATAATAAGCTTCAAAAATTATAATTTCAAATATAAAAAAATAAAAAAATGAATTTCAGACCCAATAAACGTCATTTTCATGATTGGAAGAAAAAAATTAGCTTTTTTTCAAAGCCTTTTGAGAATAAAAAAAGATTCCGAAAATAGATTTTTTTATGGAATTCCATAGATTTAAAAAGTATCTCAAGCATTCTGAAAAGTTCAAAAATCTAAGAAAAAAACAAATCTAGCCGACATTTCCGCAGTAATAAAGTTCATAAATAAATCTTTCTTTGTGAAAAATATCCCACTCCGAGGGAATAACATATTTTTTTGAAAAAAATCAAAAAAATTTCCAAATCATCCGATAATTTCCTGCCAAAGACTCGGAAACGTGAGAAAAAGTGACATCACGGCACACTTTTTCCCAGTGTCTTACACCAAAATACGCCGCGTGGCAGTTCTATAATCATCATAGTACACTCAGTCAGGCCAGACAGAAAATAAATAAACGTGACAACTCGGGAGACTTCCTCTTGCCAATCAAAATTGAGCCAAAATATCAATAAAACGGAGCAAATTCAAAAAGTAAAAAAGCTAGGATACCGCTTGGCGAAAACCAGATGAGGGTCGGGTTTTTTTTTTAGATTGATATTTCCCACTTGAAATAGCCGTTACTCAAATTTCCAGGCGGGTATGCTATTATGAAGCTGTCAAAACTTTAAAAAACTGCTAAAAATCCGATTTTACGGATAAAATTACAAATTTTAGTGGCCACTATAGAGGCTCGCTGAAGACTACTTGGAAAGGACACTAAAGTGGCCACTAAACCCACCTCTATAGTGGCCACTATTTTTCGTTTTAGTGGCCACTTCAGTAGTTTTTCATCCAGTATTCCTTCCAGTAACACTGATAACTTTAAAACAAACAGATTGGACCAGTTATGTTGACCTTTTTGACCCCTAAAGTGGCCACTCAAGTTTTTAGTGGTCTGGTAGTAGCACTTAGACCTCTATAGTGGCCACTAACTTTTAACCCCTTAAGTGTCCACTAATTTGGCTACCATAGTGGTCACTAAAACGTCAAAACCCTAAAACGGCCACTAAAAATTTTCCCAGTAGTCGGCTAAAAATAGCTCGAAAATGAGTCCATTTTTCAACGTCTAGATGAATTTTATAACTTGAACTCTCGCCTAACGTTCGTATAACTATATAGATTATTATAAACTTCTATTCATTTTAAAAAGATCTCTTAAAATATAAAAAAACCCTGTCACAAAATTCAGCCAATTTATGGAAAAATATAAAGGCTTATTAAAATTATTTGGCTCTTCTAAGACAAATTTTTCCATTCCCCAACCTTTTCTCCACTACTGAAAGTTTCAAAAAATCCAATAGCATCAAAAAAAAATAAACTAACGGTAGACGCCGTTCTTGTGACGTGGGCGCATTTCTTCCTCATCAAAATGGAACATTTTTCCCTTTTTTTCGGTTGATGTTCTGGTTAATTCGTTGTTGTTGTTAAGGCGAGTATCAACACGTTGCTGTTGATGATCAAGTTCGATTTCGGGTTTAAGTAGCAACAAGCCTGAAATAATATCGAAATTAGGAGCTGATTTTGAAAATTTGAAAATGGATCAGATTTATTGAAAAACTACACATAAAAGTGGTGACAGAGCCGAAAAATTCACTAAATTCTCCTAATATTTTGACTCTAAGAGTTCAAAAAAGGTTCATAATCGAATAGTTGCAACAAGAATTCCAAAAAATGAAGCCATAGGAAGAAAACAGCTCATTTTTCCATTTTACCAAGCTTTTCGAACAAAAACCCCTTCAAATAAAATTTTAAGAGCTGTTAATTCAACAAGAAAGACGACCGTTTTGATTTCATCTTCTAATCAAAAAAATTTCCACCGTTCACAGAGGCATAAAACCCAGAAATAGTCAAAATCGTGAATATTTTTTTCAAATTTATAAGTTTTTTTCCATATAACCTGTGTTCAATACCAAAAAAACCCTTCAAAACGAAATAAAATTAGAATTATTGGTATTTTTTTGTAGAATTAACCAAAGACTCTTTTAAAAAAATGGTGGAAGACAAAAAAATTAATATTTTAGCTTGGAAAAAAACTCACTTTTTTTCCTTTTACAAACATAACAGTGAAATTCGAAAAAATGATACATAAAGTACAGAAATTCTTCAAAACGAAAAAAATTGAAGATAACGGCATTTTTGAAATTGACTACAGACTCCTACAAAACTGTCGGAAGGTGAAAATTAACATTTTAGCTCAAAAAAACTCATTTTTCTACCTCAAAACTTGACAAAAAAATCCACAACAAAAAATAAATACACAAAAATAAAAAATGCCTCAACCTGAGTCTTGCCACTTCTTTTCGGTGGTTGAAGACTTTGACTTCTGTTTTCTGGCCGCGCAGCTGTTAATTTCCTTCTGCTTCTGTCTCGAATCCCCGTAGAAGCTATCCAGTGGATGCGAAGAAGCAAGTGCGTGAAAGGCGAACGATCTTAGTTGTTCAGTGTAGGCGAACGGAAATCCTGTGAAAACATTTTTGTTATGAAAAGGTGTATTTTGAAGGAAAACTGAAATTTTATGAGAATTCAAAACAGGAACAAAAAAATGACATGTAAAAGCCGAAAAACCAGCTAAAAATCATTGGTAGTAGGTTTCAATAGAGTATGGAGATCCATGATAATAAGCCTATCAAAATTTTAGGCTTTGAAAAAGAAGTTTAAAAAAATTCAAATTATGAAAAAATGCAAAATTATACGAATATATGACAGAAAAAAGCTTCAAAACTGCATCTTCTTACTCAAAAAAACAAGTTTAAAGGCGCATAGAGGCGAATTTAGTAGGTTTCAATAGAGTATGGAGATCCATGATAATGAGACTCTCAAAATTTTCGGCTTTCAGTGAATTTTAAAAATTTGAATTATGGAAAAATGCTAAAATATACGAATAAATGACAGAAAAAAAGCTTCAAAACTGCGTCTGTTTACTCAAAAAACAAGTTTAAAGGCGCATAGAGGCGAATTTCCTATTCATTTCGAAAGATCTGCGTCTTTAAATATTCCAGTTTCAAACTGAGATTCTAAAAAAAAACGTTTTAAACTTTGAAAAAAATACAGATAAGGTTCAAAAAAACCTCCTTTTCTTCACAATATTTATACAACAATTGCACGATTCTTTTTCAAAAAAAATTCAAGGAAAACATTTTCTAATCAATTCTTGGGATGAGAAAGTGTTAGCCTACTTTTTGATGCAAAACACACTATTTTCATCAATTTCTCACGTCTGAAATGCAAAAATCTTCGACGGGAACAGTTTATTTCACGTGGCAATCGGTCAAATCAACGTCGCACTTTTTATTGGAACCGACAATTTGGCGACGAAATTGACACTTTCCGTGATCGATTTCAGCTGGATCCGTTGGACCTATCGCCCATTCATAGAATCATTATGGGGATTAAAAGGAGATTTTCAAGTTTCGAAGCTAAAATCTGATCAAAATTGTGGGGGCAATGTTATCTAAGGTCCTGGACCTTTCGATCAATGTTTCAAAGGTAGTTTTGGTCGGTAAGTAGAGGAAAAATAGGAAAAAGCTTAGAAATAACTGGAATTCAAGTTTTTCCAGTAACTTCTATCTTTGAAATCAGAAGCTCAAGACCCTGGGAGGCCAATAAAGTCTATGAAAAAAATGATTAATTCGAAGGATTTTGCTAAAAACATTACGAATTTCCTAGAAGCCCAAAAAAATCTGATTTTAGTGAAGTTTCAGGCTTAATTTCGCTTCCTTAGTTTCCAGTCGAAACTTCAAAAATCTATCAAAGTTGAAAATCCAGTTTGAAAGAGTATTCATGTACCTTTCATTATGAAAATTTTTCTTTCTTAAAAAGACTTGTCAGCTAAATTTTAGTTTTTCCAGCCTTTTCCAGGACTTAAAAATATGATTAAAAAATGCCCTGAGCCTACTGAAACTGTTCAAAATTAAAGACAGAGGAGGAAAATTTGAGAGAAGATCGGAGTAATCTAGCGTCGGAATCGAAAATCAATAAGTGAGGAGGGGCGAAGAAGAAGGAAAAAAAAGTTCGGTCGAGTGCAGTCACTGGCTGGCAGGCCACGGAAAGGTGAAAAGAGACGGGTGCCAAGAAGAAGAAGCAGAGGAAGCAACTGACAAATGCCGTTGATCCCTCCAGACTTTGGCTTTTGGTATCATGACGTATAGTTGTTTATTTTAGCCGTGAAAAAGACGGACTAATTGAACCAATCCAGTATCATAGGCTGGATTCGATAAAGATTTTTAGAATGAAGGTTGATTTTGATGCTGAATGTTTCGCTTGATTTTCATTTTTTTTTTTTTTTTTAGTTTCAGAGACCCTCATGAGCTTCAGATTCTAAATTTATTATATGAATTGACATTCTAAATTTTTCTCAAACGAAAGCTTAAAATTCGAAGATTTTACAAGGAAATCATCATTGAGCTACTTATTTAAAGATAAGGGGATTTTTCGAACTAAATTTCCAACTTTAATAAACTTTCCCCTTTGTTTGGGGGGCATATGAAAATATCATCAACCTAAAAATTTTTTTCTGTGATTATTAAGGCAAGATATTTTTAGTTTAAAAATAAGCATTTTTTTCTTGATGGAAAGGATACTTTTTTTTTTAGAAACTTGAGCTTCTTATTTTAAGGAAATAGAGCGGTTTTGAACTCAACATTGATGAAAAACGCAACTTTGTAGCTAACAGTCGCTTTTTTTTATCAACTATCAGACTACTCAAAACCATCGGACAACTGTGATAAAAAAATTAAAAGCCATTAAAAACCGCAAAAAGAGCGGCACAGAGAGGTACTGTTGCATTTTATCAGTTGACAAAAGATCGATAGGAATTGTCAAATCGCAACATTTCGCTCTCTCCCATAATACAGTGGGAGGAATACATTTTGTCTTTTCTGCTCTGAAGAACCAGATTTTTCGTTATACGTATCACCAACCTCGATAAAACATTAGTGAAAGGCTTCCAAGGCTGGGAGCGGTAGTCCAATAAGTGAGATGAAGTGTTAAATGATGCTTCGTCACACACATTTTGATTAGAAGGATTTGAAAGTTTATTGGAAAATTTGAGTGAGTTCGAAATGAACACGTAAAACGAGTTATGGCGTCCCAGAGTCGGTAAACCGTTAGAAACTTGGAAAATTTTATCGTTTTTTCATTTTCATTTTTATCTTGAGCTTTGTAAAAAAATTTCTCGTTAAAAATAGATTGTATTCTGTTCAAAAATTCAGAAAGTCTTGAGACTTCAGTGGTAGTTTTCACGGCTTTGACTACCTTGCTAAAATTTATGAACCGAACATAATCCGTGATAAAAGCTCAAATTTAGTACTTACCGCCTTGAGAATCTGGAAGTATTAATTCCTTTCGGAATTTTCTATTTTATTTATCAAAAATTCACACTATTCCAGACTTTTTTCCAGGTATAATAAACTAAATATAGAAATTTCACAAAAAATGCACGCAATTCGCACCGCCATTCGTGTTTTGAATGCGTAAAATGGTACGACAGAATGTTTATGGCCCCAGGAAAACGAAAATATGGTCACAAGCCAAAAAAGGTGTGAACGGCTACCAAAAACAAGACGCGCAAAAAAACATGATGCAATAAAGGTCTCTAAATTTTTTAGATAACCAGGGAGGGAAGAATAAAAAATACTTTTTGCCCTTTATTTTGATAAGCGGTTCCATTAGGACCAGTGAGGAAGTGTCAAAACAAAAAATAAAAATCCTTGGGAGTCATTCAAATTTGAACAGATTTCTAGCAAAATGAAATTTCTCAGGACAGTTTAGCCTTCCCTTACCTATACTAAGTATATTTGACTGTGATTTTATCGAAATAAAATACAAATATAATAAAATTTTAGAAATCAAAATAAAAACATGTTTTGCGCGGGACTCTTAATGCATTCTGTGCAATCGGTGGTTGCGGCCAAAGCAGCACCTGACGACAAAATTTGAACTTTCCACGTTGAAACCGTTTCTTTGTCACGTTTCTCAAACAAATCTAGAGAAGAGAGACTAAAGTACAAATAACGAGTGCAACGTGAACCGCTTGATCACACCGCATGACTTCCACGTCTAGCCAGAGCTTGACGAAAAAGAAAAAATGGCGCCGATTGGCGTGACCTTGGTCTTGGCAGCAACGAAACGATTCGTACGTGGCCATTCGCCAAGCTACGATTCGGGAAAATAATGCTTGTTTTGCTGTAAAATGAAGCTTTTTTTCTCGATATATCACAAAGAGCGGGTGTTCCTAAAGTTTAAAGTAGATTGATAAATGATAAGTTCCGGGAAAGAGTGACGCATCGCTGTACGTTTTTCTGAAGAACAAATGTGAGTGAGAGGTTTCCAAGATTCTGGGGACTGAAAAAATCATTTGAATGTTTGAAAATATGGAAAAATTGGAGTAAGGGCAATAGTGACTTTTAAAATATAGGTAAAAAGCTTCAAAACTTCAAAAATTGTTTCAAGTTCCTGAAAAAGTTAGAAAAGAAAGCAATATGCTTGATTTTAGGTTTGATATTTGGTCAAAACTCTGGCTAAAGACCTGAAAAAAAGTAGAATAGCCTCACCCGTTTCAATTTTCTCAATTCCGGCATGAAAAATTGGGAAAAATCAACCCTTTTTTTTTAAAGAAAAAGCGCAATGAAGTGCTCCAATCATATGGAAATTGAACTAATTTTATTTTCAAAAGGTTAAACTCTAACTTGTAGTCAAATTCGGACAGAAAACCTGGAAAAGCGTTACCAAGCTTTTAATGAGAAGGAAAAGAATGATTGAAAGCGATTTCTATTCAAAATTTGAACAAAATGACTCAAATAAGCTCCAAAAAGGCTTCAAAACTGTTCGAAAGCCTTAAAATCCGCCCCGAGCTCGCTGGAATAAATAAGAAAAGTCGAGAAACGAACGGAATGCCGTGTTGGAGTGGCGCCATCGCCGTCAACCTTGAGTAAACTTTCAACGGAGAGACTCCTAGTCTGTATGTATATCGAGGAATAAGGAAATATGTTTAGAGATAAGCTTTTCCCTGTGATAACATCTCATAGACTGTCATTCAATGGGCCTTTTTTGGCCTGGTCCCAACAGAACGCGGTTAAAAGTCAAAATATAAATGGTTGTTTCGATGGACTAGTTCTTCAGAGTTAGTTTTCTTTTTTTTATGCTCGAGTTGAAAATAAGGTTCATAAAATGTCAAGTAACAGGTTCCTTTTCCTACCCGAATAAATTGGGAGTGAAGTACTTTAAAAATGATCCCTCAAGGGTAAAGAAAAGTGATAACTCTAGGGCTTTTTTTTCCATTGGAACAGTTTTCTGAGAAGTTAAATTGAACTATTTTTCTATAGAAAGTTTCTTATTGAACCCCTCGTCGCACTTGGAGCGGTTCAACGCGTTGCGGTCGCGCTGCGGCTTCGCCAAACTTATGCAAGAGCGCGTAAACCGTTTTGGGGTCGGTCGCAACTTTTCAGTTACCAAGTCCTGAGCCAACTCCTTTCTACTGGAAAAATTTTAGTGGCCACTATAGTAGTCAAATTAGTGGATACTTAAGGGGTTGAAAATTAGTGACCGCTATAGAGGTCTAAGCGCTACTAATAGACCAATAAAAATTTTAGTGGCCACTTTAGGAGTCAATGGATCAACATAACTGGTCCAATTTGATTGTTGTAAAGATATCAGAGTTACTGGAAGGAATACTTGATGAAAAACTACTGAAGTGGCCACTGTAGAGGTGGGTTTAGTGGCCACTTCAGTGTCCTCTCCAAATAGTCTTTGGCGAGCCTCTATGTTCCCAGTAGAGAGCGATTTTTTCAAAATACTTCAGCCGAACTTTTCAGGGAAAATTGCAAAAGAGCGCATTTGCAGGACTTTATCAGTGAGCGGTTAATGACTTAAAAACAAAAAATAGAGTCTAAAACTGAGCAGACGACCCTTGACGCACGCTGAATTCAAACTAAACTGAATTTCGTCCTTGGATCCGAACATTTTTGGTAAACAACGGACAGATGGCCTTGCGCCGGCCAAAAATCGCCTCATCTGGCCGGAGACACAGCCGAGGTGAAGCTACAGTAAGCTCTCATAAACAAGGATGTTTTCCTTACGGAAAATGGATCACAAGGGAAGTGAAAGTATGAGGAGATGGACACTTGGTGTGACCTTTTGGAGAGGTTTGGAAGTTTAGAGAGCAATAGGAAGTTTCTGTCTTTTTGAGCAGTTTTTTCTCACCGGTCAAGACGGTTCTTTGAAGCCTTAAGAGTCTTTGAAAGTTGACTAAGGTAAAACTGGTTGAGCTAAGAGAGAATATCAACAAAAGATTCAAAAAAAATGGATAAGCTATGGCAGAAAATCTACAAAAAACTTAAAAAACACTAGATTTCCATTAAAAAAGATAAAATCCACTACTTTACTTCATTTGTCTCGACTTGGTCGCATTTGGAATGGTTAAAAGCGTCGCGTTGTGCTGGAATGTAAGAAAGGACAGCGCGCGGAAGTCGTTTCGGGTCGGTTGCTGTTTGAAAAAATAAAGATTGTGCTCATTCTCTCAGAATCAGTAAGCTAACAAAGTTCCAAAGGTCACCGAAACCTTTACTAACTAACAAGAAAGCTCATTCAACTTTGTGGTTGGGATTTTCTAGAAAATCGGCCAGGTTACTTCTTGAAGTACCAAAAGAATACCCTGAAAATCTCAAAGTCTGCACAAATTCCTAGTTTTTGAGAAAGAACGCCTCGAAATCGCAGAAAATCCTCGAAATCCGTTAAAATAGGCCAATTTGGAGTTTTGAGCCCTCATTTTTCAAAAACCCAGGAGTTGAAACTTTTTGTATAGTTTTATGGTACATCAAAGAGTGTTTGCAAGACATTCCCAACCGCAAATGGGAATGACATCCCTTGTAAGAAGCTAGCAGATGCTCAAAACTAAGAAGGAGCTCAAAAATAGTACATAACAGCTCCAAAATGCAACAAAAAAACTTTTCCAAAAGGTTTTTCTGCCTTTTCGTCCGTTTCACTTGCTCCTCAACCGTTCCGTTTCTTCCGCAGTTGTATATAGATGATCAGATTTTAACCTTATCTCCCAAGATTGATTTTGAAATCAAGTACCCAAAAAAGCGTCAGATGAACAAGAATATTTGGAGCGTCTGGTCGACGGCACGGTAAAGTTATGAAATTCCTTGATTTTATCCCAAAAGGAAGCAGAGTTAGAAACAGTATTGTGAAGCTAGACGAGCAATGTAAGTGAAAATTACACCTGGACTGGTGGATCATTTTTATTTTTTAAAGTTTACAAAACTTCGGACTGATCTAACACAAAAGAAGGTTCCTTCTGCAGGATCAGACCTTCCAGCATGAAAGTCCCTTTCAAAATTTAACAATATCCCGTCTTTAGTTTAGCGGAAAAAAATGGAAAGACTTTTTATACTTCAAAAGTTGATGTGATGCCAAGAAAACAGATTTTTGCATGACTCGGAAGAAAAAGAACACCGATCCGAAACCCCTTAGCGGCAAGACAAATATCTTTAAACGTGTCTCAGTGATCTTCAACGCCTTTACGCGCAAGCTGTTTCGAGTCGGATGCAAATATCAAGCTTCATGTCTTGGCAAACCTCTCTTCTTTTTTTTATTGTGCCAATGGAGATTCATATTTTGCCCTACTGAACTGACTTTCGCCTCGAAAAAAATACACCATCGCCTCGAAAAAAATACACTATTCGCGGCAACTATGGATAGACTATAACTCTGAAAAGCCGCCTTGAGATTCGCCCGACCAAAACCGACTTTCGCGCAGCAGTTGGAAAGAATCGAGCCATACTTCTTGAAACCGCGCAAGTCGGCTCGAATGGAACACAATCCACACCTTTTTTGAAGTTTTTTCGGATCTGATATGATTTTTTATCCTTTCCATAATAAAAATTCAAAAATTACCCGTCTCTTTGGGACCTTCTCTCCCTCGATTCGCTCTTCTTTTTCTTTTTTTAGGAAAATTATGCGGCCAACAAGTAGTTTTCATTAGAAATCTCATCGATTTCACAGAAGTTAAAAAAAATTTATTGTCAAAATTCAAAGAAGCGATTGCTCTACTGCCAGTAGGCGTTGTATTGATGGGTGTTGGTGAACTGAAAACTGGCTATTGTAGATTACTGTAGGGATACTGTAACTTACAACAGGGGCGACGTAGCGGTCGGTGCCGTAGGCGTTGTAGCCACCGTGGCCGAAGTCGTGCTGGCTGTTCCAGTCTGCAAGGTTTCATTCATACTCTTTCGTCACTTTCTAGCTTGTCTGCGCTCTCTTTTCTCTGACCAACAAAGGCCTAAAAAGCACTTCAAGACAAGAGAGTGCCAGAGAGACAGAAAAATAACTGCCTGACCTCTCTGTCCTCTCTAAGACAATGTCAGAGGTATGAGTAAAGACGGGAGAGAGAGAAAAGAGAGCGCAGACGAGTCAGAGAAAGAAACGAACTGGTTCTGAAGTGGAAGCCTTCAAAGTGAATCTTGTCGACGTGAACGTCGCCCTTGAGGCCGACGGCCTGGACCGACTGATAGGGGAATCGGTGAGGGAAGTCCGCCAAGTGGTAGCCGTTCACAGTGATCTGAAATTTTCAATATTTTTAATTTATTGATAAGGAAATAGCCGCACTTGGAATGGCTCGATGCTTTTGAAACACGTTTCGATTAATGCAACCATCACGTGTTCTTAGCCATTCCAAAGGCGACCACGAATTTTCAAAAATCAGATAATATGGGCCAAGAAAGTTGAAAATGAGTTTTTACGATTTTTTTCTACAGCTGATTCACGACTGGCTTGAGCCATCGAAAAAAGGGTCCTGACACGAAAATGCACGAGATAGCGCCTGGCTCGTGGAGAGCGCAGACAGGACACGCCCCCTTTAGCGTCTCCAGCTGGCTATGAATCAGCTATACAACGTCAAGGCTTATGAAAAGTGACTCAATGGATTCGCCCGACTCAAAACGGCTTACGACCGTGGGGCTATAAATCATTAGCGAGCTTTTAGGTATCTCCATAACGCTTCAGGAATTTCCTAGGCTATTTTTTTACTAGAATTTTAAACAGTCTGGTTAAAAAAAACCTGTTTTCGAAACATTTTACTCATTTGAGTACCCTATAAATATAATATAGTGTACTCAAATGAAAAAAAAACCCTATATTTGCGATTTTATACTCTTTCCGAAGACTTATTGGTTGTGAAAAATCTTAAAATAAGAAAAATTGGGGAAATTTTGGTACCGAAACGCTCCTCATAATTCCCTGGATTCGATAATTTTGGTTAGAAAGAAAAATTGACTTCAAAATAACTTACATGATAGCCAAAATGACGGACGGTGATGCGAAGGTCGAAGTGGTCACTATGGTGAAGCGGGTTCTTGTGGCGGATCTGTAAAATTTTATTATCCTTTTATGGGTTCGTTTTGTTCCTATAAGTACGTGTTAACTTGAAAAAATCAAAGCATCATCTAGAACAAGCCCGATAAGATAAGAGAGACTATAATACCGACTGTTAAACTTTTCTTTTTGGGATTTTTTGCTCTAACCTTGCTCTAAACTACAGAAGCTTGTTGAAATTTTTATATATTGTGTATATCTGATTCACGGTTGGCTTGAGCCATCGAAAAACGGGTCCTGACACGATAATGCACGAAAATGCGCCTGGCTGGTGGAGAGCGCAGACAGGACACGCCCCCTTAGCGTCTCAAGCTAGCCGTGATTCAGCTATACCGAAATGTTAAAAAAAAGACTCCCAGCATCGAAAATTTCCAATCTCGGGTCCCCAGGCTCCAACCTTGCTCTAAACTACAGAATCTGGTGGGTAGGGAGCGCTTTTTTTGTACGACACTCCGCTAAAACGCTTCAAAAACCCCGGTAAAAAGTATATGAGGTTGAAGAGGAAGGTTTTGTCTATGTTTCTACCAATTTTCTCCGTTTTTGGTTGTGCGCTTTTACGGGAACATCAAACTCAAAAACTGAAAAACTGAAAATTCGCAAAAAGGGGCGTGGTTTTGCGGTCTGGGGGAATTTCGACAAATCTGTGAATAGGAAAAAAATTTCCCGACCTCCGGTCCCCAGGCTCCATGGCTGAAAGAGTTCATTGCGACGATGTGCTCATGGTGGAATCGGAAGTTGACGTGGAGGACGATATGAGGTCCCGAGAGGAGTTCGACCGCAAAGTTTCTGGAAAAATTGAGAATTGAGAAACCGTATAGAGGCATAAAATTAAAGGTTATAGCATCTATAGTTTATTCACAACTGGCTTGAGATAATATTTAGAGACGCCATTATAGATAGCACTCCCAAAAAGTCTCCTCTTGGCGCATTCCGCGTGCGTGCGCGCCAATTCAAATTTTGTCTCTTGAACTAGATTTACAGGCTTCCAGTATATGGTTCTTTTTGTATAATTTTTTTCTTGCATTAAAAAAACATCCAATTAATTTTTACCCGGGTATCATATCTATGATAACTGGATATACGGGCAGAGTATCTGAAATTTTTTTGATTGCTACCGAGTAGCCTGGAAATGCTTCCTAGGTTTTTTTATTATTATTATTTTTTTAGTCACTTCGGTTTTCTAATTTTTTTATTCATTTTGTTTTCAGACTTCCTTTGAAATTTGTATAAGCTGTACACGTTGTTCTCCATTCGCTCATGAGAAACGAAAAAAATGAATTTTTCAGCAGCACATTTCCTTATCATGCGAGGAGCTTTGAAAAAAATCGTATCTCCGCTCAAAAAAACTTTTTCCAAAAAAATTTTTTTTTCACGGACCTGCGCGGCATTTTTTTGAGAACAGATTTGGAAACAGCATGAAAAAAACTTCATTTAGTGAACTGGGTTTCATTCTGAAATCCAACTGCGACCAGACACCATTCCCTGGGCAGCTAGAGCTAAAATTTATGCTCGACGTCTCATGATGGACACGTTATGGAATATTCAAGATTCATTTTAAGAGGTATATTTGTGGGCACATTATGGTACCTTCCCCATTTGCCTGTGCAAGTGAGTGAAGGCGAAAATTCGAATTTGCGCTAAAACAAGAAAAAACTTTCTTAAATAAAGTTAGATTCGCTAAATGAGTCAATATTAAATAAAAGAAAACTGGAAATGAATAAGTAAGAAAAATTATACAAAAAGAACCATATACTGGAAGCCTGTAAATCTAGTCCAAGAGACGAAATTTGAATTGGCGCGCGCACGCACGCGGAATGCGCCAAGAGGAGACTTTTGGGAGTGCTATCTATAATGGCGTCTAATATTTAGCTGACAAGGTCTTTGGAAAATTAGCGAAACAGTGTGCAAAAAAGAGAGGTTCAGACGTTTTCGTAGTGGTTACCGTATTCGGACAGAAAGAAAAATTCAATCTAAAAAAGAAAAGAGAAAATTTTTGAGCATTGATTAGAGAAAGAGGGGGTGAGAAATATCTGTTATTAGGAAAAATAATGGTATTTTGTCAGAAGCCGTGTACCTCGGGCAAAGTGGGAATGGTGGATATTGGCCCCTAAAAGGGAGAGGCTCGAAAAAGGGCGCAGAAAGGCAGCAAAAAGGTCCCAAAAAGGCAGCAAAAAGGCAGCAAAAAGGCAGCAAAAAGGTAGCAAAAAGGTAGCAAAAAGGAAAAAGGCAGCAAAAAAGGAACATTTCTATGGAGCCTTTTCCCCCTTTTCCGACTTTGCCCAGGGAGTTAACAATAAAAAGAAGTTTTATTTTTTTTTAATGTCTCAAATTTGTTTTTTTTTTGTTTGAGTGGGACGAAATTTTGACACAGCGCTTTGAGCCCAAAGACCTAGAATTCTGCTCAAACTGATAAGTAGTTTATCTTTAAAAAAATTATGAATGCACTTATTAGAAAAGCTTGGATGCTTTTTTGATGGAAAACATGATAAATGTTATTAGAAGCTCATTTTTTCACCATTGGAACATTGAAAAAGGTATTGGGGATTATAGTCTGTTCAGATTTCGCTCAAGCTCCGCCCCTAATGGTGCGATAAACCAATCAGAGAGCGAGCCATCCACAGAGTGTTTTTCAATGACGTCATTGCACTTGACATTCAAAATCTGAACAAACTATATCAAAAACTCGTAGGATCGCTAAACTATCGAAATAAGAGAGTACGAACTTGTGGTGGCCATGTCGGACGTGTCCGTGGACGGAGATGGTGCAACCGTCTTGAAGAGGCTCGTAGACGGCGACGGCGCCGGGGACCGACTTCAAACAACGAAAAGTCCGAAAAAAGGAGTAGAACTCACGGGATTGTGATAAGAGTGCATGGCGAGGAAGCGTCGTTGGGACACTTCGAAGCCTTTAAAAAAGAGTGTCTTATCGTCGGTTTCCGTCGTGGCATTTTCTATTTGATAACAAACACTGCTTCGAAATTGCCGTATACGGCGCCGACGACACACGTCATTGTTGACTCACAACTTAGCGATGGCGGAATAAGAGACCTTTCTCATTATCTTTTTGTCACACAAGGCCAGATTTGGAGGCGTGAAGGGAGTAGTCATCGACTGATTCAAGTTCAAGGATTCCAGAGTGGTCCCTATAGGTAGGGACCGCAAAGCCACGCCCCTTTTCGCGATAGAAAAAGTGGCTCTTTTTTGGTTTTCAACTTTAATTTTGCTGTAGTTGCAAAATATGTGGAACTGGATAATAAATTTTGACACCCATGTACAGAAAAGCTTCCTCTTTCGTTTAAAAAATATTTCACGCTTTTTTGATGCGTTCGCGCGGAATGTCGTACAAAAACGTGAATGGAACTAAAAAATTTTGTCAATTTTTGCTTTTTCATGTGTTTTCAGGTCGAACGCACTCTTTCTTTTTTTAAATAATGATTTTGATTCAAGTAACGGTAATTTTAAAACAATAAAATAAAAAATTCGTCTTTGCCAAAAATTTTAGGGAGTGCCGAAAGTCATAATTCAAAATATCGTTAATAAGCGAATATAATCGAGTTTTTTTGTTTTTTTAAAGTTTAGATCATGGGCTTACTTAAATATTTCTCTACAGCATCTGTGCTTGAAAAAAAGTTGTTTAATACGCAAAAAAATGTTCTTGAAACTAGAGGATAAAATTAGCGGCGTTTATCACACCGAAAGCGGTCGAACGCAGGTTTTTTTAAAACGATTATATAAATTTATTAGTAAGAAATCTTTCAATTAAAAATAATAAAATAAAAAAATTCGTCTTTGCCAAAAAAATTTACGGGGCCGTTTTAATGCAGCGATCGTTAAACGAGGCAAAAAAAGCACTAAAAAAACAGTTTTTTTCAAAGTGAATTTCTACGGAAAGTTTGAGTAAAGATTTGCGATCATATTCTGATAAAAAAACAGCTTAATTACTTCAAGTTTTTTTCTTTTTGAAATGGCAATCTGTGCAATTCAAACGGCTCAAGGATATGGCGGATGGAAGCTCCCCTCACTAGACCTAACAGCTTGGCGCAGCGCGTGCGCTGCGAATTTTTCTTTTGAGGTCGCGAGTTCGATGCCCGCAAGCGCCAGTTTTTTTGTTTTCTGGAAAAAATACCGACTTTTTTTCGGCAAACTAGCAAATTTGCATTATTTTAGCACTCTATTATGATTTGTCACATCATAATAGACCAGTATCAAAAACTTGTTCTGGAAGAAAAAAATCGAGAAAAAAATGTCAAAAAAATGGATAATACCAAAAATTTTCAGTACTAAAAAAATGGTGCGCGGCGCGCCACATTTTTTTCGTCATAACTTTTTTTCATCCTTAATCTTTTTCGAAAAACTAAACGGTTCTGAGTTTTGAATCGAAACAGCTATCAAACCATACAAAGCTCAATGCTGAAAAAAATTTTTTGAAAATTCGTCTGCGGTCCCTAAGCCTATAGGAGTTAGGGGAGCAAACAACCCCTATAAGGGCCGATAAAGCGGTCCCTAAAAGAGTTTAGAGCCTGACCCCCCGCCCCTAAAGCTCAAGAAGTCCCAATAGGGGTTTTTCTTCATCATTCAAAATTTTTATTCAGTTTTTCGCAGAAATGCTTCTTCGCAAAGAGCAGTCCCCGAAAGGGGCCACTAACCAAAACCCCTATAGAGACCACTTTTAAAAGCCTTAGTGGCCCCTATAGGGGTTGTTAAAGTAGTCCCTAGAGGGGACCCTCCATTGGCTTCGAAGGCCCTATAGGGAATACTTTTGCAAGCCTTTTTGGCCCCTATAAGGGTTCTTACAGTCGTCCCTAGAGAGGACCCTCCAATGCCCCTATAGGGATCACCTGGGGCTCCTAAGTTTGGCAGCATTCAAAAAAGTCGCGTTGCGGTTGCGTTGCGGCTCGAAGAGCGAAAAAAAAAAACCAATTTTCGCCAAAAATCCATATGCAAGGTTCGAACATGGTCAGTCAGAAAAACAGGTTGACATCAAGAAAATTCCTAGGGTCGGCGGTCCTGAAATTCGGTCTGCCCATGTATGGTTTCTAATAGAAATTATTGAAAAATCGAGAAGAAAAATAGTTTGAAATCCCGCCAAAAGCGCGTTTTGCAGTAAAGTTGCTCTATGGACAAAATCGCCATTTTTTTGGTCTTTCGCCGTTTTTTTCTTCGCTTTTTTTTCAAATTTAAATATTCACTGTTCTCGCTAAATATCCTACGAACATAGAGAAAAACTTTGAATCCTGAAAAAAACTTGAAAAAAATGAAAGTTTTCCATTTTTTTGAAAAATAGCCTTTTTTTCCCCAGTCATTTTTTTGGGCTTAAAAGCGACATAACTTGTTTCGCATTGCGAATTTCACGATGAAAAATTATATTTTTTTGAATTCATCAGAAAATTCTGAACAAGAAACTGCTTTGCGAATTTGGAAAAAAAGGCAAAAAAATAAAGATTTTTTTCATTTTTTTCAATAGACACTTCTAGTCTCAAAAAAATGATCAGTTTTATGGGTTTTTGAGTGGAAACCCATACATAATTTTGAAGAATTTTCGTAGCAATAACTTTACAAAGTTCCCAGTTTTTTATATACATGAAAAGGTACTAAAATCTCATAAAAATGCGCTTCAAATTTAAAAAATGTATTACCATGCTTTCAAAAGTTTTTTGCTTTGTTCAAAGTCGGCCAAACTTGAATAACTAAAAACTAATGAGAAGCAGAAAATTATGAGCTTTCCAACTAGTCATTAAATATCCCTATAAAGTCTTCAAACTGAGCTTCCAACCGTGATTTCTGATGCCTTTTTTGCCTTGTACCTGATCTTTGGCGAGACTTATCAGCATTGGAAAACTTTCTCTTCATTCACTTGTTTCCATATGATCGTATCGATACGTCCTTTCTTTCATTTTCATGCCAGGACATTTAAAAAAATTCATTTATTGGTTAGCTTTCAATTTTTTCCTAAAAAATAACTTTTTCGAGTTAACATCATGCAAGTCCAAAGAGCAAGTTTCTACAAAAGTTCAGATAATTTTATATACTTCATTCGACACAGTCTGACCTGTCTGCGCCGTCTTTTCTCTCACTGGCGAGGCTAGAGAAACAAGAAGAAAGCATGTAAATGCGAGAGAGCGCAGAGAAACAGACTGTCTCGAGTCTTGGCACGGCATTCCTAATGGGGTGAGGGAAGGTGAGCGAGGCGTCAAACTTTCTGAATTTACAAAAAAATTTAGTGCGCGCTACGGATAAAATGCACTGAGTATCAAACGTTAATAACTTGTTTGTTCGATCGCCTTGGGCTGTGTACTGTAGATTTCCAATTTCGCGCCAAATTTTTTTTTGACGTCTCCCCACCCCGTTTGGGAACACCGTGTTGGTGAATAAGCTATGAAAATATAAGGACTACTTCACAACTTAAAGGATAACAAGGACAATATGATCAAGCGGGATATAAATATCATCAGGGAAACAGACGATTTCGGCATTATCGTCCAACTCAATGTCGTGGTTGCGGGCGAAAAACTCTTTGAATGTCTCGTTGGGTGTAACGAGAATGGAAGTTGCGGTTCCGAGGGTCTCCAGGGCGAATTTCGGGAGAAGTTCCCCGGTGGCGCGGCTGTACAAAAGGTGAGCTTTTCCCATGTATTTGTGGGCTCTGGAAAAGAAAAAATCGTACATAAAATTTCGTGAAAGCTTTGCGCTGGCCGCCGCAAAACCAATTTTGCAAATTGATGGCCATTCTAGAATTCTAACTGGTATCAGCTTGTAGACCTTTTCAAAAGGTATCTTTTAAAAAGCTACGAATGCTCGAGGTCAGGGGGGCCAAAAACCAAATCCGCAAACACATAAAGTACCGTATCTCGAAATTTTTCTACAGTAACCCAAGCTGGTAAGTACTAGGAAAATTTCAAAAATTGCAATACCTATCGATTGATATACAACTTGCCCATAAAAATTTCATCAATCCTTAGATACGCAGGCGGCCACCCACCTACCGTAACCCGGCTACAGTAAGAGGGAATGGCTCAAAAAGTTGGGTCCGCCTTCCTGATGACTGGCTATCACACTGGATGAAGTTTCATCGAAATCAAAAAAAATGGGAGGGTGCACCGCAACTTTTGTTAGAGATATTTCAATCGATTGAGTCGTTGATAACTTCGAAAAAAGTCTCAACAGGCAAACAAAAATTATGTTTCTTCTTTTCCAAGCCCTTCAAGTTTCAAGACTTGAAAGTCATAGGGGCAGTCAAAAACGGGGTTTCCGGTGAAAGCAGTATTTTATATAGTTTTTACTTGCGAATCGAACTGTGCTACCAAAAAATTACATGTGTGACTACTTTTGAAGAAAAACGGTTTTTGCGATTAAAGTTTGCAAACTATACATGAATAGAAAGCTTTTGTGAAGGAAAGAACTTTGGTGACGACAGAAAAAATTGAAAATTGAAAGAAACGAAGAAAAAAGCGAAAATCCGAAAAATGGCGAAGCCTGTTGTCCATGGAGCAACTTTACTGCAAAGCGCCCTTTTCGCGGGAACTCAAACTTTCCTCTCTCCGACTTTGAATTATTTTTTCTACAAAACTAGGAAGTTCGTTACGTTTCCAAGTTCACCGTTTGATTCGCAATGAAAAGCTCTACAAAATACTGTTTTGAACTGAAACGCCGTTTTTTACTGTCCCTATGCCTTCAAAACTTTTAACAAAGACAATCAAATCTGCTTTTAGGTACCATTCGAAAGCGAAATAACTTCCCTATATATAAAATAATATTCAAAAAAAAAACTAACTTTTTCCAGCCAAACTGGTTATAAAGGAAAGTCAGGGACGTCGACGAGATGGGGCATCCAAAAGGTTTTCCTCGAATCATAGGCGGCATCTCCAGAATTTGGCGAAGACGACTGAACTCGAAAGAGCGTCGTTCTGAACCGTTTTCCATCGCTGGAAAAAAATATCAAAGTTCGAATCTGAACGTTTTTTTAAACCATCAGGGAGATAAAATAGGTCGGGAAACCTTCCTGGAAGAAAAAAAAGTCGAAGATTCATCATTTATTATTTTCAACTTTTTTTTGATTTGGAAGGCGACGGACACGTTGCGGTCGCGACGCGGCTTATGGCGGAAAATGAAAATTCGAACGTGCTTTTTATTTTTTAAATTTTTCTCCCCAAACACTTCCATCGCCTTTCGAATCAGAAATCATGGCGAATAAAAAATACAACTTGAAGCTGTCGGCCTTCACTGCTCCCACTCTAGTGGGTGAGAGGAAAGAGGGCGCAGACAGGCCAGACAGTTTCAAGCCTCAAGGAATGAGATATATTCACAGAGTACAAATGACGATATGGTTGAGAGGAACATGAGACCCATCAGGGAAACCAACAGTTTTCTCCCCTTCACTCAGATAAAATTTGTAGGTTTCCTCATAATATTGCTTGATTGTCACGCCGGGGCTGACAAGGACAGAGTCGGCTCTTCCCAAATCCTCCAAGGCGTCCGTTGGAACTCGTTCACCCGTCACGCGGCTGTACGCTATGATCGCTTCGCTTAAATATTCGCGAGCTCTAAAAAAGAAAAGAAAAAATTAAAAAAAGGTGTTCAAGTGGAAATTAAAGGTATAGAGGCAGTAAAAAACGGAGTTTCAGGTGAAAGCAGTATCTTATATAGTTTTTCTTCGCGAATCGAATGGTATACTCAAAAAAATTAAAGATGTGACAACTTTAGAAGAAAAACGCGATTTTACTTTCCCGCCTTAAATTTTGAAAAAAGCTTTGGATCGGCATGCGGACAACTGTTTACAGTAGCGGTGCACGCGATGTTGCGGACGTCTCAGTAGACTCGCATTTTGTGAGAAATAATCCGATATCTGCTTCAAATTAAGGATTCCTTCTTTGAAAAAAAAAATTTAGTCGAACAAAAAACACACACCAATAATAAAGAAAACACAAAATATCGCTATCCTAATCGAGACCTGTGTAAAATCATCATTTTTCACCAGAAAAGCATTTTGCAATTAATGTTCGCAAATTTCTCATAAATAGAAACTTTTAAGGACGAAAAGAACTTTGGTGATAACAAAAAAAAAATTGAAAATTGAAAGAAACGGACAAAAAAGGGAAAATCCGAAAAATGGTGAAGACTGTTGTTCATGGAGCAACTTTACTGCAAAGTGCCCTTTTCGCGGGAACACAAACTTTCTTCTCTCCGACTTTGAATTATCTTTTCTTTATAAATAGAAACTTCTGTACGTTTTCAAGTTCACCGTTCGATTCGCAATGAAAAAGCTCTACAAAGCACTGCTTTGAACACCGATTTTTATTGCCCCTATGGTTTTAAGAGGCTTAAGAAATTTTCAAATTAGAAAATGAAAGATTGAAATTTTGGACTCATAGCTCGAAGATTGACGAAATAATATTCAGAACCTCAAAACAGTTGGTTTAACCAACACGGAACACAGTGTTCCAAAAGAGACGGCGGCAAGCCAAAAAAAAAGGTCGTCGCAATGGGGCGAAAACGCGAGTTTTTTCTAACGCAACGCGGTGCGGCGCGTGTCACCCCCACAAAATTTCAATCACTTTTAATACGGTTTTTTCTCTTTTTCTTGCGTATTTTACCATTCTTTCGTATTTTTTCACGCTGTATGTGTTCTTAAAACGTGTTTATCGCGTTTTCCAGAGATTTGAAGTGATTTTCGATGGTTCTCGTCACAGAAATTTGCATTAAAATGACATTTTTGATGACAACTTATTTCGCATAAGATATTTCGTTTGTTTTTTTGTTTTAGAATTTTCAAATGGACTTTCTTAAGAGAAACGCTGTGAGATTTTTCTCAAAATTTTTTTTTCGAGGCAGTATTCGACGAATTTATTCTTGAAAATGTCATTTTGGGTGACAACTTTATTCGTACAAGCTATTATGTATCTGTTTTTGTTTTAAAACGTTCAAGTGGTATTTCTTAAGAGAAGTGCTGTGAGCTTTTTCTCAATTTTCCCTTTGGAAGTTCGATTTGACGAGTTTTTCTAAAAAACGATATTTTGGGAGATATTTTGTTTTGCAAAAACTTTTTCGTCTCTTTTTCCATTTAAATTTGTTCGTTATAGTTATATACACATTAAAAATCTTCGAAAACTCGCGAGAACCTAGGAAAAACATCATTTAATGGTCTTTTTCCAACCACTAAATCCACAAAACTTGACTCTCATTCCCGCGCCCCTATTGCAATAAACCGTGCCGCTGTTGCAGTCAGCCACGCCTACTGACCACAGCTGCCGCTCGTTTGGGAACACTGTGGGAAGCTATTTGAAAGGGTATGAATTTTTTTTTTGCAAGCCTGAAAAAGGAAAGTTATCGATCCTTTAGACTTGGAAAACATTTGAAAAACTTGAATTAATGCAAAAGAGAAAACTTTAGATAGTTCAGAAACAGAAAGACGTGAAAAACTCACGTTGGCCAGCCAAATTTATTATCGAGAAACGTCAAAGTTGTAGATGAGACAGGCGTTTTGCAGGGTTGCCCATTCCCATCCAACAGAGGAGCCTTCAGAATTTGCTGCAGTCGACGGAGTTCAACAGTAGAAGAGTTCGATTCGCTCGTCATGGCTAAAAATAAGGATAGAAAAAACTGGATCCAACCACAAAAAAGTGAGATGAAACAATCAAACAGAAAGATTTTTTTGAGCCATAAATTGAGAACTTCTTTATAGTTCCGAACTGTAAAATAACTCGAAAGTCTCAGGAAAAAAACACTGGAGGTGGAAAATCTGATAAAAAAAACGTGCGGAAGACCTTTATAAGGATTTTTTAATCAGGAATCTTTTGCCCGTGGCATTTCCTAACTGATAACAAAACTATGCCTAGGTCCTTCCTCATTGTTTGCAAGGACCGCGGAAGAAAAACTCAACACATTATCCTTTTATTCATTGATAACAAACGTGAAATGAATTTAGAAACGGTTTCGAAACGCTTTAAAATTTCGGCTGAACGGAACAGATTGGTTTTGAAATCTGGAAGCTTTTCAGACAGTTCTGAAAACTTTGGTCAAACAGTGAGCTGCCGAAACCTTGATATAGCCAATCCATCCCGACTTGAAAGACACGTGATAAGGAACATTTTGGTATAGTCAATTTTTCGCGACTTCTCTCCACGGCATTCCTAATGGGGTGAGGGAAGGTGAGCGATGCGTCAAAGTTTCTGAATTTACAAAAAAAAGTAAGTGCGCGCTTCGGATAAAAGGACTGTGACGTCACAGCTACCTATCGTTGCAAATTAAACTGAGTATTCAACGGCATTAAGAATACATTTGGCTGCGTACTTGAGATCTCAAATTTCGCGCCAAAATGAAGGAGGCGGGGCAAGGGGCGTGACGCGTAGCGTGTGCATACGCGGTTCTTGGCACGAGTTCAAATCATTCGCCAGCGACTATTTGGAGAGCTCTTTTATCGCTCTTCTCGTTTCTTTTTTGATTTTTTTTTTATTTTCGCAATAAAAAATTGTGGAATAGATACAAAAAAAGCAGTGACCGATCTTTTTGCGGGATCACTTTGAACACGGCAACAGAAAAATTTACGTTTTTAAAACAAAATGAGAAATAGATTCGTTTCATGATCCATTCAACATGCGCCTTTAATAATTCCTTTTGTTTACGCTTGTTTCCCTTGAGTAGTCAAACTAGTGGCCACTATAGAGGTCTCTGTGCTACTACTAGACCACTAAAAATTTTAGTGGCCACTTTAGGGGTCCACAGATCAACATAACTGGTCCAATCTGTTTGTTTTAAAAATTATCAGAGTTACTGAATAGAATACTGGATGAAAAACTACTGAAGCGGCCACTAAACTGAGAACCTCTATAGTGGTTACTAAAACGGAAAATAGTGGCCACTATAGAGGTGGGTTTAGTGGCCACTTAAGTGTCCTCTCCAAGTGGCAGGCCTCTATAGTGGCTACTAAAAAATTTCCCAGTAAAATAATTTATGATTGCACACCCGCTTCCTGCTTTATATTCAAAGGTCAAATCGAAGAAATAATAAACTTTTTTTTTCCTGAATTTCACTCTTTTTATTCGAATATTCACAAAAAAATACCCGCGCAAAATGACAAAATGATAAGCTCAACTGGAAAAAGTAGAATTCTAGAGAAGTAAAAGGGAAACAAGGTAGGATATAATGTACAAAACCGAAGAAAAACCACAATTGTCATGAACCATTCTGAATAGGGGTCATTAAAGCGATCATGGGCTTTGGTTGAGGCTTAACATCCTGATCTTGATCCACGACTTCTTCATTGATTTGCCGTTGATTTCCGGGAAGTTCTGGACCGTCGAAAAATACTTCTTGACGCAAAGGCGGCCTCATGTGCGCCAATTCGTGTTTTCTCAGAGATGAGCTGAAAATTAAAAAAAAAATTGAAGACCAATAGCAAATCCATGAGACATACTGAAGGTTGAAAAAAAAGATGAAAATGAATGAGAACTAGTATGAGGAAAAAACTTGATTTTTCAGCGATTGGGGTATAAAAAATGGTTATGATTTTCGCACAAGAACGGTTTGAAAAAATTGCGCAATTGAAACGAAAAAATTTCCTGGGTCCAAAGTGAACTTTCTTTTCAAGCTGAATTTCAAAAGTATTTTCAATTTTTCTTTTTGAACCTCATAAATTTTTTTTAGAAAAAAAGCTTCCAAAAAAAGAAAAATAAAAAAACCCTTTTTTTTAAGAATAATGATAAATCGTGGCTTCTTTTGGATTTTCAGTTCAATTTTCATCAACATAGGCAAAGTCGGAAAGGGTGAAAAAAGGCTCCATAGTTCCTTTTTGGGTGCCATTGTGAGACACTTCATCGGCTGTTATGCACCATTTTTGCTGCCTCTCCCTTTTTCACCATTTCTTAACCCTTTGAAATGCCAAAAAAAAAGAAAGGTTCGAGAAAGGGACTGCCTTTTCTGCCTTTTTGAGGCCTTTTCTGACTAATGAGCTTTTCTCTTTTAGCGACTATTTCCCCCATTCCGACTTTGCGAAAAAGAAGAGTTGAAAAACCAACTTATCACGAAAATTTCGTTCACAGGAATTGCAGGGGTAGGGGGTTTCGCCAGTGTGGATCCGAATGTGGATTGTCAGTGACTGGAAAATTATTTAATTAAAAAAATACCTAAAACCTTTAATTAACCTGAGATTGAGCAAATTTCTTCCCACAATAGCCACAAGAATACGGGCGTTCGCCGGTATGAACTCGTTCATGGATAACCTCAAAAATCGGGTATTTTTGAACTTTCTTAATTTTCTCTTTTAAACGTAGAGCCCATTTTGCGCCAGGTTTTCATGACTTTTTTCTCCGAGGAATTCCAGAGTGGTCCCTCTAGGGGTTAAGAGGTAAAACGAACCCTATAGTGGCCGAAAAAGTGGTCCCTATAGAGGTAAAATTGAGGTGGTCCTTATAAGAGTTTAGGGTCTGATCCCTTAGCCCCTAAACCTCAAGTTGACCCTATAGGGGTTTTTCAAATTCATTCAAAAACGCTTATTTATTCAGTTTTTCCCATGGAAACGCTTCTTCGTAGTTCCTAATAGTATAGAATGTCCCCTAGAGGGGCCACTTACTAAAACCCCTATAAAGACCACTTTTGCAAGCTTTAGAGGCCTCTACAGGGGTTAGGAAAATTTTCCGGACCCTCTAAGAGCCCCCTAAGGTCGCCCCTGTAGCGACCGCTCTGGAGTTCCTTAGTACAGATTTATTTTCTTCGAAACGCCTCGAAAATAAGGAACGTTTTTTGGCTAAATTAAAGGCGCATGCCTAGAGACAGGCCCTGCGTCCCGAAGAAAAAATCTTTCTCCGGATTCTCACCTTATCCCGATTCATATGAAACGTTCGACTACAATAGGAGCAATTGAATCGGGCCGCTCTGCTGGGAGTTTTTCTCGCCAGGCAAGTTTCCTGGAACAAAAAAAAGCTTGAATATACGCTCCTGAATGAACCTGATGTTGCTCCAAAACGGATTCCATCCGGAAAAAGCGTCCACAATGGGGGCAAGTGTGGCGAATTTCGTGGATTCTCATGTGATTGTCCCGAGCGTCGAGCCTCGTGAACACTTTATGGCATACTTTACAAGAGTACTGGGTTGTGGCGACTGGAAAACGTGTTATTTAAGAGTTTTTAGAAGAAAGTATTGGATTATCTACGAGGAATTTCTGAGGGGTCCCTATAGGGGCTCGTTGTTTTTTTAGGGACTCCTATAGGAGTCAAAATTTTAGAGGACCGATGAAACTCTTTCATTTCTCTGATATCTGAATAAATGAATGAATGAAACCCCTCCAAATTTTCTCAGAATTATCTTTTTTTCACATTCTGACGGCTATTGGAATACTCTGAACGCGACAAAAGCAAAAAAGCGATCTTATTTCGTTGCTGTCGATTTTTAAACTAATAGAGAAACTGGAATACCCTTTTAAAAATTTGTACATTTTGAGAAAAAAATAAAGAATTAATGACAAAAAAATGAATATTTCCTATCTCTATCATTATTTTTTTAAGTAAAAATGAACTTTTTTTCATAAAGAGAATTTTTTTCTAAGCCATTAACTGTAGAAGTTCGAAAAGACTATGAAAAATCGACTTTTAGAAAAAAAAATTTTTTTTTCGAAGAATCCTATTTTCTCTGAATATTATACTTATTCAAAACTTTAACGATCCTAAAAGTAACTAAATATATCCTTATTCAACTTTCGAATAGCAAACACAACCTAAAAGCAAAAAATCTTTGCTAGAACTAATATCAATTTACCATGATCCCTCAAGTGTATACTCAAAGTTCCCTTGTGCAAGAACTTCATGCCGCAGTGGATACAGCGAAAAGGCCGTGGATCCGGATGAAATTGCTGGAAAACCTCAATTTTTCATCGAATTTGCAAATTTTAAACCTTCATATGGGATTCCCAAACGCTTTTATTACCAAAATAGGTCTTGCAAACTGTACAGCGATACAATCCAGCAAGAGCTTTTGGTTGCGCCAGTGGCTTCACGAGAGGTACTTCTGAAAAAAGATGATTAATTAAAAACGTCCATTTTTTTATCTTCACCTTTTTCCGGCGCTTCTGGCGCCTCATAGGCATTGATCACTTTAAACTTCAAAATTTTTTTCCCTATTTGAAAAGTCATTCTAGTTAAAGGTTGAGGAACCCAATCTTGTGATAATCTATCGTTATTCCCGGTTCCAGAAGTTGATGGCCCCGGTTCCTGAAAAATGTTCATTTCCAAGTTTTTGGTGAACCTCACTTCAAAACTACTCGAAGAACTCTGTTCAGAACCGCGACATCGCGTTACAGTCGTCATTTTTTGAATCCCGCTCGGCGTTCTTTGACATTTAGTCTATTAACAAGGTATATAACCCATTTCCTCACTTGAAACATTTTGAACCGCTCAATTCCATGCTTATTTGCGGCTTTTCTTGTTCAGCAACGACGTTCGAAGTACTTGCGACTTAGTTTCGAAAAATTGATTCAATTTGAAAAAAAAGACGGGCAAACCTTGAGAATCAAAATCATGTTCAGTAATGATCTCTTCCTCGAGAGGTTCAGTATCCATTCTGAAACATCGAAGTCTTGAAAAAAAAAATAATAAACTGGGCTGAAAACGGTAAATCTTTTATAAAACACTAAACTTTAGACGTTCTGCGCGTCGGTTAATTCTCCCCCGTGTGTACGCATACACTGCAATCGTTTTTTTGAACTTTTTTTCTAACACCGTAAACAAAAAAATTTTTTGCTATGAACGGATTGAAAGTTTCATGTCCATATTTTGTCCATAAGCATTGAAGGCTATTGCACCAATGAATTAAATTTTTTTTTTATAAAAAGAAATTCTCTCTGAAATAACTATGATCATTAAAAATCTTTATTGGACACACAAAAACCACATGAAATAACGTTATTACCCGTTCGAATTGTGCAGAAAAACGCGTTTCCAACTACCAGCTATACAAATATCAAAGTAAAAGTCAGATAAAACGTTCATGGTTTAAGGAAAGCACCAAGATTGTCAAGGAAAAAGACATAAAAGAGGTCAATGGCGAGATCAGGGGCTGAAAAAAGAATAAATATGTACATTTTAATGAGCATCTTCGGAATAATGTTCACCGACAAGTTTGAAAACGTCATTAACATTAGGCTCATAAAAAGTTCGTTGAAAAACGACTTCGTGAAGACATTGGACGAATCCAAAGTCGAAATGGGGGTCGCCGCGCACGAAAAGCTTTGGGGAATTCCTGAAAAACCATGAAGTTTTAGAAAAGTCGGTTAAATATTTTTTACCTCATCGTAGCGAAATCTTCCATTCCGTATATGCAACTGCCGTCGGCGTCGTAATTTTTCGACTTGCAGTCCGCTTCTATCCTCATCTTTGTTGAGTTTTTCTGAATTTTTGTTGAAAACATATCATAGTTCAGTGCCCTTACTAATTGAAAATCGGGTAAGTTGCTCAAATATTGGTATAATGCAGCTTGGGTCTGCTTGTTGAGAGTGGCCGTGGAACCGAGACGTTTCAGGAAGGTTTTAGCCGTTTTATACACTGAAAATTATGGTTAGGAATAGTTGAAAAAGGGATATCGAAAAAGACGCAGGAAAGATGAAGCTTGTTGAACTAATAAGGATGAAAATTAAAGATTGAGCTAGATAATTGTTTAAATTTCATTATTTTGAGTCAAAAATGAAGAGTTTGAAAAATCGTACATTCACTCAACACGGCGACACCAAATCGACGACACGCCCACCGCAGCGGCGGAGTATAAAATGTTTTGTACGCAATGCACATGATACACAAAAAGCGACGCGCAAAAACCGTAATTGCTTGTTTATTATGAATAAAAGTTATTTTGTAGCTGTTATTTATAAAGGATTACTAAAATAAAATTCTGGAATATTAATATTATGAAAAAAATCACATCTAGAACTGCAATGAAGACAAATAATTCCTCAAAAATCTCAAGATTTCTGAACTTTTCTAGGGACTTATAAGTGAAGAAGTAGAAAAAAAGCCGTCAATATAAAAGGCTCAACAGGAAGCAGCGATTTCTCGAATAGCAACGGATGAAAAATTCAAAGAAGAAAAAATTGCTCACATTCGCTTTTTGTATCGTTTGGATTTGCAGAGAGTATCGTATCAGGCTTCAAAATCACTCTGTAAAATTTTTTTTTTATCATAGTCTTGAGATTTTTAAAAATCTTCACAAACCCATTAATATCCGTCAAATCTCTCAGCCGGCGAGCTCTTCTTGCGAAAAATTTGGTCGAAAAGAGGGGCATATCGTTTTCCTGAACAGTTTTTGATGATTTTCCCGATTATTTATCACGGCGATCCCAGAGCTACGTCCAACTCAAAAAAGTCGTCAAATATGATGTTGCTTGTGCATGCACCGCCGACGAAAATTTACATACTGCCGAAATGAAAAAACAAACCGCATTGACCAAGGCGTGCTTCCACTCGTAGTCTTTCAACTCTTCGAAGCAGCTCTGATGGGCTTTTATAAGTCCGTGACTTGTGGAAGTATCAAACTCGACTTTAGGCACCAAGATGTTCACGAGACAGTCGCCAAGTTTTCTCATCTGGAAAAATTTTCGAATCGATAAACCTTGCAGAAACTACATCTCTACAAGAAAATGTTCAAAGATTTCTTTCTCATGACACGAAACAGGTTCATGACAAGGAATACGGAACGAAACGAATATTACAAAGATCACAAAGGTTGCTTTCTTCAAAGAAGAAAAAAAAAGTCACCCTTTGACGGAATATATCATCAGCCGTGGAGTCGACAGCGAAGCAGAAAAAGTGCGTCGGGGAGTACATCATTGTCAGTACTTCTTCTACGAAATCGTAGTCCTGCAGATTGATAAAAATGTAGTTTCTGAGCAATAAAAAATATCAAGCTCATTTCAGTCGAAGGCGTTTCACGGGAAAAGTCCAAACACCTCAAGAGCTTAAGAAGCTTATTTTTGAGCTCCTTAAAAGGGGTCAGAAGATTCTCGGGCTCTACCTTTTTTCACATTTCTTTTTGCCTCCTTTTTTTGGCCTTTAAAGGTCATTCTTAGGGCCTTTTGCCCACAGGTTCTTTTTAGGTGATTTTGGACTTTGCCCCTGGTGGTTCTGTGAAATAAAGCGTCAATTTCTTTTAGGACCAAGATAGCCGTTTCAGCTTGAATTTTTTGTTTTAGTCGATTTTTCCGTTAATTTGCCTTTTTTTGTGACCTTTCATCGCGCTCTAGTGTTCGAAAAAACTTCAATGATTTTTTCAGGGAGGTTTCTGGTATTTTGTAAGATTAAATGCAGCAGAAAGGCGGCAAAAAAGGTCCCTTTATCAAGCCTTTTATTTTTTTTTTCTGGGACTTTAAAGGCTCAAGAAATGGTGGAAAAAGGTAGAGGCAGCAAAAATGGTGCATAAGGGTCAATAAACTGACGCAAAAAGGCAGCAAAAAAGGAACATTTCTGGAGCCTTTTTTCACCCTTTCCTACTTTGCCTATGTAGAGAAATTCTAAAAGAACTTTTCAAAACGTCTATAATCATATATTAAATGGAAACCAATCATTTTCTACTTGATCAAAGAAAACACTTTTTAATCTTACCGCAGAAACAACTCGGACGAAAAAAATCATATGATAGCCGACCAGACTTTTCGGTAAATCCGTCGGGAAATAGCGTCGTTTTCGAATTGAGAAACAACTGCAAACTTGATTTTTTTCAATAATTAAAGAAAAAAACTCACACTCCGTCGGGAGCTGTTGGCTCCAAAAACACTTCGATTTCTCAAATAGTTATCCAGTTCCGGTGAAGAAGCATTTGAGTATAAATCGCAATCGATATCGTTTTTTGGAGGTAGGGGGACGAATTGGTGCAAACTGCAATAGAGTTTTGATTGAAAATTCACGGGTTTTTTTTTTTTGGCGACTCCGGTCATTTTTTTGTGCGTAAAGTTTAGTGTGTCGTATGCATGCACCGCGGCGCGGCGCGGCGCTCTCGCACATGCCACGTTTAAGTAAATTTCGCGAATATCAAAATTATATCTGAAATTCGGAAATTCAGTTATATTTTTCACTCTCTGGTGGCTATTTTGAATTTCGCGGAATCACTTTAAACATTTGTTTTTTAAAAAAAATGAAACGGAAAAATCGCGTTTTTTTTTTTGAAAGAGGAACTACATTCGTCTCACGTCTATCTTCATTTTTTTGGATTTGCATTTTCTTCCACTAACAAAAAAACGCCTTGATTTAGGTTTTCTATTATTAATCTTTTTTTAAAATAATATTTACAATGCAATGTTCACCTGTACATTGAGTAACAAACAAGGGCGAGAAAAAGGATTGATAGAATTGCTAAAGGGATCGACATAAGGTATAGTCGTAATGTGCACCACGTATTACTTGCCATGTCTGAAAAAGTCATTTTTTTGAAAAAGGAAAAAAAATGGAAAGAAAAATAGAATCTTGAGTTTTTGAGTACGAAAGTGCAGATGAACAGGAATATGTTTAGAATAGGGATTGGAATTTTTAAAATTATAAAAATAACGGTTGCAACTCGGGCAAAGGGTGGATAATGGCCGCTAAATGGAAGAGGCTCGAAAAAGGCAGCAAAAAGGAAGCAAAAAGGAAGCAAAAAGGAAGCAAAAAGGCAGAAAAAAGGAAGCAAAAAGGAAGCAAAAAGGAAGCAAAAACGCAGCAAAAAGGAAGCAAAAAGGCAGCAAAAAGGCAGCAAAAAGGCAGCAAAAAGGAAGCAAAAAGGAAGCAAAAAAGAAAATTTTCTACGGAGCCTATTTCCACCTTTTTTTTTCAAATCAATAAACTAGAAATTACAACAACTTAATGCTGAAAAAACTAAATTCAAAGATTTTATTCCAAGTAACCGTTACGAACCGATCAACAGGACTGTTTTGTCCATTTTCTCACCGCAAACCATCAAAAATCACGGTAAACACACACCAATGGAATTCAATAGCTACTTGAAACCATGCAAACTTCTGAGTAGCATTCGTTTTGCCTCGTGGGAAAGATCGGCGAGAAAAATAAAGTCGTCCTTGATGTCATTACTTTACAATACTTTACGTCAAGATCGGCTGGAGAACATTTCGCTCGTTGGTTTTTTTTGGGGTTTGTGAAAAGTTGTAGTTGGAAGGCTATAAATAACCAACTTGTTCATTTTGATGACGTAAATTCTCCTATGAACTAATTTCAGGATATCGTACTGGCAAAATTTTTAATGGCCACTATAGAGGCTCGCCAAGGACTTCTTGGAGAGGACACTAAAGTGGCCACTAAACCCACCTCTATAGTGGCCGCTATTTTCCGTTTTAGTGGCCACTTCAGTAGTTTTTCATCCAGTATTCCATCCAGTAATTATGATAATTTTAAAAATACAAATTGGACCAGTTATGTTGATCCATTGACCCCTAAAGTGGCCACTAAAATTTTTAAAGGTCTAGTAGTAGCACTTCGACCTCTATAGTGGCCCCTACTTATCAACCTTAAGTGGCCACTAACTTGACTACTATAGTAGCCTCTAAAAACGTCAAAAACCCTATAGTGGCCACTAAAAATTTTACCAGTAGTTCAAAACTTTTATTCAAAAAAGTCCTTTTTTGATTCGAACTTCAGGGTTTTTTGAAAAAAAGATAAAATCCACTGAAAATAGGTACCTACAAAATTATAGATGAACCAATTATTTTTCCTATTTTTCAAATTCCAAGCATTTCAGAAAAGGCTCAGACGATCATTACGAGTCTCCTTGTGTTTTTAAAGGCGCATAGGCAATATTTAAATAGGTCTCGTGGAGAATGGACTTTTTCAGTATCTGACTTGACCTCTGCGCCTTCAAAAAATCCAAAAAGCGTTGTTAAGAATACTCAGAAAAATTGGAGAAAAAAATAAAAATTCTCGAATTGCAACAAACGGAAGCAGCCCTGAACTAGTTGAGAGAAATAGTCGTGAAAAGAAAAAAAAGAAGTAAGTGATAAGAGCGGATCGATTGTGACTACCAAGAACCGGAATCGCCGTTTTTCAGCGGCCCACGGTGTTTTGTTGCGATCCAGAAGACCTGCACGACCTGTTTTTTTTTCGTTCTATTGAAAACTGACGCCAGCTGGGTGTTCTCCTGTACTCTTGGGTCAACATAAATACAGTTATTTTTAGTCGTATGACGTCAGGGATGATTATTTTAGTAGAGGAGAAAACAGCCGCGATGGGTCAGTTCAAGTGCGCTCCATGGATAATCAAAAAATAACCTTATTGTACTCGGACCATGGCTGAAGGAAGTTGCTCGAAAAAAAAACCGAAAAAAGTGACTCCAAAAAAATAGCCGCAGTCGTCCAGTTAAAGTGCGCTCCATGGATAATTAAAGAATATTTGAAAATTAGAATAAAATGCTGTTATCATAAGCAGTGAAGCTTTAGCAACAATATATTACTGAAAAAAGGGGACCTCCTAAAAATAGCCGCAGTGGCTTTAGTTAAAGTGCGCTCGATGGATAATTGAAGAATAATTCAAAATTGAAACAAAATACAGTTATAATAAGCAGTGAAACTGCAGGAACAATATATTACTGAAAAAAGGGACCTCCTTAAAATAGCCGCAGTGGTTTAGTTAAAGTGCGCTCCATGGACAATTAAAAAATAACCTCAGAACTCTCGGACCTTGGCATTTCTAGTGACCACTTAAGAGAACTAAAACCACTAAAATGGTCACTAGAAATGCCCCGACACGTACCAAGTTCCGAGTAGACCCAAAAAAGAGTAACCTGACGTTTTTTCGATACATTTCCCAAGAAGAAAAAACTTTGAACAAGGCAAATTGAAGGCCGAAAAGTCAACAAACAGCGATTTGTTGACGGCGAAAAAAGGACAATAGAAGACGTTCCGTTGGGTTGAAAAGACGCCCTTTTTTCGATGAGCTGAAATTTCGAAAAAAAAACTTCTTCATGAAAATTAGGCAACGGAAAGGGTGAAAAAGGCTACATAGAAATTTTCCTTTTTGCTGCCCTTTTATTGGCCCTTTTGCACCATTTTTGCTGCCTCTCCCTTTCCCTCCATTTCTCGAGCCTTTGAAATCCCAGAAAAAAGGCTCGATAAAGGGACCCTTTTTGCAGTCTTTTTGCGGCCTTTTTGCTGCCTTTTTGCAGCCTTTTTGCGGCCTTTTTGCTGCCTTTTTGCAACCTTTTTGCGGCCTTTTTGCTGCTTTTTTGCTGCCTTTTTGCTTCCTTTTAGCGATCATTATAAAAATTATAACAAATTGAAAAAATGCAGGATCCACTCTGTAATTCTACTCACTCCTGCAGAATTGTAAAAATTTTTGATTTCCCCTTTTTCAAGATTTTTCCCTCAAAGGTTTCTCCTGATTTCTGATCCTTAATTCGGAAATTTTCCATACGTAGAACAGAAAATTCCTTGTGTTAAATAGAGCAGGTGATTTTTCCCATGTCTCACTTTCAAATATTTTATCATCTTTTTGATGTCGAACTCTACGGATTCCATAGGTTTTTTTTCTCATTTTATTCCATTTTTTAGAAATATAAAAATTTCAGATAATGATTCTGGTATTCTACAGGGAGGTGTTCTTCTTTTCAAAGAATTTCTATTTCCGACCATCAAGGGAGTTATCGAGATTCTAGTGTTAGCTCTATCCACATTCTTCTATCTTCCCAAATATATTGTATTGGGTTGGTTGAACAAATTTGAAAAATGATAATGAATTTGAAAGTTAACAGCTTTTGTCTCCATTCTCCCTTGGACTCAGACAGTTCTTCACCTCGCTGAAGGTTTATTAATTATTATCAATACGCCGAAAATTGTCAAGATCAAATGGAATCTGTTTGGAAAAACGGCAAGTTTTATTTCGGCTAATCTTAGGAGCTCCAGAGTGATCCCTAAAGGGACTACTTTATCAAACCCTAAAGCTTGCAAAGTTGTCCTTATAGGGGACATGCTATATAGTTAGGATCGCGAAGAAGCATTCCCATTAGAAAAAAATGAATAAATAAGCGTTTTTGAATGAATATGTAAGACCCCTGTAGGGTCCACTTAAGCTTTAGAGGTGAGGGCTAAAGACCCCTGTAGGGTCCACTTGAGCTTTAGGCGCTAATGGCTAAACCCTCTAGCAAACACTCTAATTTTACCCCTATAGGGACCACTTTTTCTCCCCCTAACCCCTATAAGGGCCATTCTGGAGTTCCTAAGATAGTTGCATTTGGAATGGCTCGAGTCATTCCCCGGGCGACCAATGGATACTTTTTTTCAGTTGATAGATATTCCATTCAATTATGTGTTGGCTTTCGCTGCGCATATGTTCTTTGCCATACCCGATGGTGGGGAGAATTGGTATTCTGATGTGGTTCTTCCTCGATCGGAAAAAATCGATGATTATACAGAAACGGCCGGGGCTATTTTGGTGAGTTTAAAATTGAGCCTTCAGAAAATAAACATTTTTGAAAGTAGAACCTGAAAAAAACAGTCAAACAGAACTATTACTGGGAAAATTTTTAGTGGTTCCTATAGAGGCTCACCAAGGACTTGGAGAGGACACTAAAGTGGCCACTAAACCCACCTCTATAGTGGCCACTTCAGTAGTTTTTCATCCAGTATTCCTTCCAGTAACTCTGATAATTGCAAAACGAACAGATTGGACCAGTTATGTTGATCCTTTGACCCCTAAAGTGGCCACTCAAACTTTTAGTGGTCTAGTAGTTGCACAGAGACCTCTAAAGTGGCCACTAATTTTTAAACCCTTAAGTGGCCACTAATTCGACTACTACAGTGGCCACTAAAACGTCAAAACCCTATAGTGGCCACTTTCCCAGTAAATTGACCCGAAGCCAAATTTCGGCCTCCGACTTTAACACAAATATGCTCCACGGACAACTTGTGTGGGATTTGTTGGCTATTTTAATATATCGATTTTTCAAATACTTTTTTTTCCAATTTTCAAGCCTTTAAATTAAAAAAAAAGCAATCTACTTTCCTTTTTGAGTTTTGATTTTTGAAGCTCCGCGTACAGTAATAAATCTGATTATACACATACCGGTAAAATTTTTAGTAACCACTTTACGGTTTTGACGTTTTAGTGACCACTATAGTGGACTTATTAGTGGCCCCTTAAGTGGCCTCTTTAGAAGTTTAAGTGGTACTACTAGGCTACTCAAACGGCTTTAGTAGCCCCTAAACGCAGAATTGAAGCTTCTATAGAGGTGGCCACTTTAGAGTCCTCTCCAAGTAGTTCTTAAGTGACCACTAGAACTTTTCCAGTATCACAGTGTTCCCAAACGAGCGGCAGCTGTGGTCAGTAGGCGTGGCTGACTGCAACAGCGGCATGGTTTATTGCAATAGGGGCGCGGGAATGAGAGTCTAGTTTTGTGGATTTAGTGGTTGGAAAAAAAGACCATTAAATGATGTTTTTTTCCTAGGTTCTCGCGAGTTTTTCGAAGATTTTTTTAATGTGTATATAATTATAACGAACAAATTTAAATGAAAAAAAGAGACGAAAAAAAGTTTTTTTGCAAAAACAAAAATATCTCCCAAAAATATCGTTTTTTTAGGAAAAAAACTCGTCAAATCGAACTTCCAAAGGGAAAAATTGAGAAAAAAAGCTCACAGCACTTCTCTTAAGAAATACCACTTTGAACGTTTTAAAACAAAAAAACAGATACATAATAGCTTGTACGAATAAAGTTGTCACCCAAAAATGACATTTTTCAAGAATAAATTCGTCGAATACTGCCTCGAAAAAAATTTTTGAGAAAAAAATCTTACAGCGTTTCTCTTAAGAAAGTCCATTTGAAAAATTCTAAAACAAAAAAACAAACGAAATATCTTATGCGAAATAAGTTGTCATCAAAAAAATGTCATTTTAATGCAAATTTCTGTGACGAGAACAATCGAAAAATCACTTCAAATCACTGGAAAACGCGATAAACACGTTTTAAGAACACATACAACGTAAAAAAATACGAAAGAATGGTAAAATACGCAAGAAAAAGAGAAAAAACCGTATTAAAAGTGAATGAAATTTTGTGGGGGTGACACGCGCCGCACCGCGTTGCGTTAGAAAAAACTCGCGTTTTCGCCCCATTGCGACGACCTTTTTTTTGGCTTGCCGCCGTCTCTTTTGGAACACTGTGAGTATGATTATAGGTATGAAGATCTCGTTTGAAGATCTAGAGTAACTTGTCTTAAAACTCAAAAGTTCACATATAAATTTTTAAGCAAGTGAGCTTAGCATTTGCGATTCCGCTGCTGGCGTATATTCTTCATCTGCAATTTGCCATGCTCCGTACCGTAACCTACCAACCGCTGCAAGAGCCCATTTGGTTATACTTGATCAAAGTTCTCGGGATTTATATCATTTGCGTCGTCGATTTTCAAACCTGCAAGTACTTTTACATGTTGGTATGTATGTTTGTTTGGCTTAAAATAGCTTCGAAAATGTTTAGTGGCCTCTTTAGGGGCTCGCCAAGGACTACTTGGAGAGGACGCTAAAGTGGCCACTAAACCCATCTTTATAGTGGTCACTATTTTCCGTTTTAGTGGCCACTTCAGTAGTTTTTCATCCAGTATTCCTTCCAGTAACTTTGATAATTTTATACATACAGATTGGACCAGTTATGTTGATCCATTGATCCCTAAAGTGGCCACTAAAAATTTTTTTAGTGGTCTAGTAATAGCACTCAGAGCTCTATAGTGGCCACTAAAAAATTTTCTCAGTAATTCGTTTTAGGTCCCTGGCTTTCTAACTCCTCTGAATTAAAAAAAAATCTTTTTTAAGACAGAAAAAGGAAAACCTGCTGTCGCCCTATATTGGGATTGGCTCCTTATTACACAGTTTGCGTATGTTTCAATTTATGGTTGGTTTCAAGAAAATAATCAAGCTTTTTTATGATTTTTAGGCTCCTTATTCGTTTATTTTGCGAATTCCATGTGGGATGCGTTCAATATTGGTGGCACGCACCAGCTTTCGGAAACGACGAGAAAAAATCAGAGGAAAATTTTCATCGCTTTATCCGCTCAGGTGTCATTTTTTTTTCTTTTTGGGGCTTTGATAGTAAAGTCGGAAAGGGTGGAAAAGGCTCCACAGAGATGTTCCCTTTTTGGGCCATTTTATCAGCCTTTCTGTACCTTTTTTGCGGCCTCTCCCTTTTTCCGCCATTTATTGAGCCTTTGAAATCGCAGAAATGAAAGGAGGCTCGATAAAGGGACCTTTTTGCTGCCTTTTTTCTGCTTTTTTGCTGCCTTTTTGCTGCCTTTGTGATGCCTTCTGTGGAAACCAAAGAAGAACTTATTTAAAAATATGATCTAAAAAAACGCACCACGACCTAGCTCGGGATAGCCTATAGAAAGTAAAATAAAAATAAAAATATTGAATTATAAGTAAAGAACACAATATACAATTAAAATTTGAAAAAAAAACTTGAAAAAGCTTCGATCACGGGAAATTGCGAGAGCGTCACAGTGCATGCACACGACACGCGACACTTTACGGAAAAAATTGGCACGGCGTCGTCAAAAAGCCGTTTCTTTAATCCTTTCCATGCGACTGAAAAACAGTTAAAAATCAAGGTTATTCATGATTTTTCTTCAGACGATAGTCCCGTTTGCCATTCTGGTCATTCCTTTTTGTCATACTCTACTTTTACGAGCTGGGGTTGTAAGTCCGCAGCGTTTCTTCTGTTATCTCAGTGGAACTTGCCTCGTCTTTTATCCAATCATCAACCTTGTATTGTTATTCGCAATGCAGAAACATCATCGGGAGCTACTTTTAAAAGTCCTCTCAAAGTGTTTCAAGAAAAAAAGAGGTAAAGTTAGGTTTCCATCTTTTCCTAAAATATTTTTTCCAGTTGAAACAATGTCAGCAAATAATAATGGTATGACGACCGTTGTACCTGCTCAACCGGTTTCTGTGGTCTAGCACTTTCTTGGAAGTTACGAATGAACCAAAAATATATTTTGAAAGCTTCGAAGGTGCTATTTTATTTTTTAACACGCAAGTCAATGACTTTTCTGTGTGAATAAAATAATTTGAATTAATTTTAACGGAAAGAAACTTCATGTCCAAGTGCGCTCTGACGATAAAATTTGAGAGAAACCCTACTCAGGAATTCCAGAGTAGCGGGAAACGACCCCATATATGGCATAAAAAGTGCTCCCTATAGGGATAAAACTAAGGTGGTTCCTATAGGGGTATAAGGTCTGAGCTCTTAGCCACTGAACCTCAAGGGGACCCTCTAGGGTCTTTCAATTTCATTCAAAAAATTTGTATTCATTCAGGTTTTACCCATCGAAATACTTCTTCGCTTATAGTTCAATTACCGACTAACATGTCCCTAGAGGGGCCACTAACTAAAACCCCTATAGGAATCCCTTTTCCAAGCTTTAGTGACCCCGAAAGTGCAAAAATTGGTGGAGAAAACGGGATC
This sequence comes from Caenorhabditis auriculariae, assembly GCA_904845305.1. Taxonomy (NCBI): domain Eukaryota; kingdom Metazoa; phylum Nematoda; class Chromadorea; order Rhabditida; family Rhabditidae; genus Caenorhabditis; species Caenorhabditis auriculariae. Next base: position 827,069 of record CAJGYM010000021.1, on the reverse strand, counting down.
TGTGAGTTCCGAACAAAAATGCCACCAGGTGCAATTTATTTCCCACTCACGTTTCCAAGCTTTTTTTCAAGGAATTTTTCCTTTATTTTGGACAAACTGCCGTCGCAATGAGTTCAGGTTTTATTTCAGTTTCAGAATGGTTCATCATTTATTTTTCCAGGCGAAGAAAGCAGCTTAGAAGCCATCAGGTCGTTTTTAAACGATGTGATGGTCATCTACAAGCCGATACTTGACTCGGTTTTGGGCATTCTCGAAATATTTATTCTGGCTCCCAGATATTTTATATATAGTTGGTTTTTTCTCTTACTAACTGCTTCAAAGGCATTGGAATGGCTCGAAGCGTTGACTTTAAGCGACTCTTCTACGAACACGGCATGTGCGAGAGCGTCGCAGTGCATGCACACGACACACTACACTTTACGAAAATACATAAGCGGGGCGTCGTCAAAAAAAAAAAACGCCGTGCGATTTTATCATACAATTTGTTTCTGTTTAAGAGCCTAAAGTAGCCGCGACGCTTTGAGCCATTCTAAATGCGACCAGGATGGTTTAACAGAGTTTTCTCTATTATCACTTTATTTTCAGTGTTCATTTCGTCATACCCTATAAATCAAGTATTTTTTCATCTTGCTGAAGCTTATCTTATATTAGTGAATACGCCGAAAATTGTGAAAATCAAATGGAATTTGGTTTTTAAGGCGGTAGGTTACGTAATTTTTTTTATTGCTGCCAAACTTCATATAAATCTCTTTTTTTCAGATAATTGAAATCCCATTCAACCACTATGTAGCTTTTGCGGCCTGGATGTTTTTCAATATTTCCGACCGAGGGGAATATTGGTTCGAGGATGTGAGGATACCGAGGGATGAGCCGATTGAGGGTTATATCGAGACGGCCGGAGCTGTTTTGGTGCATTTTATGAATTTTGGAAATAGGAAATAGACGCTTCTAAATAGGAAAAAAGGGAAGAAAAGAAATTTAGCCATGAAGTTCAGTTTTAAAGCCGTTTAGGGTAGATTTCCTCCCCTGATATCCAAGTGCGAAAGTCGCTTCGGAGTCGGCTACACCAAAAAAAAAAAGCTTTGAGCCCTTCCCAGTGCGGCCAACCCATTTGGTCAATCTGCAGATAAACTGCGATTTTATAATTTTCTTTTCTCCCCTTGTTTTATTCATCTTTTAAGCAAATGTGCGCCGCCACTGCCATCCCACTTCTGGCGTATATCGTACACCTACAGTACGCCATGCTTCGTACCGTAACCTATCCATCGATGAAAGAACCTATTTGGCTATATTCGATCAAAGTATTAGCAATTTATGTCCTTTGTGTCATCGACTATCTAGTTTGCAAGCACTTTTACTCTATTGTGGGTTTTTTTTTCCTTTTTTTTGTGCTGAAATCGGTTTTCTCATTCAAAATTCCGTGGTGGCATACGGAATGGCTTGCTTTCTAATGCACCCGACCAAAAACTACTTGCGCGTTGGATTTTTCGAGACATTGAATGAGGCGTAGTGTACAGGTGTATACACGCGACGGCGCATTGCGGACCGGCGCCCATTTCAAACGGCGGTCATGGAATCTATAATCTGGAACCCTTGTCTTACACTCGAGACATTCCACATGCGCGCCCGGCTTTTTAACTCAAAACGAATCGATTTCTCGATTAATTTCAAACTTTTTAGAAAGAATATTTCTGGTCAACCTCTGCCTACTATTGGAAATCGCTTCTGATCAGCCAGTTCTTGTATATTACTATTTTTGGTAATTCTTTTTCTTTTTTCCAATTTTAGATCTTCATTTCAAGGTACCTTGTCCATTTATTCGGCTAGGTGTATGTGGAAAGCTTTCTCATTCGGAGGAATCAGTCAACTTTCTAAAAAGACGAGGAAATCGCATCTGAAAATTTTCATGGCTCTGTCCATACAGGTTTTTTGAAGGCCTTTCGACCAACTTAATTTTTTTCGCTAACATTTTTAGACTATGATCCCTTATGCCATTATAATAGTACCTTATTTCCACACCTTCCTTCTACGGGCTGGTGCTGTGAAGCCTCGGAAGTTCTTCTGCTACATCAGTGGATTCTGCCTGTATATCTACCCTATTGTGAATGTTGTCTTACTTTTTACAACCCAGAGACATCATCGGGACTTTTTCATGAAATATTTGACATGCTGCAAAAAGAAGAAAGGTTTTCATTCATTTTAGAATGAGGGATGAAAGGTTTTTTAGTGGCGCAGCAAACAGTGAAGGAAGAAGTGATGTCAACTGTACAAGAAGCTGTATCGATTCGTGTGATTCCTTTAAATACCCGTTAAAATCGGCAGAAAAAATAGAACTTATACATTTTCCGCTTGGAAATTGAATTATTTCCCACTGTGAAGTGAAAATGTGCAAGACCGCGGCGCCTTTTCGAAATTGCGGACTTTTCGCAAATTGACGCGCAAAGTTTCATATTTGAAATTTTGTGCGTCTTTTATTGTTTCCTTGTATTTTTAAATTGTGTTCTTCTCTTTTGTTTGAACAACTTTAAGTCCGAGCGGTTTTTGAGCCGTAGCGTGTATTGCATTGCTGTTTTTTCTAGAAACATCGTGGTTACTTGGATTATAGGATTTAATTTTTTTAACTTGTCTGAATTTTATGTTTTTCTTTTTTGTTTCTGGATTCTCTCATTGGAAGCTTGTCTGGGAAGTTATTTTTAAGATATTGAGTGCATTATATGTTTATTGATATTTGCTAAGGGAATTGATGGAAACAGCCTCTAGCTTGTCTGTTTTTGTTGTGTGGTCTTTTTTGTTTCTTGATTTTTTCATTGAAAATTTGGCTATGAAACCTTTTTTAAATCTTTGCGTGCATTTCACCGTTGTTTTGCTAAGAAGTCGATAAAATTATATCGCCATTCTGCTAGGCAATCGATTTTTTTAAAATTTCATCTGCTTTTTTCTTTTTTTGCTTCTTTTCTTTGAATATTTTACAAGTAAACTATCATAAAGCGTTTTTCAAGGCTTTTTTTCGTATTACAGGGCTTAGTGGGGCCAAAAATGAAAAAAAATTTAGGGGGATGTCAGTTTTTTGACCACTTAATGATAATTTTAACTCCATCGTTAATCGCCGTCATTTTTCGCAAATCGATTGATTTTTCTCAAAATTTTGCAGCCTAGGAATGGACAACAATAACGTCTACCTTTTTTACCCGAACCTTATCGGTTATGGAAGGATCATCTTGGCGATCGCCTCCTTTTGGTACATGTCCACATCGCCAGTCTGTGCCATGTTTTGGTAATTTTGCATCAAAGAAAGAATATAATGGAAAAAATGTTCAGTTATGCTCTGAGCGCCGCCCTGGACGCTTTCGACGGTTGGGCGGCCCGAACTTACAACCAATCGAGCCGTTTCGGAGCCATGTTGGACCAGTTGACGGATCGTTGTGCTCTGTTGGCTCTGGTCATGGCCCTGTGCAAGTTCTATCCCAACTGGCTTTTCTCTCTTCAGGTTTTTATCTTCTCTCAAAGCTTAATTGTCGTTTTTTCTGTGTAACTTTTCAACCAGCTAAAAGGAAAAATCGTTTTTTTGCGGTTTGAAAAAAAATTCCATGCGGGTTTTAGTGTTTCTTTTGCAGAGTATGTGCCTTCAGGGGCGTTTTTCATGCCGTGTTCAAATTAATTTCCGCGAAAGTCAACTTATCTCTGACTCTCCGTAATCTAGTTATCTTTCTCGTTCTCTGACAGTTTATTTCAATCTGATGGGACCAATTTAAAAACGGCCGCAGAGATTACAAGATCCAACATAGGATTAGTAGGAAGGACCCTTTACGGGCCTTTTGAACGTCCGTTATGGATCAAAAGGTTTCCATAAATTTGGCTACGCTTTCCATTTTACTGCCTTTTTCCGTCCTTTCATCGGCCTTTATCCACCCAGCGGCCATTTTGCAGTAACTCCCTTTTTGAACCCGTTTTCCGCCCTTCCGACTTCGATAGTGAGCTAGAGAAACCTTCACGGAAATAGAAGAAAAAGTCACGTTTCCCTTCAATTTTAATCTCATTTCTTCAGATGACTGCCGTGATCGACATCGCCTCCCATTGGCTCCATCTCCACGCCACTGATCTCACGAAACAAACTTCGCACAAGCAAAGCTCCAACCCGATCCTTCATCTCTACTACACGGATCGTCTTTTCCTTGGTTTCATGTGCGCCGGAAACGAAGCCTTCTATTTGTTCTTGTACATTCGCGCCTTCTTCCCGGGTCAGTTTCAGGAAAAAAGTTATTTAAAATCAAAAAAGGCTTGAAACTTCATTTTTGCTTTGTTTCATAACATGTTCTATTTGGGTTTTGCTTTCAATTTATTTAAATTTTGTTCATAAAAAAAAGCTACAAAATAAGGATAGGCTACAGTATAAATATGAGTTTTTAAAAAAAAAATTTTTAAATAATGACAAAAGAAAAATGCAGTAGAATAGCGATTAACGGTAATTAGTCCATGCTAACAAGTAGATTTTCATTTTTCTTTTTTTCAGGCCCAACAATCCTCGGAGCGCACCTGATGTCCTACCTGGCCGCGATCGCTTTCCCAATCGCGTTTGTCAAGGCGGCCATCAGCCTCGTTCACCTGTTCAGCGCCGCCCAGACGGTCGTCAGCCATGATATCGCCTTGAGAATCAATAGCCCACCCAAAAAAGAATAATTCTTAAGGCAAACGTTTTCAGTTGAAGGAAGTTTTGACGATTTTTGTGGTTTCACGGCGAGAAAAGCACTTCAAATTGGTTAAAATAGTGATTTTATGACACATCGAGGCTTCATAATTTGCTTTAAATTTGGATTTTTTTCTAACAAAATAACGAACTTTTTTTCTTTGCAAGCAAAAAAATTCCCAAATTGTAGTTTTCAAAAAAATCTTTTTCATAATTTTTTTAGCTGTGAAAAAGCAAAAATTTTTCAGTATCTTTGCAACTTTTTTTGACTGAATCTCAATGAAAAAAATCGAATTTTTTTAGTCTTTTTTTCAATTCTGAAGTTGGTCAGGAAATTGTACTTATTTTGTTCATTACTTAGAAGTTTTGAGAAGAAACTACCAGTTTTTTTCAAGTTAATTCAAAATTGCGAATATTATTATTCATTTTCTGTTATGCCACTTGGAAGCCCTTGCTTTATACCCCCCATCATTCCGATTTCATAATATCCTATACTTAAATTATTTTCATTTTATCCATTCGAGCTTATATTTACTTTAATTATCGTGATTTTTTTCTTGTCAAGTATTAATAATCTCAGTGTTTTGTTGTTGTGATTGTGGTTGTGAACTTGTAGAGTTTATGAATAGATTTTTATTTATTTCAATAAAGAATAGTCGTTTTTTTATTTTATTTTTTTCATGTCTTAAGGGTTTTCCAAGCCCTTTTCATACTTATTACTCTGTTTTTGTGGTTTTTATGTTTTTGTGATTTTTCAGGTTTTGTTGATTTTTTTTGTGAGAGAAGAGAAGAAATTTCAACATGGCCGACGAACTTGCACGTATCCAGCAGTATGAGTACCGCCAGGTTGGTTTTTTGCTCGAAAAATTGTTTGGTTTTAGGGATTTTATTCTATTTTTTTAGCTTTAGGAAGGCAAAATAAGAATTTTCATTCTGTGTTTTTCACTAGAAATAATATCTATGAAGAGATTTTTTTCCAATTTTAGTAACCTTTCTATCAAAAAAATGCGATTTTTTTATGAAAAAAATGTAAATTTAAATAAATAATTGAAGAAAAACTTGATAAGAACGTTGAATTTTCGATTCAGATCGATAAAAAAACGGATTTTTTTGAACTTTTTTTCAAAAAAATAATATTGTTATTTTTTTGCTTGTGAGCTTCAACATTTTATTTTTTTCTTCTTTATATAAAATGATAACTTTATGTGCATTTTGAGGATAATGCTTTTTTTATTCCAGAACTCCAACTTGGTACTCTCCGTCGATTACAACTTGACGGATCGTCGTGGCCGTGAAGAGCCAACTGGCGAGGTTTTCATCAAAGCTTTTCAAAACTTGAATGACTTGAATTTTCCAGGTCCTTCCTCTCAATGACAAGATTATGCGCGCCATGAAAATGGGCGACAAAGCCATGAGATCCAAGGCACCGATCCAGGAACAGAAGAAGAAAAAGTGGGTGGATTTATCTTCAAAATGAAAATTTTATTAAAAGAGATTCCGTGAGATCAAAAATAGACGTTGAAGGAAGATAAAGATAACTAAGTTTTGGAGGGTCATGGATAATTTTAAAGTTCGCGGAAATTATATGTACAAACCAAGTTGATATTGCTGTTTCCAAAGTGTTTGCGTCATTTTTTGGGCTTTTCGAAAAGAACGAATCCAAGAAGAAAATTGGAAAGTAGGAAAAAAGAAAAGTTTATATAGTAGTTTGATTATGATAGGGTCCTTTTTCAAAAATATTTACTAAACCTAGCGGTAAAACTGGATTTTGAATCATTTCGACCAGTTTTCAGGGGTTTTTCAAGTTTTAAAATGGGTTGGTTGGAGAGCTTCCAAAACTTATTTTAATCATAATATTTTGATAATCAACTTTCTTCGCCGATTTTCAAGCTTCTAGGCTGATTTTCTCAATTTTCATTAATGCTTCCTAGGTGAATTGAACTAAAAATTGAGAAAAAATCGATTTTGGTTCTTATATTATTTTCTGGCTTCTAGACCACTCCAAGAGAAAAATATGAAATCCAGATTATAATTTTTGCGATTTCATCAGATATTTTTTCAGCTGTTGCTTTTTTAGATCATGGATTTCTTCATTTTCTATTTTTCAGGAAGAAGAAGACGGAAGAAAAGACGATCAGATTGGCCTCGAAGGCCGTTTTGGGCGACAGTACTGAGCTGATGGGAGCCTACAAGCCCAGAACTCAGGAAACCAAACAAACTTATGAAGTTATTCTGGCCTTCATTCAGGAAGCCATCGGAGATCAGGTAAAATCATTTTTTATAAATTTTAATTTTCTCTTCAGCCTCGAGATATCATGTGTGGAGCGGCCGACGAGGTGCTGATTACCCTGAAATCGGACAAAATCCGCGAGAAAGAGAAGAAAAAGGAAGTTGAACAGCTCCTGGGCCCCCTGACCGACGAGAGAACCGCCGTTTTGATCAATTTGGCCAAGAAAATCACCGATTTCTCCATCGAAGAAGAGGGAAAAGCTGATAATGTACTTTAAAATAATGTTTATTGTAGCGTATTCCTTGATTTTCAGGATGAAATCGATGAGAATGAAGGCGTCAACGTGCAGTTTGAAGATTCCGACGAGGAGGATGAGGACGCCGTCGTTGGAGAAATTAAAGGTGAGGGAAGTGCGCTCGAGAGACAATTTGGGGGCCGTTAATGGATTGCTAATTTTGGCGCCCGTTGAAGGTTTTTGGGGGCTAGGGAATGGATTTATTTTGAAGTTTTTGAATTTACGAAGTTTTTCATATGACGAGAAGGATTGAGTTTTCGATTTGAGAATTTTTTGAATTCTGAAAATTTAAGGTTAGTCGATTGCTTAAAATCTAGTTTGCCTATGGTTTTAGTGCGGTTAATGAAATTTTTTTTCAAATTTCTCAAAGAATTCGTGATAAAAAAGATGGTTATCGAAGAAATTAAAGGTGAGGGAAGTGCGCTCGAGAGACAATTTGGTTAATGGATTGCTAATTTTGGCGTCGGCTGAAGCTATTGGGGGCTAGGAATAGATTCAATTTGAATTTTTTGAATTTTCGAAGTTTTTCATATGACGAGGAGGAAAGTTGAATTTTTAAAGTTTAAGGTTGGTCGATTGCTTGAAATCTAATGTGATTAGGGTTTTAGCGCATTAAATGAGCTTTTCTTCATATTTCTCAAGATTTTTAGATTCTTATTTTTGGCAGGAGTTTTTTGAGAATGAAGGGCACTTGCAAAGTAAAAAAAAACTTATAAGTTCAATCATTTTTGGTTCAGCTTGAACTTATGCAGGGAAAAATCAAAATTTTGAAAACTTTACAGTTTTTTGTAGTATTGTTTGGTCTGTGAATGGAGCCTGCGCTTTTAAACCACCTAAAAAAGGGTTTTTCTAAAAATTTTATACCACCTATAGTCCTTCCACCGAGACTTGACAGTTTTCGCGTGTCTGCGTCCCTCTGTTCCCTCACCGGCGAGGTCAGAGAAACATGAAAATAGCACGCAAACATGGGAGGGACGTCGAGAGATAAGGAGGGCGCAGAGAAGTCGCGAAAAAAAGACTATACTTTCAAAATAATTGAAGGCGATGAAAGCGAGGAGAGCGAAGAAGAAGAAGGCGTCGATACGGAGTATAACGAGACGCTGCGCGGCGGAATGGACGATGAAGTCGAGACGAAATCCCGTGGAGAACTCCATCCGCGCGATATCGACGCCCATTGGATCCAAAGATCTCTGGCCAAATTCTACAAGGATCCCCTGATGGCTCAGCAGAAAGTCACTGAAGTCGTCAATATTTTGAAGGTCTTGGAGCGAAAATGAATAAAAAAAACGTCTGTAACTTTTTTTTAGAACGCTTCGGACGACCGTGACGCCGAGAATCAGCTCGTCTTGCTCCTTGGTTTTGACCAGTTCGACTTCATCAAGGTATGGAGGGAGCTTGAGGTTGAAAGAAAAAAAAATTAGACTTTCACCAATTTTTTTCCTTTTTCGGTATGCCATTTTCAGCTTCATTTTGATTAAATAAGTCTTCCGAATTTTTTTTTCACGACAATTTTCGCCCCAAAATCTGATCCTATAACTTTTTGAACCGTTTTGTGAGATTGTATATGAACTCGAATTGAAAAAAAGTCCAATTTTTCAGGTCCTCCGGCAAAATCGGCTCATGGTCCTGTACTGTACGATGCTCCGTCAAGCCAACGATGAAGATCGTCAAGCTATCGAGGATGAAATGAGGACCAGGCCCGAGCTCCATCATATTCTGGCCCAACTCCAGGAGACCGAGTCAACCGACATTGTTGAGGTCAAATGAGGGGATTTTTTTTTTTTGGATAGATTCACGATTCCCTGTAGAAAATTTGACAGGAAAGCGTGGAAAACTGAAAATTCTAAGAGAAAAAAAGTGTAGGGAGCTCGTTAATGTTGGCTTTTACTATAGATTTTCTCTATTTGTGAATTTTTTTTATTTACTCACTGATAATCGAAATAAAGGTGAAGTTTACCTTTTGCCCTATGATCAGTGTGAAAAATAAGTCTTTCTTGGAAAGTATTGGATTTTCGAAAAATAGGCATTTTTTGAGCAGAATTTGTGGTATTTTAGTATAATAGTACTGTACTAGTAAATTAAAAAGGTATTTTGGTATGTTTTTTTTGAAATTTCTAGCAGTATCGCTTACATTTTTTATGATTATTATTCTGTCGCTTCAATAAAAAAGTTTTCCAGACGGAAAAAGCCAAAAGGGACAAGGAAAGAACGAAAAGAGTCGCTGCGGCGGCAGAAGAAGCCATGGCGGCCGGTCAATGGCTTGCTGGCCGTAAAGTTTTGGACCTCGGTGATTTGGCTTTTGCCCAAGGCAGTCATTTGATGAGCAACAAGAGGTAATTTTCCTCACTTTTTCTTGATTTCCAACGGTTTTCTAGATGCGAACTTCCCGAAGGATCCTACCGTAAGCAGAAGAAAAGTTATGAGGAAATTCACGTTCCTGCCCTGAAACCGAAACCGTTTGCTGAGGGAGAGGTGAAAAATATAATCAATGAGTAAATTGAATTTCATTTTTTCCAGAAACTCGTCAGCGTCTCGGATTTGCCATCATTCGCTCAGAAAGCCTTCGACGGCTACAAATCCTTGAATAGGATCCAATCGAGACTCTGCAAAAGTGCTCTCCATTCCGATGAACATTTGCTCTTGTGCGCTCCTACGGTAAGGAGAGGAAAAAAAAGTTTTTGAGAAGAAAAAAGCCTGGAGGGGCTCAGGTTATAGATTTAATAAGAAAACTAGGATTTTCTGGAAGTTTTTCTTCATATTAAGAATATTATGTTTCTTACGATGGTCATATTGAATCTAGAGATGCTTCAAGTACCGAGAATTGCCTGTAAAGTGTTCAAAAAGCAAGGCGCTGCCAAGTTTAGTGCTTACAAGGCGTGTGCGTCAGGCTGCGTGACCCGGGCCGGCCTGGCCCGGGCTTTGGGCCTAAAAATAAAAAAAAAATCCTGCGTGTGCTCGGGCCAGGCCGGGTTCGAAAGAAATCTTAAATTTCATTTTCATCATCATCATCAATTTTTATTGGTTGTTTTAGTCATATGGAATCGACTAGGCGGTGAAAAAATTGCTCTTTTGAGCGGCACTAACACCGCCTTTGGCGAAAGAGAAGTCAAAACGCGTAGTCGATTGAATTGAAAGCATGGTCTTACGGTCCTTCGCCTCGTTCTTCCACAAGCAGATCCCTCAGTTTCGTGGGTACGGGCACGGCGGTGATGGTGGGGCTCGGACGCCGTGCACACTCTAGGGTAGCCTCGGCCGATTGAGAGAGCTACCACTTCGAGTGAAGAAAATACACGGAATTTTAAAAAAACTTCACGAAAAATTTATTTTCACTTGTTGAATCATAGTTTCTAATAACTCTATGAAAAAAGTAAGCAAAAAAACCATTTTTCTCGTTAAAAAAGCGAAAAATTCGACTTGAGGAAAATTTTAGTTTTTTTGGGCCGGGATGGCCGTTTTCGCTTGAGGCCGGGCTTGAGAAGTGGCCGGGCGGCCGAGGGACTGCGGGCTGGCCCTCGCACAAGCCTAGTGCTTACAAATGATCTACGGCCCTAGTGAAACAGGACTGTTACCGGAGACCATTCCCTCCTTAGGGAACTGACAAATTTTCGAAAGGTCTGGAAGGCGCTGCCAAATTATCTCATGGGCATTTTAGAAATGAAACTTTTTGGGAAGAGCATTTACATTCAGAAAATAAACCTGCAGAAATTATTGAAAACCGAAAAATCTCACTTTCATCATTTTAGGGAGCTGGTAAGACCAACGTGGCTCTTCTGACGATCCTCCAGGAGATCGGAAAACACCTGAACGATGATGGAACTGTTCGCCTTGACGAATTCAAGTGTATCTACATTGCTCCGATGAAATCTCTTGTCCAGGAAATGGTCGGAAGTTTCTCGAAACGTCTCGCGCCCTATGGAATTACGGTACCTTTGTTTCTCCTGTTTTTTGGAAATATACGGAGGATTTAGGTCGGCGAAATGACTGGAGACGCGCAAATGAGCAAGGAACAGTTCATGGCCACCCAAATCATTGTCTGCACGCCGGAGAAGTATGATGTCGTGACTAGGAAAGGTAAAAATCGGAAAAAATCTTGAAAACTCGAGCCAAAAAGACGAGAAAGTGTACTTCTTGTACATAAAAAAATCGGAAAAGTCACGAATTTTTGAACCCGAATATAATCTTTATATGTCTCCAAACTCAAAATTTTCAAGGTGGTGAACGGGCCTACAATCAAATGGTCCGGTTGTTGATCCTCGACGAAATCCACTTGCTTCACGACGATCGAGGACCCGTTTTGGAGTCGATTGTCGTCAGAACCATTAGGCAAATGGAGCAAAACCACGATGATTGCCGTCTCGTTGGTCTCTCCGCTACCTTGCCCAATTATCAGGTATTTTTATCTTAAAAATTACCTAAAAAAGTTTTTTTTAGGATGTCGCCACTTTCCTCCGCGTCAAGCCGGAACATCTCTACTATTTCGACAACAGCTATCGACCCGTTCCTCTCGAACAACAGTACATTGGAGTGACGGAGAAGAAGGCCCTGAAACGGTTCCAGGCGATGAATGAAGTCGTCTACGACAAGATCATGGAACACGCTGGAAAGAGCCAGGTCTGGGGGTGAAAAAATGGATTGGACTATGAAAAATGGTCTTTGGACAAGGGAAAAATGACAAATATTAGTACAAGTACACTCAAAAAAAAACTTAGAGAAAAATGAGGACTTGGAAAGAATTACCACTGACATTTAGTGACCAAAGAACCGTAGCCAAAATGGCCTGGTCAGCCGTAATCTTGAGTATTTTTCAAAAAAGGCTATTTTATCTGCGGTTGATCATTACGAGCTATTCTGCGAACCCTCTTCATAATTAGTGATTGATCTTTGAAGTACTCGTGACATTAAGCCATGAGTTTTAGCTGTCTGAAAAAAATAGCCTACACCTCAACTTTTGCGCTCCATTGATAATAGGAAATACACACCCTCTTTTGAAATTTCTTGAAATCTTGAGCTGAAAGATTTACATTTTCAGTTAAGACTCCAGAAAGTGGTAGAAACAAATCATTTCAAAATATAGCTTCAATAAAACTAAGAAAAAGGCAAAAAAAAATGTGTAAAAAAAAGACAATATTTCCTTCTTGAGCTTCATTCACCCAGTGAACGTTTCTCGTTCTCCGTGGCTTTCCTATTAAGGTTGTTCTATCTCGGTCTTTTAGAGGTATAGCGATTTTAAGTCTTCTCTGAGCTTATGTCCTTTGGAAGTTAGTTAAAATGGCCTGCAAGAATCTCACATAGCACGGAAAGTAGCTCTCACTTAGAGCTCTAGAAAACTATGATGTATACCTTGAAAGTTTTTCTAAAACATGATTCCAATTTCAGGTCCTCGTCTTTGTCCACTCACGCAAGGAAACAGCCAAGACGGCGAAGGCGATCCGCGACGCTTGCCTCGAAAAAGACTCTCTTTCGGCTTTCATGCGCGAAGGCAGCGCATCTACGGAAATCCTGCGGACCGAGGCGGAACAGGTCAAGAACCTCGACCTGAAAGACCTCCTTCCCTACGGATTCGCCATTCACCACGCTGGAATGAACCGTGTCGACCGTACGCTTGTCGAGGATCTCTTTGCTGATAAGCATATTCAGGTGAAGATTAGGAGAGGAAGGATAGAGGAGAGAAAGTTGGAGAAGCTGAAAATTTATCAAAAGCTCTTATTTCACAAGAAATGTCAATAAATTGCTAAATTGGCTTATAATATCAAAGATTTTGTGAATATTCGTTCTTGAAAAACTCCGAGAAGCTAGTCTTTCAGTTTTTTTGAGAACTTTCCATAGAGTCTCAATAAAATTGATTATTTTCATCGTTAAGGTCCTTTTCTCCACGGCGACCCTTGCCTGGGGTGTCAACTTGCCTGCTCACACCGTCATCATCAAGGGAACCCAAATTTACAATCCCGAGAAGGGACGTTGGATGGAATTGGGAGCGTTGGATGTTATGCAGGTATAATAATCAAATCTGCTCTGGAAAAAGTTGGTCTAAGACCACTAGAAATTTAACCATATGATGAAGCTTGATAAGGGAGAAAAAAGGTTCAAAAACCTGGGAAAATTCTTAGTGGCCACTATAGAGGTTCTCTATAGTTTTTCATCCAGTATTCCTCCCAAAAACTCTGATAATTTTAAAACAAACAAATTGGACCAGTTATGTTGATCCATTGACCCCTAAAGTGGTCACTAATTTTTAATGGTCTAGTAGTAGCACTTAGACCTCTATAGTGGCCACTAATTTTTAAACCCTCAAGTGGCCACTAATTCGACTACTACAGTGGCCACTAAAACGTCGAAACCCTATAGTGCCCACTAAAATTTTTTGTGGTCTAGTAGTATCACTTAGACCCCTAAAGTGGCCACTAATTCGACTACTACAGTGGCCACTAAAAAGTCAAAACCCTATAGTGGCCACTAAAATTTTTAGTGGTCTAGTAGTATCACAAAGACCCCTAAAGTGGCCACTAATTTTCAACCCCTTAAGTGGCCACTAAAACTTCAAAACCCTATAGTGGCCACTGAAATTTTTAGTTGTCTAGTAGTAGCACTTAGACTTCTAAAGTGGCCACTTAAATGTCAAAACCCTATAGTGGCCACTAAAAATTTTCTCAAATATCCTTGAAAAGCTTGAGTAATCATTATAAATTTCCAGATGCTTGGTCGTGCCGGTCGTCCGCAATACGACTCCAAGGGTAAAGGTATCCTGATCACCAACCATTCGGAGCTCCAGTATTACCTCTCTTTGATGAATCAGCAGGTTTGTTTGGGGGAAGCATGGCTGCACGAAGAATGGATCGATGCGTTGCGGCTGCGAAGCGGTTTTTTGAGAAGTTGGATATACCTGAAACAACTTGCACGCCTTGGCTTTGATAGAATCTTTTGGGGACTTGAGGGAACAATTTGAAATAGCAAAGTGAGCCGCAACGCGTTGAGCCATTCTACATGTGACCAGAATATTCAAAATAGCGGCCCAAGTGAATCATTTTCCAGCTCCCTGTCGAGAGTCAAATGATCGCGCGACTGACCGACATGCTCAACGCGGAAATTGTCCTGGGCACTGTAAATACAGTCAGCGAGGCGATGAACTGGCTCGGCTACACGTATCTCTACGTCAGGATGCTCAAAAATCCGACCCTCTACGGGATTTCCCACGAACAGGCGGTTGGTTTTCAGCTTTTTTGGACCTTTTTGGACCTTTCCATATGAAGTTGACCTCATCCTTTTCCAGCGCGCCGACCCTCTTTTGGAGCAACGACGAGCCGATTTGATCCACACGGCTTGCATGCACTTGGACAAGGCCAACCTGATCAAATACGACAAGAAAAGTGGCCTCATTCAGGTGCTTTTTAAGCTTTCTAGTGGAAAAACAGACAAGAAATCTTCATTTTTCAGGCCACCGAACTCGGTCGGATCGCCTCCCACTTCTACTGCACCTTCGAGACGATGCAAACCTACAACAAGCTGCTCAGCGACAAGTGCCAGGACATTGACCTGTTCCGCATCTTCTCCATGAGCAGCGAGTTCAAGCTCCTGGCCGTCCGCGAGGAGGAGAAGCTCGAGCTGCAGAAACTCGCCGAGCACGCCCCGATGCCCATCAAGGAGAGCTTGGATGAGCCGAGTGCCAAGACGAATGTTCTGCTCCAGGTCTGAATGTTTTTATTATATAGCCGGTTAGTTTATGACGCCAAGGGGGCGTGGCCTGTCTGCGCTCTCCACTAAACATGCACTTTCTCTTTTCTCATCGTGTCAGGACCCTTTTTTCGATGTTCTACTACTGAAGTTGATTATCACTGATAATCAGCTATAGCTTATGACGCTAAAGGGGCGTGGCCCGTCTGCGCTCTCCATCAACCAGGCAATGTCTTTTTTCATATCGTGCCAGGACCCTTTTTTGATGGCTCAAGTCAGCCGTGAATCAGCATCTCTTGGCACATGCTCAAAAAGTATGATGAAATTTTGCTGGAGATGTTAGAATGTAAAATAAAAGGAACCATTATGACATTTCCGTCGTTACAGTAGCTAGAAGTTGAGCGAACCCGCCAAAAATCTCATGAAAACAGTTTGAAAGTGGGCTAAACCAGCTTATTTTTTTTTCCCATGGAGCGTAATTGTGTTTCCCTTCCTGAAGTTTTAAAAGCTGTATATAAGACTCTTAGAAAGCTATAAAGCGTTATATAAAGAGCTAGAAGCGTTTTAAAATTGTCAAGCTCAAGAAATGCCGTCTGACCTCTTTTCCTTAGAACTTTTCAATTTCACTTCTCAAAGCTGGCAAGAAAATTTTCCAAGCCACGGGTTGAACTTTTGGTGAAACTTGAAGTGTACTTTGAGGACTTTTGATCTAAGAAAACTGTGAAATTTCTCCATATTTTTCTTGTAGTGGAGCTATGACACTTCGAAGTTCTTGAATTAGTCAGATTATGGGAAGATATTTTGATGCTTTAGAAGATTTATATCTCGAAAAAATATCCTTCCTTGCTCTGAAACAAGCTCCACCCAGCCAGGCTTCGTCAAAAATTTGACAAAAGGCAAAAGAGCCTTTAATTGTGAGAATTTCTACCTTTTATCAGATCATCAACTGACATTGAAAAAACTGCCCTTTTTTCAGGCCTACATCTCCCAATTGAAATTGGATGGCTTCGCTCTGCAAGCTGACATGGTCTACGTGGCGCAGTCGGCTGGACGACTTTTCCGAGCGATTTTCGAAATTGTCCTCTGGCGAGGATGGGCAGCTCTTGCTCATGTTAGTTATATCGAGCTTCAAAAAAAACTTGAAAAAAGCTAAAATTTTCGCTATGACTTTTTTTCCAGAAGGTCCTCGGCCTGTGCAAGATGGTGACGGCCCGTCAATGGCAGTCTCTGAACCCGCTCCATCAGTTCAAGAAGATCCCCACCGAAGTCGTCCGCAGCATCGACAAGAAGAACTACTCCTTCGAACGGCTCTACGACCTCGATCAGCACCAACTCGGCGACCTCATCAAAATGCCGAAGATGGGCAAGCCGCTCTACAAGTTCATCCGCCAGTTTCCGAAGCTCGAGATGACCACCTTGATCCAGCCAATTACCAGGACTACGCTCAGGATCGAATTGACAATCACGCCCGACTTCCAGTGGGATGACAAGTGTGTACTGGGTTGTTAAAGAGAACGAAGAAAACTTAGAAAAATCAGAAGGATATTGATGACGTGTGTGAGAAATTGGTTGATTGATTTTTAAAAAATTAAAAGAAGTTATTGCCTGGGAATGGCTTAAGGCGTATCTAAGGCTTGCGCCTGATAGCTAGGCGGATTTTGGTGAATCCAGTGTGTTTATTGAAATCCGAAGAGAAGTCATGAAGAGACCAGCAATTTATCAAATTTTTCCAAAATTTGAAGGTGAATTGAGTAAAATTTGAAGTAGTCTTTTAAGGGATCACGCTTTTTACGCGAGGAGGAAATAATTATTTAAAGGTAACTTTAGTGCAAAAACATTTTCTAAAACCGAAATTTTCGACATATTACTGATTTATAAGCTTTCTTGTAAGAAAAATTCGGAAAAACAGTGAATGAACTGAACTTTGAGATTTTTTCAGAATTTTAAGAGAGTAGTTTGAGTTCTCCCCTTCAAATTCTAACTGAAATGAGTTTGACAATGAATAAATGCTTTCAAGAAAATATTTACTTCGTTTTCAGAGTGCACGGCAACGCTGAAGGCTTTTGGATCTTCATCGAAGACACCGACGGCGAACAAGTCCTTCACCACGAATACTTCCTCCTGAAGCAGAAGTTCTGCACCGACGAACACGTCGTCAAAATGTTCGTGCCGATGTTCGACCCGATGCCGCCGTTGTACTACGTCCGCATCGTCTCCGACCGTTGGCTTGGCTCTGAAACCGTTCTGCCGATCTCCTTCCGCCACCTGATCCTCCCCGAGAAGTACCCGCCACCAACCGAGCTCCTCGATCTTCAGCCCCTGCCCATCTCGGCGTTGAACAACAAGGCCTACGAGCCGGTCTTTAAGGATCTCGGCGTTACCGTCTTCAATCCGATCCAGACTCAAGGTCAGTGTGGTCAAGGAAAAGAGCTTTCTGAAATTGGGTTACGTTGGCAGTTAAGAGATCGGTGAAACTCGACTGTCAAGAAAACTTTTTTGGCCCCCGCTTGGCTGAAACTTACTCTGACATCTCCTTACTCTAAAAAAAAGGACAATTTTTCCCGCTATAGATCTTGTGAAGCTTCAAACCTCTCAAATAACGTTTTTTCTAATTTGAGGTGTGGTTTGCGGATTTTGAAGAATTAGGAAACAAAATTTATTGCTCCGAAGTTTTGAGGTCGTGAGGTAACAATTTTCATCAAAAGTTCGAAAAAGTACCCTTGTGAGAGATACTTTGGACCTTCTGATTCAAAACACTCGGGGAAGTTGTGCCTCTTGCTTGCTAGTGAAGATGTAACAGTCTTAAAGATGCCGAGAACTCGTTTTTTCACACCAATAGTAGATACAAACTTTGAAGCCCTACTGAAAGGAAGAACTTTTTTTGATAGAAGTCAGGCTACTCTTAACCTTGTCTCCGCCGACCATGGCAATTTTCAGCCGAATCTCAGGATTCTGGACTTTATAGATTTGATAGGAGCTTATTGTATCAATTCAGTGTTCCGTACGGTCTATGAGAGCAATGAGAACGTGCTGGTCTGTGCTCCCAATGGTTCCGGAAAGACGGCGATCGCCGAACTCGCGATTCTGCGTCATTTCGAGAATCAACCCGAGTCGAAGGTCGTCTATGTGACGCCGATGGAGGATATGGCTGTCAAGGTGAATGAAAATCCAAAGAAAAATTGAGATACTCAGAAACTACAGAGTGGTACCTCTAGGGACTGCTTTAAGAACCCCTATAGGGGCCACTATAGCTTGCAAAAGTGGTCCCGATAGGATTTTAGTTAGTGGCCCCTTTAGGGAACATGCTAATCGATAATTTTTATGAACCTAATGCGAAAAATTAAATGAATAAGCGTTTTTTGAATGAAATTGAAAGACCCTATAGGGACCACTTAGGCTTTAGAGGCTAAGGGCTCCAGACTCTGAACCCCTATAGGGATCACTTTGATTTCACCCCTATAAGGACCACTTTTTTGACCTCAGGGGCTGTATTCCACCCCTAACCCTATAGGGATAACTCTAACATTCCTAAGTGCTGAAGAAAGCTGAATTACTACTGCAAATTCGATTGTTCTACTTGAAATCGAAATGCACTTATATGAGCCTAGAAACGGTCGAATAAAATATAGGAGAAAATAAATTCATTAACGAAACTCTTTTTTTTATTTTTGGCTTGAATTATTGTTGCATAAGGACTGCTCGAACTGAAAAAATCGATAAATATCGAAAGGATTATTTGCAATTGTTCATAATTATTTTAAAGGTTCATTCCGACTGGGTTAAACGCCTGCAGCCAGTCATCGAACAGACTGTAGTCATGCTCACCGGAGAACCGTCCACCGACCTGAAGCTCCTCCAAAGGGGAAAACTTATTGTCGCCACGCCTGAACGGTAGAAAGGGACAAGAAATCGATTGAAAAAGGATAATTTTCAGCTGGGACAACGTTTCGCGTCGTTGGAAGCAGAGGAAGAACGTCCAGGCGGTGAAATTGTTCGTCGTCGATGACCTTCACATGATCGGAGCCAATAACGGGGTACTTGATAGTTTTTTGGGCACAGCTTGCCTTCAGAAGTTTCTGAGCTGGAAGCTTCTTTTTTTTTTTTTGAAGTTTAGGGCCTTGCCCTCTTTTGATTTTTTTTTTCAAGTTTGACGGGATTTTTCTTCTCCCTAAAGTATGACCTATGAAAAACGTCTATGGATGGCTGAACACGCCCCTTTCTGGAGTTTTAGGGCTTGAAGAGCCATTTTTCTCACAAAAAATTTTTTATTACCGATTTTTCGAAGAGTGGTCCTTTTAACCATGCCTGTGATTGGCTGGAAACGTCTTTTTTTTTTAGTTTCAAGGCTTAATGATCATCTCAGAGCCATTATGTTCATAAACTTTAAAGTTTACTTACTTTTTCCGTTTTCGAAAGTTTTTATCATTTAATCACGCCTTTGCTGGATTATGACTGCCTTTTTCGATTTTTGAAAAACCACTGAACAACTTTTAAAGCTTGACAAGCCCAATATGAAGCATATTTTCCCATTTTCCATGAAAAAAATCATTTTCCCATCTTCCAGCCGGTCCTCGAGGTCGTCTGCTCCAGAATGCGTTACATGTCGTCTCAATTGGAGAGCAGCTTGAGAATCGTCGCCTTGTCGTCCTCGTTGACCAACGCCAGAGATCTCGGCACCTGGTTGGGCTGTTCGGCTTCGGCAACCTTCAACTTCTTACCCGTCACTCGACCGGTTCCCCTGGAGTTGGAAATCAAGGTACTTGGGAGGATTCTATCGGATCTATCAAAGTGAATGGAATTATTAGGAATTCCGACTAGGAAGATTTTAGTACGGCTAATGCTCATAAGAACTAGTATGTTTGAACTATGATCGTAGCTTATAACTTGGAACATGACGTAGGCTGAAGTGAGCCTCAGTATGGCTGTATTTAGTAGGGCTAATAAGAAAAATATATCCGAACTGAAAAGCGAGGGCATTCTACTTTGTGGCTGAAAATGTCTTGAAAATAGGCCAGGACACTCAATTATGTACCAGAAAAAGTTCATGGAAAGTTTGAACCTGCCCAAATTTCTAGTTTTCGAAGAATGAGGTCTCAAATCCTCAAAATGGCCTACTTTAACGGACTTGGAGGGTTTACTTTCACTTTAAGAGTTTTTTACTCAAAAATTAGGAAGTTGTGAAGGTTGAGACTTCCAGAATCTTCATGGCCAGTTTTCAGGAGATTTCTTGTATTCGACAAGTTGAAAAAGTTTTGATAGATTTTTCAGGAAGTTCAGAAGTTTTGGGTATAATTTTGCGCTTTTCCTACGCCAATAAGCTCAACTTTGGATATTCTAGGGCTTCAACCTTTCCCACAACGCTTCTCGCTTCGCCGCCATGGAACGACCGGTCTATCAGTCGATTTCGAGACATGCTGGAAAGCTCCGACCCAAGCCAGCTTTGGTATTTCACCTATACCTGATGTGGAAAAATAATTAAAAACTTCAGGTCTTCGTTCCGGTGCGACGTCAGGCTCGCCCTACCGCTGTCGGAATCCTGACCATGGCCCTGGCTGACGGGACTCCCAAGCGATTCCTGCACATTTCGGAGAACGACCCGACCTTTGCCAAGCTCCTGGAGGCGATCGAGGACGAGACCCTGAGGGAGACGGTTTCCTGTGGAGTCGGGTTCTTGCACGAGGGAACCAGCGCCAAGGACGTGGAGATCGTCGAGCAGTTGTTCGCCAGCGGCGCTATTCAGGTCTGCAAGTAGAGGGATTTTATAAAAATATTGAGCAGAATTAGGAAATAGGGGTAAAAGTCTGTAATTTGAGCTAGAGAATATCAAAAATTTGTCATCTTAAGAGAACTTGAGGATTAAGAACCATGCAGGACCCATTTTCAATCCTTCTTTCTTTAATCTTGTAGTTCTTTTCAATTTTTTTTGAATAGAGTACTGAATAAAATTGAATTAAAGGGTTTTTTTAGTTTTAAAAAAACTGAATCCTTAGCCTTTTTTGAACTCTGAATAAGGCGGTCGCAAAAAATTCCATAGGAAAAAAACTTGGTTTGAGAAGAGAATGAATGAAAAAGAGGGTTTACAAAAACCCGGAAAAAGGTTTATAAATGGTTAGTTAACGGGGAAAGACCAAGAAATTGAAAAAAAGGTAGAAAAAATTAGCTTTCTTGGTTAGATGAAGGCCAAAGAATAATTTGTGGAATCGATTATTGTCTATAAAAATGCTCAGGTCCTTCTTCACTATTTCATTTTTGAAAAGAAATCCCCCTCCAGGTGTGCGTCGTCCCCCGCGGAATGTGCTACCAAATCAACATGAACGCCTACCTGGTCATCATCATGGACACGCAATTCTACAACGGAAAGTTCCACGTCTATGAGGATTATCCCATCGGAGATATGCTCCACATGGTTGGACTGGCCAACAGGCCGACCCAGGACACTGATGGTGAGTTTTCGGGAGAAAAAAGGGCTGGAAAAATTAGAAGAAAATCAGATAGGAGAAGATTTCGAAGCTCGAATGATAAGTAAAAAAACCTAAAAGGCAAATTTGAGTTTAAAAAATGACCCCCTGGAAGTACAGATTGAAAATTCGATAATTACAAGTTTAAATTTCGTTGAATCACCCTTAAAGCAGCTTCCTTGGAGAATTTCAAATTTCGGGGACTGAATGATGTTTTTTCCCCAGTATAGGGTTTTCAGTAGCTTTTTAGAATTCAGAAAATAATCTTTTCGATTTTTTAAGAATAGGACTAGAATTTTTGCTTTTTTCTATAAGATTATTATTTTCTAGCGAAATGCGTGGTGATGTGTCAATCGTCAAAGAAGGCCTACTTCAAAAAGTTCCTCTACGATCCGCTTCCCGTCGAATCTCACTTGGATCACTGTCTTCATGATCATTTCAACGCCGAAATCGTCACCAAGACGATCGAGAACAAGCAGGACGCGATTGATGTGAATTTTTAGGCCTTTTTGGGATTTCTGAAGTAGTTTCTGTGGAAAAATTGAAAGGATTTTACTCTTGATTTTTCAGGTGTGGATTTCGAAGAAATTTAGTTGACATTGCAGTTTCAAAAAAATAGGGATTGTCCATAAGACGATCGAGAACAAGCAGGACGCGAGTGATGTGAATTTCCAGACCTTTCAGTATTTTTGAGGCCTTTTCTGTTCGGAAAATAGCCAGGATTTCCCTTTTGGTTTTACAATTCGAAGTGTTTAGTGTGAATTTCGAAGAAGTTTAGTTGACATTGCAGTTTCAAAAAAATAGGGGTTGTCCATAAGACGATCGAGAACAAACAGAGCGCGATTGATGTGAATCTTCAGGCCTTTTGGGATTTTTAAAGCCTTTTCTGTTCGTAAGATTGCCAGGATTTTCGTCTAGAGTCCAGAAATTCACAAATTTTTTCCTTGAAGTAATTTTCGTTCGATTCTTGACGAAATTTAGCTGACAAAACAGTTTCAGAAAAATAGTTTTTGTCCATTAGAGAGCGAGCAGAATTTTTGCATTTGAAGTTGTCGAAAAATTGAAAGCAGAAAATCTTTTCGAAAAAAAAAAACGCGATCTTGTCGTAGCACCATAATTTGTCTCTTGAAAGCCCCGAAGTCTAAAAATTTTCACTCAAAAGCTTTTTAGGCAAATTTTTGGTGAAATTCGCTGAAAATGAATTTCAAACAATCGGCAAAAACTAAATAAAGCCCACGGAGGGACTCGAACCCCCATTCCCGGTTCCGGAGTCCGGTGCCTTGTCCATTAGGCCACGCGAGCGTCGGAATTTTTTGACGTTGATTTCTTAGTATCACTGTTTTGTTGATTAAGACTGTGTGAGGGTTTAACGTGAAAATTAAGGATTTTTAATTTCCACGTTGAATTTTTTTCTTTTTCTTTCTTGCTATCCATCATTCTTCACCAAAAAAATTATATTTTTTTACTTTCAGAAGACATTTTTTTCGATTAATTAATTTCGAAATAAATGCAAAAAAAGATGTAGAAAAATATTCTAAAAAAATTCAAAATTTTGTACTTTAATACCGTTGAAAGGATGATTTTTTTATTCATTCCGTCGGAGAAGTTTGGCTTACCTTCTTATAAATTGAAAAATATGACTTTAAAAAAGAAAACATGAAAATCAAACTTTATTTTTTCCAGTACCTCACATGGACGCTCCTCTACCGCCGAATGACCCAAAATCCCAACTATTACAATTTGCAAGGCGTTTCTCATCGTCATTTGTCAGATGCCCTGTCGGAATTGGTTGAGAACACGTTGAAGGATTTGGAGAATAGCAAGGTTTTACTAGGAGAAAAAGGAAGGAAAAAATGGATATTTTCAGTGCATTGCGGTCAAGGACGACATGGACACGTTGCCGTTGAATTTGGGCATGATCGCTGCTTATTATTACATTTCCTACATGACTATTGGTAAGCAGTGGAAGGGGAAAAGTCACGTTTGAACGAGGGAAAGTGAGAAAAATTTGCATTGAGCTGCAGAAGTTAAGGCTGAATTTTTGGGATGAAAAATTAGAAATATTGACCTTAATCTCCGGGATTTAAGCTTGAAAAAAGAGGTAGAAAGATATTTTTTTGATGATGGAAGATGAAAATGACCGGTCTTAAGCTTCGAAAGTTAGGCTTGAAAAAATATAAAATATAGTCTGGATGATGGAAATTGAGAAAGACTGGCCTTAAGCTCTAGAAAACGGTTGGAAGTGAAAGAAAATGAAAAATTCAATGATGAAATGTAAACGATTGACTATAAAGTTGAGGAATTCTTTTTCAATTCTTTCATTCTTCATTCTACCTGAACAAAGTCCAAAATGAAACAAAGGCTAACTAAGAGCTTCCACTAGATTTTAATTTTTTCTATTTACGAGCCTTTCAATTGGAGTTTTTCAAGAAAAATGAACAGGGTTCAAGTTTTAAACAAAAAAGTGAAATAGGAAAGGCTCAAGACTTGAAGCTCGAAAATTAGGCCTGAAGAATGTATAGAGGATTTTTTCTCGGCAAGCAAAGTACAGACTTTCTCAACTTTAAATGGAAGAAAACTTGGAGGACATAGTTTCATCTGAGCAATTTTCCAGAGCTCTTCTCGATGTCCCTGAAGGCCAAGACAAAGCAACGGGCTCTCATTGAGATCATCGCCAACGCTTCTGAATTCGCCAACGTTCCTATGCGTCATCGTGAAGACGTCATCCTGAAACAGCTGGCCGAACGTCTGCCTGGACAGCTCAAGAATCAGAAGTTCACCGACCCGCATGTCAAGGTTAATGCGAAAAAAAAAAAATGAGACTTTGGGAGCTCCAGAAGTTAGAAAAATAGGAGAAACGATGCTGAATTAGGAGGAAAACGTCTTTTTGTGATGCTTCTACACTAAAAATAAAGGAACATTGATTTTTTCAGGTCAACCTTCTGGTCCACGCCCACTTGTCGAGAATCAGGCTGACCGCCGAACTCAACCGCGACACGGAGCTGATCGTTCTGAAGGCCATTCGACTGGTCCAAGCTTGTGTCGACGTCTTGTCTAGGTGAATACTACTCAAGTGATCACTAAAGTGACGCTCCAAGGCCACTAAATGGCTCATAATCCTTAGAACTCTTCGATATTTTTTGAAGGAACTCTTAAGAGGCGCTAAAATCAGTTAAGAAGCCACTTATTGGTTCATAACCCCTCAAAACACGGATATCGTTCTAAGGGAACACTAAAGATGCGTTAAACATCACTTGAGCAGTCACTTATTGGTTCAGAATCCTCACACGGGGAGTGCAAAAGGTGGTGGGTTGAGAATTTGATGAAACTTGGTATATACAGTACCGCTCAAAAGTCTATTAAGTTTTGGTTTTTTGGGGATAAATTTTTTTTGAAGTGCGATATCGATTCAAATTTTTTCATAGTTTTTCTGAGAGAGACATACGTGTTCTGGCAAAATTTCAAGTTGCTAGCTCAAAGAATAATAATTTTTCGAGAAAAAAACGAATTTTCGAAAAAATCGAATTTTTGCTATTTTCAATTAAAAAATCATAGCTCAACAAAAAAAATTTTTATCAACACAAAACATTGTTAAAACAATATTCGGGACCTAGTACTTGGTTGCGAAGCCCCTGGCGTCAATCACTGCCTGGCATCTTCTCTGCATAGAATTGAGCAAAGTGTCGATGGTAGACATGGGGATCTGATTCCATTCAGACAGCAGTTGAGCAAACTTCTCGTTGCAATTCTTGGCTCTTTTGTTGGCACAACGTCGCTCCAACTCTTCCCAGAGATGTTCGATCGGGTTCAGGTCCGGAGATTGACTTGGCCACCCCATGACATTGACCCGACGGCTCTTGAACCAATCCTGAGTTTCAAAACCATACGAATTACTTGTCAATTTTCTCACCTTGACGAACAGTGAAGTGTGCTTGGGATCGTTATCCTGTTGATAAACACTCCCACGGCCCATGGCTCTCAAGTGCGGCAACATCTGGTTCTGGAAAAATGTCTTTGTAGACGTGCTTGTCCATGATGCCGTTCACGCGATGAAGCGGTCCGATGCCACTTCCAGAGAAGGCGCCCCACACCATGCAAGAACCTCCACCATGTTTCACGGTGGGTAATTGGTATTTCGGATGATATCTGGACCCAATTGGTCTACGAACCCACTGAATTCCGTCACTCCCGAAGAGGAGGAACTTGCTTTCGTCGGACCACAGAATCTTGTTCCAGTCTTGACGGGTCCAGTTGAGATGCTCCTTCGCCCACTTCACCCTGGCGGCTCGATTCTTTTTCAGAAATCAGCGGTTTCTTCACTGGACGTCTTCCCATGATTCCAGCAGCATTCAGACGTCGGTTCACGGTCGAGACGGATGGCGGAGATGGCGAATTCAAGAAAAACTTCCCGTCTGATCGCAGGGGCGGTGAGTCTTGGATTGGTTCTAGACGTCTTCAAAATGTTCCTATCGTCATTACGATCAGTGACACGTGGTCTTCCAGTGCGTTGGCTGTTAGTAGAGCCATCTTGAGCTTTCTGACGCTTTAGGAACTGAGAAATGCCCGCCTCTGTCACGCCGAACATTCCTGCCAACGTCATCATGGTCAGTCCATTTTGACGACCCACAACGATGGCTCTTTTGTCGTTATCAGTCAAATTCTTATTTCCAAAGGTTCTTCCCATGTCTGAAAAACATGAAAAAAATCATATGGCAACATTATTAATTTTAAAAAAATTTGATAAAAAAATAAATAAAAAAATAAAAAGCATAAAAAAACAAAAAATGGAATTCAATAAAAAAATGCCTAAAAACGCGTCACAGTCATTGCGGACATGTCTTTTTTTATACCGTATATGTTTCAAAGTATATTTTTACATTATCTCTGAAAGTTATATATAAATCGGATAAGTACTCGCTGAGATATCCCCAAAAAACCAAAACTTAATAGACTTTTGAGCGGTACTGTAGGTACTTTAGGACACCCTGATTCCAATAAAGTTGAAATAAAGTGCGCCTTTTTGGTTGTAGTCGAGTTATGGCATCTCGAAGTTTGCACGCCAAAAATGCATTGAATGAAAGGAGGGAATATGGCGCGGCGGATAACTTCCACTGCCAGCAGGTGGCGTGGTGTAGTGGCTAGCGGCCTGCGCGGTGGAACCTATGATGCAGGTTCGGTCCTATTTTGGGGGAAATTTATTTTTGCCAAATTTTTTCTTCAAAAAAAATTAGTAAGTTTTGAAGATGGAGTGAAAAAACAGCTCAAAATGTTGAAATTCACCATTTTATGCCCTTCTGAGAAAGAATTTTGACAAATTTTTTTTTGCTAAAAGTTTCCTTTTCCAACCATAAGGCTTATGGTCGACCCCCTTTTTAAAAAAAATTTTTGATAAAAAAAAATCAAAATTTTATGAGATTCACTCCTTTTTTTCTTCTTTGAGATTTTATGTGTTGAAAACTGTGTATCAAAGTCCAGCTTCACTTTATTTTTGTAATAGAGATGATATGGCGATGCTTGCAGCAGGAAAGGAAAAGGGGAGGAAAAATACCAGGAAGTGGATTAACTAACTGCCACCTTTGAAGAAACAACTTTTTGATAAATGAGAAAAGAAGCATAAAACTATTATAAGTTGTTATTTGTGACAAAAAGCTATAAAATCTTGAAAGAATATTCTCGACGCCAAAATTTCCTGCATAGAGCATGACAAAGAGACAAAAAATTTTTTTGTCGAAAGTTTTTCTCAAAACGACATAAAATAGTGAATTTCAACACTTTGAACGGTATTTTTCGTTCCATCTTCAAAACTTCATCAAATTTTTTCGAAAAACTTCATGAAAAAAAAATTTTTACCAAAAAGGGATCGAACCTGCATCATAGGTTCCACAGCGCAGGCCGCTAGCCACTACACCACGCCACCTTCCGGCACTGGAAGTTAGCCGCCGCGACATATTCCCTCCTCCCATCAAATGCATTTTTGGCGTGCAAACTTCGAGATGCCATAACTCGACTACAACTTTTTTTCAACTTAATTGAAATCAGGGTGTCCTAAAGTACCTATATACCAAGTTTCATCAAATTCTCAACCCACCACCTTTTGCACTCCCCGTGTCAGAACACTGATATCGATCAAAGGGAACACTAAAGAGGCGTTGATACCCTTAAGTGATACTTTTTTAGTAGCCCAGGATCTTCAAAGCTCGGATATACTGGCAACTGGACACTATAAAGGGTACTTAAGTTATAACTCGATGGCTCAGAATCCTTGGGAAAACGAAAAGTGATAGATAATAAAAAGTCGCTCAGAAATTTGCACCTGACGCCGAGGAAACTTGGCTCTTAAAAAAAAATTAAGTAAGAAGACTTTAAACCTTGAATTTCAGCAACGGATGGCTGTCCCCCGCGATCAACGCCATGGAGCTCTCGCAGATGATCACCCAGGCCATGTACAGCAACGAGCCGTACCTCAAGCAGTTGCCCCACAGCAACGCCGCCTTGTTGGAGCGAGCCAAGGAGAAGGTCCGAATCATTTCTTTGTTGGATGAGAATCTTCGAAACCGTTAATCTTGGAGAAGCTGAAGCTTAGGATTTTCAAGGCATTGAATTTTCAAAAAACGCTATAATTCAGAATCTCCAAAAACTTGAACCTTTGAAACACTGAAAGTAGACTTTTCCAGAAGGTCGAATCGGTGTTCGACTTGCTCGAACTGGAAAACGACGACCGGATGGAGATCCTCGGAATGGAAGGCGGCACTTTGGCCGACGTCGCCAAGTTCTGCAACAACTATCCCTCGATCGAGGTGGAACACGAGATGGACAAGGACGTCGTGTCGACGTGAGTTTAAGGAGAGTGTGTGAAGTTTGGAGAGAAGCTAGAGGAACGGAGCTTTCTTGTTTGTCTGCTGTTTTTTCAGTTTTCCAAAGCGAGAAAAATATTTTTTTCAGAAATTAAAGTTAGAGAGCGATAAAACTTGCAGAGGCGCCAGAGAAGCAGATTATTGTCGTTTTTCTGCTGCCTCTTCAGTTTGTCACTCTCTTTAACCATAAATAATCTGATCATGTATTGAAATAAGTCAGAAAAGCAGAAGCTAAAAAGTTTAGTTTTTTGAAGTCTCCTTAGAAACAGAGTTTCCAGTGTATTTCTTTTTTTCAATCCATTATCTAGATGAAAAAACGGAATCTATAGCATTGCAGGCTCGAAATTACGAAACTCCAGAGAGCAGATTTTTTTTTGTTTCTATGGTTTCTACTCTCTTGCTAGGTTCTACACTTCAGTGAAACCTACAGAGAACGGTTTATGATGAAAACATACGATTTTTCACTCATTAGAGCTATAAAAAATATAGAGGTCTTTATAATCCTTTTTTGACCTGTCTAATCACCTTTTTTGAAACAACTAGAAGCTTCTCCCGACTTTGTTTTCCATTTCACAATCTCCATTTCAAGAAAATCGGTTCAGAAGTGAAACGGTTGTGGTGAGCGTCTCGATGGAGCGCGAAAACGACATCGATGGAATGGCGCCCCCGGTCATTGCCCCCTTGTTCCCGCAGAAACGCAAGGAAGAAGGATGGTGGCTGGTCATTGGTGACCCCTCGTCGAACTCCTTGTTCTCTATCAAGAGGTATTTTTCATCGGACATTGAAGAAATGAAGAAATTGATATTTTTTCCAGATTGGTCATCAACGAAAAGGCGGCGATGCAGTTGGACTTTGCCGCCCCGTCGGCTGGAAAACACACCTACAAGCTCTACTTCATAAGTGATTCTTACCTGGGAGCTGATCAGGAGTTTGAACTCGCCTTCAAGGTTGAAGGTGAGTGGTGTGGTGGGGAATAAGAAGTAGAAAAAGCTGCCGAGGTCTATGGAAAGTGCGCCCCAGTGAAACAGATTCGAGAGAGGGCAAAGATTGTTTGAAAGCTTTATTGAGTGAAAATAGGCCCTAAAGGGTTAGGACTCTGAAAAAAAGTGAGAAGAGAGGTTTCCTAAGGAACTCCGAAGTAGTCCCTATAGGGACAACCTTAGGGGCCTCTCAAGGGATCGATTTACCAGCCCCTAGAGGGGCTTGAAAAGTTGTTCTTTTATGGGTTTCAGTTAGTGACCCCTATAGGGGACATGCTAGTCGATAATTGATCTGAACTCTAGTGAAGAAGCACCCATGAGTAAAACTGAACAAATAAGAAATAAGTTGAGAGACCCCTATAGGGTCCACTTGAGCTTTAGGAGCTAAGGGGTCAGACCCTAAAAACCCCTATAGGGGCCTTTTTTTCGACCCCTATAGGGGTTGCTTCCCCACCCCCTAACCCTTCACCCGACTTGGAAAGGGGAGGTGTCAAAGAATTTTGTAAATCTTCCATGATCAGAATTTTTCAGCTGAGAAATACTATGATTGGGAAAAATTTGGAGTATTACTGGAATTTCTGACTAGCTTTTAATGGATCTTAAATAACTATCAAAATTCCCAGAATCCGGCCGCCATCGCAAGCGCAAGCACGACGGAGACGAGCGGGATGAGAAGGACGAAAAAAACGTCGCTGAATTTACTGTTAAATCCCACCGATTCCCCCTCTTTGTTGATATTTATTATTATTATTTTTTTACCCTTTTTGTTGTTGAATTTTTGTTTTTATCCGAAAAAAAACCCAAAATATTTATCAACCCCCTTCCTTCCAATTGTTAAAGTTTTTTTATACCATGCGGTTCAATGATGATCTTTTCTCGTTCTATTCAATAGTTTGTAGAACCCCAAACCCTCTTGTGAAAGTTAACTTTTTGTGTTGTATCTAGCTCCCTCGGCGATTTTTGTCGAGGCACATAAAAATGGAGATAGTCAAAAGAGTTTGAGCAGTGAAATTGATCGAAATAACTGGTCTGAGAGACACACTTTGTCCTGCCAGCGTGATTATTTTTATTCAATTCGAAAAGAACAAGAATCGCTAGAAAAGATTAAAGCGTGGGCAATTTTTTTCGCGGAAGGATACTGTATTGCCACGTTTAAAGAACTGTTTTGAAACTTTAGCTGTTTCGGACCAAGTAATTTTTTTTCGAAACTCTAGCTGTATGAACTGTTTTGAAAAAGAAAATGATGATCTTTCCCGGAGGAAAACATGTCTTTTCATGGTTCATCATGTCAGAAATATGTGTGACAAATATGACGTTCAAAATAAATTTTAAGAGAAAAAAACCCCCCGACAAAAAATAATCAAAAATGACGAGTCTGATCTGGCCAAAAGTTTTGATCTGACGCCGGGGGTCAAAGAGTCCGAGGTTCGAGAAGGATCACTGGAGTGGCGCGAAAGGTTCGCCGTCCCAAAATCAATCGTCATTCTGTTTTTTTCTCCGCACTGGGCGGGGTGTTGCTGCCGCTCGTCTTATTTTTTTGAATTTATTATTGTAATTGATGTTTTTTTAGATTGTTTTTGCTTGTATTATTTCAATTTCGGTTAGCTGTCTGGAGTTTTTTTACGCGTTTTAATATTGTTCACTTAGTTTTAAAAAGCATTTTACTTTTTTCGAATTTCATGTAAACATGTTTTAACTACCTTTGCAGAGTTTTCGAAAAGCGTAGAATATTTTTCCAAGCTTAAAGAATTTAATGTTTCAGAAAAAAAATGTACCGTTTTTTCTGAAGACCAAAACTATAGATAATCGCTGAAATTTGCTCTGCTTCATCGCTTTCTTCAATGATTTTTTGATCGTTTTTGTTTTCGTATTTTCCAACGTTTTTTGATTTCAGAGGACGACTGGCTGGTCTCACAATCTATCGCCAGGTTGCTCAAAGTTACAAGCTTCAATTTCGCTTAAAATTTTTTTTTCTTGTAAATCAGTTTAAATTTTTGCTGCGCCTTTGAGCAATCTGCTGCAAGAAAGACTCAAATTGCCTCATTTTGGAAGATGAGTCAAATAGTCATCCAATATTCACTAATCCTTATTTTTTCCAGGAAATTGGGGAAAAGATCGAAGATTTTTGCTGGGGCGTTTGAAGGAGCAAATTTTTTGCATCAAAACACGACCGTGTGCCTCGAAATCTCAAATCAGCTTCTGTTCCTTCAAACACCCGAGCAGAAATTTTCGAGCACGCTTAACCGCCGTTCAGGATTTCCGCGAGGTAAATTGAATCAGTTGATAATTTTTATTGATTTTCTTCAGAGGGGCCGCCCGCGCTGTCAAAGGATGGATCCTGACCCCGACGACGTTCGACTCGGATCGGTATCAAATTCAAATTTTTCAATGTTGCTTTTTGCGTTGGGGAACGTTTGAAACTTCATATTTCCCATTTTTTTTTCTCAGTTTCTTAAAAACGACGGTTCTCAACGTAGGAAGTTTTTCGTCAATTCAAAAGTTTTTTCTCTTCTAGAAAGTTCAACTCAAATTTTTAATCTTTATTTCCAGGCTTTTTAATTTTCACCTCATGGGGATATCGCATGAGGCCCTCGCATAGATTTTTGAAAAGTTGCGGCTAGAAGTAACGCGGTCGCGCTGCGGTTCCACATCCCTTCGATTTCCTTTAAACTTGATTTTTTAAAGTTGTTACCGTAATTTTTGTGATCTTGTTTTGAACTTTTTATGTCTATTGGGGGTCAACTTGTCAAACCGTCAGCTACAAGACTTCGTTCTTATGAAATGTTTTGCACAATTTCTTTTTGAGATTAAAAAATTGCATGAAAAGTCGTCCAATTTTTCATACTTTTGCAGCTTTTCAGTTCAAAAAAATCAGGAGATCATTATTTTTTTCTTTCAAAAACCAATCACGACGTGCCCCGTTGACCCATAGCTTTCTAAGAGTTACAAAAAGAAGATTTTTTTGTTTTTTTTGGTAAAATTTCAACCATTAAGCGATTGCGTTGGGCCCCTTTTTCATCGTCAATTTTCACGATCCCCGATCATTTTTCCATCCCTTTAAGCCCTTTTTTTCATCAGAAGAAAAGTTTTGCAAAAAAGAAAAAGAAGTTTTCGACTTGAAACGTTGACATAAAGTTTATTAAAGCCACAAAGTAGTTTCAACTAACGCTTTGAACCGTTACGCGACCGCGTCGCACGACTTTTTTGACCATTCAGTTTCGACTTTCAAACTTTCCCTAGGTTTTAAAAATCGTTCAAAAGAAAGGGTGAAATTGTCAAGCCGTCAGCTGAATTATTGTTCTCAAAAAAATTTTTTTTTAATCAAAAAGGTCCCTGTTAATACATTTTTTTTTCCGTATTCAAAATTTATTTAAAAGATTTTCGACTCGACATGTTGACACGTAGGTTTATGAGTGTTAGGATTTTCAAAATTTTTTTTTGATTGTTCAGGTTTGACTTCTGTTTCATGCGATATCATCTACCCTTCTTGTTTTCTTTTTTTATATGTCGAATTGAAATGAACTTTCCAGAAGGAAAAAATTTTTTGTCCGTCCTTTGTCCGTGGGGTGAATGGTGCCGGCGTCTTTGGTCGGTGGTGGCGCAGAGAAAAAGACGACTGTATCCCCGGCTTTTGACCGGTCAGAGAGAACATCACGAAAGAGGAGAGCTGTAGTCTGGCGTCTCCTAAATCGCCATGCTCTCTCGCCGGCTTTAGCCGAGCATACATGCGTCTTTTGCTCTGTGGAGTGGGGGTACTGTGGGGCGAGGCTTCTCTTTCCTTCCAAGCTCGTCAATTCGAAGGTGGCGTCCAGTATATTGGGTTGTGTAGAGATAAATTTCGCTTTTTTCCAAGTTATGCTGTTTTTTTTCAGATAAAAGCTGTATCCAAGCTTGCAAAAAAAAAAATGGTCCAATTCAAATCAATACATCACTGATCTTAAAGTTAGGCCTTTATGTAGTTTTTTCAATTTTTTACACGCAGCTTTGAGATTTTTTTTTGTTTCTCAAGTAGTTAGTCGTCCGTTTTTCAAGGTTTTTCGAGATTTAGTTGGTTTTTTCTGAGATCCTAGATATACTAACAGAGGTTTTTTTCGTCAATTAATATTGATCGATAAAAGGCGAGAATTATTTGTACACAACCTGATATGATTCTCGAGCTCATGCGAATTAACTCAATTTGCTGATTGGTCTAGAGGTTAGGGAACTGGTTTGGTAAACTCACGACGAAGGTTCGGACCTTAATGAAGATTTGGTTATCACTTTATAATTGAAAGAGTTTTTTTTCGGGTTGAGTCTTTTCATCGAAACTGTACATTGCACGGAATTTCATTTGATTTTTTCGAAGTTTGTGTTTTTGACTTTTCATTTAGCACTCACTGTTTTTTTAACAAGAAAACCGAAATAATTTTTACGGCTCCAAACTGGACCGCTTCACAGAAAGTCACATTTCGAAAACGATTATATCTGATACCTAATTTCAACCAGTCATTTCAAAAAAATCATTCTTTTGTTGTAAGATTTAATATGAAAAAGAATGCACCAGAAAAATATCCATGAAGCGAAAAATACGAAGGTTTATGAGTCAATTGCGGTTTTTTTTTCAAATTTCTTAGGCTTTTGTCCAAATTTAGGTAGACTTCGGACCTTTGTCAAGGGTTTTACAAGAAAAGATTTAAAATTTTTCGTATTCGTCAAGGATTTTTTTTTAAATGTTGAAATGGTTTTATTCAACCAATCAGTAAATTGCGCAAATTTTTGTGGGTTCGTGCGCCACCGGACAGTGTCTTGCGAGGTCAGTCCTGCTTTTTTGTTCTATCACAACTTCCAAGCTTCATCCTGAGCCAACTTGAGCTCGAACTCTTTCCACTTGATCTTCAGATCATTTGAAATAAACATGCAGGACTTGTGTCCTGTTGAAAAAGGGCTCTTGAAATTTAGACTCTTTAGGTTTTTTATAGTTTATCTGCAAGGCTTCTCTTTTGATATCAAATTTGAATTTTGTTTTGCGCGTTGAAGCCTTCTCCATTTCAGCACAGCCAATAAATAATAGAGGAACAAAAACTTGGACTTTTGACAAAATTTTGCTTTAAAACCTTGTGTTTCTGAATTTTTTGTATTCGCTTTCTACATACCTTTGAGAAATTTTTCAGTTTTGAAAGTCAAAAATATTTATGTGTTGACTGTTTCAAATTGGCGGAGATTTCAAAACGCAATTTTTTTCAATTGGTAAAACTTTTTTTGAGATAATTTTTTTCTTCCTTGTAGTGATTTCAAGTTAACAGCTCACCATTGTCAATCACTGAATAAATGTAAAGCCATAGGAAATCATTGAAAAATCATTCTTTTTTTTTTCTTGAAAATGGTATTTTCCAAAACATTGCGTTTCTGTGAACTTTTCTTTTCCAAAAACAGCTTCTTCACGTCTTTTTAATGCTTTCATTGATACCTAGAAGGATCAAGTGATTGATTTTGGTGTAGCTTAAAAATCAAAGAAGATAATCGTCGCAAAAAAAACCTTGCAGATGAACTTTGAAATTTTCAATCTTGCTGAAATGCTTGCTGCAGTTCTTCCTAGATTCATTAGGGTCAATCAAGACTAGAATTATATTTGAAGAAAAAAAAATGTTTCTTTTCCAAACGAACTTCAAAAATATTTTCCTTCTTAAGTAAACTTGTGATTTTCCAAAGGTCGAATCGAAAACTTTCATTTCTTTTTTTCACGACCTTAGAAGCTTAGATGCTTAATGTGACTGACTTGAGTGGACTGCAAGACGTATTCAGCAAAAACTTTAAGTTTGGAAGACTTGTTCCATTCAAAAAAAAAACTTTGAGAGCACCTTTTCAACATAGCACAAGTACAACATGTCCTTTCAAAGGATTTTTCCATCAAATGGGGCTTGAGCTGGCTCAGGATGAAGCTTGGAACTCGTGGGGGTACAAGAGGAGCATGAATGACCTTGTCGAATGATGAGCTTGGAGATGAAAGAAGCCTCGCTTGACAGGACTCTCACCAGGCCTCAAGACATCTACCGAAGACTTGGCCTCGGGCTCCACCGTCCTCCAGGAGGGCGGGTGAATCAGAGGTCAAGGTCTCCGGCTCAGACTCCACAGCCAGCCTGTGGCGTCTGAGGTTGAGGTCTCTGGCTTGGGTCCTTAAGACCCGGGCTGGAGGCTCCGCCTCAGACCCCAGGGGTGGGGCTGTGGTACTCGAGATCGGAGTGTCTACCCGGCACCTGGAACCCCAGGTCCGGCAGCGGCTCTGACCCTGCCGGACAAAACCAAGTACAAACGGGGGAGGAGAATACTTTATTAAAAATCATGGTTCAGAGTGTCCGGTTCAAAGCCGCCCTCGGAGTACGACGTCGTCCGGCATCCATCCCGTCACATCACTCGACCTGAAACCCTCCCCATTAGCCCCCTGATTTCCTCCCCTTCTGTTCTCGGAACCCTCCAAATCTAGAGCGTCCTGGACTTTTTCCTCAAATGACCCAAGGCCGAGTCCTGTCTTCTTGCCAAGGCCTGAGTGAATGGCCCTCTTTGACTGGAAGTCTTCGAATAAAGAGTCTTTATTTTTTTTTTGCAATTTTCACAAAGGAGTCAAGAGAGAAGCTTTCTGGAAATTGACAAGTCCATCAAGGGCCTCTCAAAGCGTTGAGCTCATCAACTGACCCAATGACCAAGTGAATGGCCAAGATGCCTTTAGACAAGTCAAGCCAAAAAAAAGTACAAGTTCTTTTAAAATCAATGTTGAAGCTTTGATTTGCAAGTCTCTGATGAATGAACATTTCTGGAAGTTTTCAACTATTGAAGCTCTACTACGAACGTCTCTCACTTGAAGCTTAATGGAAGAATTACTATATTTTTTTTTCACTTTGCAAGCTGACCACGCTATTCATTTAGATTGCCTTGTTCAAAGTAAACTCCTCAAGAAGAAAAAAATATCTCTGACTATCCAAAAATTTAGCTATATTTTATTTCTCTGACGGCTGTTTTGAATTTCGCGGAATCACTTTGAACACGGCATAAGTTTTATATTGTAGAGCTTGAAGCTTCAAAAAGTTTAAAGCAAAAAAAAAGCAAAGCGCGAGTTCAGAGCTTGTTTTATTGGAAAAAAAAAAACTTTCTCAGAGTTCAAAGGTAAGCTCGGAATTTGACAACTTCCCAATCAGTCTTGTAAAAATAGTCATCTGAGTCTAACACAAAAAAAATTAATTAAAAAATGTTCATCGAAATAATCATTCAGAGCGAAGCTTGGCTTCAGGTTGGAAAGAAGTCAGAAAAAAGTGAAGTTTGGATTCGAAAGTAAAGTTATTTGAAACAAAAGGTGAATACTGATTGGATGAAACTCTAAAAATTGCGAGTTCCCCCTAGGAAAATTCTTAAACGAAAAATAATTGAAATAAAAAAACTACGAAGGAAATTCGTAAATATTTGAAAAATTGACACCTTCTCCGCCTGACTTCACTAACGTTTGAAAAAAAAACTACAAGCAAATTACGTTTTCGGCCTAGAAATTTCATCAGAACCTTGCCATCTAAGCCAACTCTAACATTGACTTCATAGGACTTGTACTTTTTTTTGCACGACTTTTCCAAAGACTCTTCGTTGTCCACTGGTCATCAAATCAATTGACAATCTAAACTTTTCGAGCGGATCTCGACAGATTCGTCATTTTCCATAAAGCTTCTCTTTCGACATCCCTGTGAAACTTTGCAAAAAAAAAATTGACCCTTGATTCGAAAGCTCCCAGTCAAACTAACAGATACAAGTGTTTTGTCAAACAAATTCTTTGGATAAAAATAATTTCTATTTTTCAATTTGCGTTACAGATCCAAACTTTAAGACCAAACGTCAAAGAAAAGAAAGAAAATCAATTTAATACTAGACTACCGTAATTTCAAGAAAAAAAAAAACGTAAAGAAAATTCTCGATGCGCCCACGGATAATAGCTCTTTTTCATAACAATTTCAAGCCATGATAAACTTTTTTTGTAACTTTTTGTAATTCTAAACTTTTTTTGAAACAAAAAAATGAAGACGAAACTCATAAGTTTTTAACTGAAACGATAAGAACTTTTTATCCGGTAATTTTTACTGTTGAAATAAAAAAATGAATGATTATGAACCCACATTGAAATTAAGAAAAAGAAAGAATCAAGTTCAAAAAAATTTATTATTTTTTTGTTTGTAGGTGGATATATGACAGGCTTTACTGAATTTTTGAAAAAAATCGAATTACCAGAGAATTTTTCGAATACAAGGGGGTTTATAATTATTCAAACAAAAAGAACCTTTTTGATAATCTAATATTTTACTTGAAGTCAAGTCGCATCAAAGCTTCACTTTTCAGAAATTCGAAACGTAGAAGTTCGTGATAAACTATATTAAAACTTGTAATTCAAAAAAAATCATTCAACGTTTTCCGAAAATTAACAAGTATCCGAAATTTTGTTCAAAACTTTGTAGTGTTGGTTTTTTGCGATTCAACTCTTCAAAAGCCTGAAATCGGAGAACAAAATCCGGATCCGCAACACAAATATACTACTAAAAGCGAAATCAAGAAAAGTAAAGCACTTTATTGGAAAGAATCCAAAAAGTCGATCGGCGAAACGTTTGCATCCGTTAGTCGACCATTCACCCAAGTCCCCAGCAAGAAAAAAGGAGCCGACCTTGGGTCATTTTCTCAGGAAAACTCTCGAAATCAAATGAATTATCGACTTTTTAAGACTCTTATCGAGAAATGGAAAATAAAGCCTGAAAACAACGTTCAAATAAGACTGGAAAGAAACATTATTTCGAAATTCAAAGGTCTTCAAAATTCGGGCTACTCTGTAAATTCGAAATCTGAAAATAGAAATAGAGAGTTGTTTCTATTTTTGAAAAAAATTGAATGGGAAAAAAATAAAAATTCTTTTTAAGTCTAAAAAAACTAGGAGCCACTGAAAAAAATCCAAACGTTGTTTTTCGGACCTGCATATTGCTTGAAATAAGTCAAAAAAAAAAAATTCGAAAACGATTTTTTTAATTTTCGGCCACACATTTTCAATCGAACTTGGGTTCTTTTTATTTGAAAGCTTTGTAAGAAATTCGAAAATGGAACGGAAACCTGAAAAAAATGGATATTTGAAAAAAAAACTTCGATTGAAAAATTGCGGCAAGAAATGGAAGGAAATGAAGTTTTTTTCTTAAATTATTTGATTTCGAGAATTTCCCTGAGTGGAAAACGCCCAGCCGCCCCAGTTTTGGACGATTCCGATCCCAAAAAGGAAGGAAACCGAACAAAAAAATTCAAACGAACCTTAACCTACCACAGATCCTGTAGACAGCCTCGGATTCTCGGATCGAGTCGTTCTCAATTTGTCCAATAAAGCCTTTCTGGAAAAATTCTCAAATCAGCTACAATAAAAAAATTTGAAACTCATATTTCAATATAAGAAGCTTTTTAAATCATCGCGTAGTTGTCCGTTTGCCCAATTTGCATTGAAAAACTCCTTGAAAAAAACAAATTAGTATCATTAAATAATATTGAAACTTATATTTCATTTTACGGAGAATCCTTGATCGTCGCGTAGCCGCCCTGAAAAAATTTCCGCCTCGCCTAAAAAAAAAGAAATTGAACAAAATGGACGTGAAAATAAACGCAAAACGATGTTAAACGAGAAAAGTCGATAGAAAATTCAGCAGGTGTTTAAATGTCCAATTAAGCCGTGTTCAGAGTAATTTCGGATATTTGATAAAGAAAAAATCGATGGTAAATTCAAAAATTCTCTTTAATTACTCAAACTTCAAGAGAAGTGAAAAATTACTGGTGGGCACAGTTTTCTAAAAAAAAATCTTGAAGGAAAGTTTAAAGGCGCAGAGATAAAATCGTTTAAAGTATCGTGACGAATATCGTTTCTATTGTTTTTCAAACCCTCTGCGCCTTTGAAAAACTCCTAAAAGGATAACTAGAAAAACTACGATCACATCAAATTTGAAATAGGAACACCTTTTAATAATAAAACAACAATAAATGCCTAAAAAATTCAGAAACATACAGATTTGCGCAAAACCATCGATACATTCGAAATAATACAAGCAAAACAATCTAAAAACAACAATTACAATAATAAATTCAAAAATTAAGACGAGCGGCAGCAACACCCGGCCCAGAACGGAGAGAAAAACAGAATGACGATTGTTTTTTGGACGCCGATCCTTTCGCGCCACTCCAGTGATCCTTCTCGAACCTCGGACTCTTTGACCCCCGGCGTCAGATCAAAACTTTTGGCCAGATCAGACTCGTCATTTTTGATTATTTTTTGTCGGGGGTTTTTTTTCTCTTAAAATTTATTTTGAACGTCATATTTGTCACACATATTTCTGACATGATGAACCATGAAAAGACATGTTTTCCTCCGGGAAAGATCATCATTTTCTTTTTCAAAACAGTTCATACAGCTAGAGTTTCGAAAAAAAAAATTACATGTTCTGATCGATTCCTTTCAAAATTTAAAGTTTGGGGGGCATAATTTCGGCTCGTGCTTGTGAAAGCGAGAAATAATCGTAGTTTCATTATTTTAAACGTGGCTTGTTAGTTGCGACCGCAAGCACAGCAAATATGAATCACGGCAGATGCGCATTTTTTTGAATTTGTCTATTTTTTTTAGCGCTTTTAAAGGTTTTAATACAATAATTTCAGAATATGATAGAAATTGAACGAAGTAAAAATTTATATACTAAGTTTGGGATTATTGAAAAGCGATTTTTTTTTGATTATATAATCAAAAATAATATTACTTACGCGTCTGTTTTGAAAAATCGATGGTACGACAAAATCTCAAGTCCGCAAATCTCGAGGACCGTAATCTTGTGTACGCAGATCTAAAGTCCCATAATCTTGGAAACCAAAATCTTGGAGACCAAAATCTTGGAAACCACAATCTTGGAAAGCAGAAATCTTCCTTTTTAGTCTTCTTTATTGCATTTTATCTACTTATATTCTCTTGTTTGGATCACCGAATACAATTTCTGATAAAATCTATTCGCAAAAGCGTTGTTTTTTACTTTCCAAGATTGTGGTTTCCAAGATTTTGGTCTCCAAGATTTTGGTCTCCAAGATTATGGGACTTTAGAACTGCGTACACAAGATTACGGTCCTCGAGATTTGCGGACTTGAGATTTTGTCGTACCATCGAAAAATCATGAAAGTATGCGCATCTCACGTGAGCGGGCTTGCGTCTTCGACAAACACAGTAAGCTATAATAATTTCATATTTTGTTCAACAAATCTAGTATTTTAACATTTTTTCACACTTAAAAACTAATTCAGTATATTTATCGCAGAACGCTTTTTTCCAACAAGAAACAAACTTTTGCAAACAGAGGAACAATTTTTTTTTACAATTTTTCAAATATTCAAGTCGTCGTCGGGATCGCTGTCGTCGAGGTCGTCGGCTTCATCCGGCTCGTAGATGATCTGACCGCCGGCGCGGATTTTTCCGTCGCGTCGCGTCACGTATTGCAACACCTAGATTAGTTAATTTTTCAAGGCAAAATTAACATTTACTTCGTTATAAAAAAACCCAGTTGTTTAAAAAAAGTTTCTCGTTGCATGTTTAAATATCTTTTTCTCTATTTTCATACTCTTCTGAGTTACTAATATTTGAAGCACCTTTTCAGCAAGAATCTCAACAAAACTCCCTTGGAAATTAATCTTTTTTTTCTCCATTAAAGAAAACCAACCATCTTCTTGTCGATTCGTCATGTAGGGCAGCATCAACGAGCCTTTGGCTGCTTTTTCGGTATCCTTGAAAAC
Source organism: Caenorhabditis auriculariae (assembly GCA_904845305.1). Taxonomy (NCBI): domain Eukaryota; kingdom Metazoa; phylum Nematoda; class Chromadorea; order Rhabditida; family Rhabditidae; genus Caenorhabditis; species Caenorhabditis auriculariae. The sequence continues at coordinate 786,104 of CAJGYM010000021.1, read as the reverse complement.
AAAATATGATTTTAAATAATTAAAAACGGTTTGAGAAGGAAGAGGACTGTCTTGAACTTTTACGCGGCCAAAGAAGATCAAGTTAAAAGAAATTGCCCGTAAAAACTTCAGAATTACTGTTGAACCCGAAAAATCCTGGAAAAATAGACATATTCTAGTTCAAAATAAGCAGATTCTCACCAGGGAACGTTTTTTACCCCCCAGTTGAACTTTTGCTGAAACTTTGCTGAAGTGTACTTTAGGACCCCCTGATTCCAGAACAGAAAGAAAATTTCTCGCAATAGATCTCGCTTTCGAGTTATGGAGCTACAAAAGCCCGAAATAGCGCTTTTTTGGCCTAATTTGCGTATTTTGCGGACTTTGAAGCTCCATAACTCGGAAACAAGATCTATTGCGAGAAATTTTTTTCTTGATCTGCAATCAGGGGGTCATAAAGTACACTTCAGCAAAGTTTCAGCAAAAGTTCAACCGGGGGGTAAAAAACGTTCCCTAGTCAATTTAAAAATGAAAAACGGCCTTTTCAAATTGCTCCTAACGCTTCAAGTTAGCATTTTTGGACTTAAAATACATCAAAAACATGAAAATTATAATAATAGGTAGCATTTCATCCTCATATTCACCTTCAACTCGAGGCCAATATCGAAAGCCGTCTGTAAACTCTTCAGTTCGAATTTTGGCTCATCTGTCACATTTTCTTCGTCCTAAAATTAGCAAATTAGATGATTTTTTGCAAGTCTAAACCTCCACTTTGACTTTCTCGACCTTCGGCTTTCCTCCAGGTACAAGGGTAAATTTTTCGTTCTGAAATAAAAAATATCAGATGAATGAAATCGCAATGAACACGCAGTCATCTTACAATAAACAAAAATGTTTTACCCAAAAAAAAAAATTCAAATTTGAGTCATAGACAAAGTCGGAAAGGGTGGAAAAAGGTTCCAGAAAGGTTCCTTTTTTGCTGCCTTTTTGGGCCAATTCATCGACTCTTATGTACCATTTTTGCTGCCTCTACACCGTTTTTTGAGTCTATAAAGTTCTAAAAAGAAAGAAAGGCTCCATAAAGGGGCTCTTTTTGCTGCTTTTTTGCTGCTTTTTTGCTGCCTTTTTGCTGCCTTTTTGCTACCTTTTCGCTGCCTTTTTGCTACCTTTTTGCTGCCTTTTTGCTACCTTTTCGCTGCCTTTTTGCTACCTTTTTGCTACCTTTTTGCTACCTTTTTGCTACCTTTTTGCTGCCTTTTTGCAAAATCTAAGCTAATCGAATAAATCAAACCGTACCGTTACAACGAGGCGACCTTTCGGGTCAACTGTCATCGTCGTTGACCTGTACTCCAACTTGTTCTCATTGAATGACGTCAGAAGGAATATGACGTCAGCAAACGAGGCGAACTTCTTGTAGACGTCAGGAGGAACCGTGACTTGTGAACACAAGGCGACAACGCAGAACTTTTCTGGAACAAAAAGTTCGAAAGATTTTTTTTCGGCTGTGAAACTTTTCTCAGAATATTTTATAAGATTGCAGTTACACGCACGGCGTTTTTTTAAAGCCGCCCAATTTTTTTCCGTAAAGTTCAGTGTGTCGTGTGCAAGCACCGCGACGCTCTCGCACATACCGTTCCTTTTTTTAATGAAAAATGTTTTATTTCTCACACATTCTGTTCAAAACTACTTTGACGAAATTCAAAATCATTTCTAAATTTTTTAATTCATTTATTTTTCACTCTCTGGTGGCTATTTTGAATTTTTCGGAACCACTTTGAAAACGGCAAAAGAAAAATTGAGTTTGTTTGAATTAGAAATCGATTCGTCTCATGACCCATTGAACATGCGCCTTTAATATTTCCTGTTGTTTACGCGATTTTCCATGACGTCACATGGGAACCTTCATTTTTGGGTTTGCATTTTTTTTCCACTAACAGAAACGCCGTGACACATTATGACTATCATATCAAAAATAATTAGTCAATAAAAAATTTTCAACACCAACTCATCAAAATATTAAGAAGCTGCGCAGTGACAGGAATGCCGAAAATCCTGAAATACAAGTCGAGGTCAGGAAAAACGATGTATCGATCCGTTTCAAAATCCGAACAGCTCCCGTCGACCGGATTATTCTCGTCGAATGATAGGAATGTGGCACTAAAATTCAGATTTTTTTTTTAGGAATTTCTATGCATTTTTATCACCAAAAAGACTAAAAATAAATTACTTCGCAACATTCTCCCGGTAAAAATCCTTGAGGAAAGCGTCGCCACCGGCAAGATGTAAAACGGCGAAGCGCACATCGGATAAAGCCCCAAAAACGATCGGTCCCAAGTCAAATTCGCTTTCTTCGACGTCTAAAATTAAAAAATCAGAAAAAAAAAAATCGTATTTCATGAGAAGAACAATAGTGACAAGCACGAAAATTGAAGGAAAACAATCATGCGCATCAAAAAAATTCACATTTTTTCAAGTTATTCTTGCATTTTCAATGGTTACATTGATCTTTTGTTCTCTTGTCGTTTTCATATTCAAAATAATGAAAAAAATTGTTCCTTTTTATAAGGAATAATATAATATTATTCGAAAAGAAAAAAAAATTTGAAGGCTTGAAAAAAGTTCACGTTGTGAAAATTTACGTCGGAGTGTATGCACCAAAAACGTCCTGTCGATTTACGCGACGAGCTTTCGAATTTTTTTCGAATTTGATTTTACGCCAGCTTTTTCAGGATTATAATTCAGTTCGTTCCACTGAAAAATGTCCGGAAAAGGTGTCATTTGAAATTTTTACGGTAGCTATCGTTTTTTGGATTCGAAAAACTCACTTCTCAGCAAAACGAGCCCCGTTTTCGGCAGCTTATACAATGCCATCTAAAGTAATCTTCTTTTTGTGAAATAAACGTGATAAAAATATTTTCAATGAGATTTCACGTTTTAAAAATTAGAGAAATTTACAAAAACAACACGTTTATTGGACAACCGTTGCAAGGTATGCAATTATAATTAAAAAGTGGTAAAAAATAATCGATTAATTTTTGAAATGAGACCTGGGAGGACGACGTATACATTTGGATAAAATATAAATTGAATTATTCATCAGGAAAATCGGAAAACAAGAAAAAGATGGATAAAGGGTCCCTATGAGGGATATTTCAACTTACATATTTCAAGTTAAACAGACCCTAGCTGAGAAATTTAAGAGCGGGATCGCTACAAGAATTGTCAGAAACTCCATCTATGCGCCTTTAAAGTTCACAAAAGGGTCTTTTCGAACAAAATTCGACATAAGAGTCATATAAATAAGAAAAAGAAATCAACAAAAAATAATTAAGTTCAAAGAAGGTTTAAGCATCAGCGGTGGCGGTCAGATCAACTGGAGCCGGCTCTTCAGCTGGAGTTGGAGCTGGAGCAGGTTCAGCCGGAGCCTCAGCAGCTTCATCGACCTCCATTTTCGACTCCGAATCTTCCAGCTTCTCAGCTTCTTCTTCCTTTTCCTCGACCTTGGCTTCTTCTTCTTTCGGTTTCTCTTCCGGTTCCTCCGTCTTCTTCTGAAATTTTTGTTGGAGAATCTCTCAATGTTTGAATAGTTAGATCTACTCGAAATAAATTCTATAAGAATCTTTTTTTGAAAATTTCTAACTCACTCACTTTCAGTACAATTTCAACCAACTTTTGAAAAACCCCTATAGAGACCACTTTTTCGGCTGCCCACTGGTCTGTTTTCCCTCTAACCCCTATAGGGACCGCTCTGGAATTCCTGAGCTTCTAGGGGAACAGCCTCAATGGGGGCCGAAAAAGTGGTCCTTATAGAGGTGATATCAAGATTGCCCCTATAGGGGTTTAGGGTCTTATTCCTTAGCCACTACAGCTTAAGTGGTCCCTATAGGGGTGAAACCAAGGTTATCCCTATAGGGGTCGATCAATCTGATTCCCCTAGCCTTTGAAGCCTAAGTGGTCCCTAGAGGGGTCGATCGCATTCGAAAAAAATTCTTTTTTAGTTTTTTTGCGTGAAAATGCTTCTTCGCATAGAGTTCATAGAGGGCCCCTCAGGTCGCCCCTATAGAAGCCCCTCTGAAGATCCTGATGCCGTGTTCAAAGTAATTTCCGCGAAATGCAAAATGGTCTCTGACCCTCCAAAATTTAGTTATCTTTCTCTTTCTCTGACGGCTATTTTGAATTTCGCGGAATCACTTTGAACACGGCATGAGTATTTCTGCTATTTCTGTACCTTTACGGACTAACAACAAAATGAAATTTCCTCATTTTTCCAGTTCGCTTAAGGCCCACCTCAATAGCGCCATGAAGAGCCGCGAATTTGGGCTGGATTCCATTGAACTGCTGATTCAGGAGAGGCGTGATGAAAGGTCCGGGCGGGGGAATCGGCGACCGTCCAGCCAGTGCTTCTGGATCTTTCGTGGTGAGACGCGACAGAATCCTACAAATTTTCTTTTAGCCTAGGGATCTGAAAGGCTTCTTACTGTCTCTCGGTCATGTTCAATCGCTGGGTGACCGGTCTGAGTTGATTCAGGGTCGCCGGGAGCCGAGAAACGTCGGCTTTCATGTCCGAAAGGAGCTCTTCCAGCTGTCCGAGCACTGAAAAACGAAGTTTTCAACTTTTTGCGGTCATTTTCCGACAAACCTTTGTGCAGGACAGCATTCGCGTTGCGATTTCCGGCCTGGCTCTCCTTGGCAATGTTGAGGTGAGCGTCGGCGATGTTCTCCAGGTCGGCGAACCGTTGAGCGAGGGCTCCAGGAGCATCGGGCTGATTTTGGAGCTGGAGGTAGGAAGCCCGTCGGAGCTGCTCTTCGATCACCATCGCTTGCTCGAGGAGCTGGAAAATCGATGTTAAAAAAAAATCAGAGGAGATAAAAGGATAGGGCCTCAAAAACGCTCCATCTCCCTCAATTTCAAATATCCACTTTGGGTATTTCCAAACACATGAAAGCAAAACCGACTCCAAAAGTTTAGATTTTACTTTTTCGGTGAAGCGTACATTGACCAGCCTGTTCGGACTGATTTTCCGAGATTTTTAAAAGACCGTGTTTTTCAGAGCTTAAAACTGTAAGTTTGGCAAACATCCAACTTCTACCTTACTTCTGAAATAAGCGATCTTAATCTCGGGAACATTCCAAAATGCCCCCCTCCCCCTCACTAGGAAATAACCCCCACAGCCTGTTATTTCCCAGTAGTTTTTTAGATTTTCACAACATACTAGACCAAAATCCGGTGGTCTAGTATGTTGTGTGGGCAATTCTAAAATGTGAAGGTGAGGGGCGATTCTAAAACGTTGGAGGGGAGGGGGAGGCTGTTCCGGACAAGACTTGCTAAAACTTATTGCAAAGTTGGGTGGGGGAGGGACGATTCAAGAATAAGATTCAGCCCCCCCGCCCCCAATCGAATTTTTTTTATGGTGGGCGTCTTGCTCGGAGGTGGGGGGCTGTAACCGGGTGGGACACGATTCTGGAATTCCTTCCAAACCTCAGATTTCAAGCTTACCGCCTCTTAGAAGTATAGAAAATCACTCAAAAACCGAATCGCGAAAATTTTTCTCAAACTGATAAAATTCCCACTTCCGTTAGTCAGGGTTTATCATTAAAATTTCATTATACAAAGTTCAAACTTCTATATTTTCCTCAAACATTCCAAGCTTCACCTTGAACCGCCGCTGGAGGAACTTGTTCTTGATCTCGGCAAAGTTGCCCTTGCCCTGCTCCTGCTTGAAAGGCTCATTGATGATGGCGTATCGAGCATCGTTCTGGAGATCCTGGTACCGTCCGTAGCCGTACTGAACGAGGCCGGAGAGGAGCCAATAGTCGTGGCGTCGGTGCCAAATCTCGAACTCGTTGCCAGGGACTGCCGCTTTCTCCTCGTTCATCCACAGCGTGTGGAGCTCCGTGAATCCGCCGTCTGGAAAATTCTTGGAATGAAAGAAGGGAAAATTACGTCTGGTCAGACCTCAACAAAGATAACATAAACTCAAGAATGAAAAATTGAAGGAAACGGATCAAACTCTGGATTGCGATAGGAAATTTCGGGAAAATTACAGTATAACCCCCCCAACCCCGACGAGCCGTTGGAAGCAACTATCCAATATAGCTTCCCACATCAAATATAGGTCTTTTATCCGGAAATGAGAGGGGGAATTCTGAAATGGGGTGGGGGAGTTTCTGAAAATGGGAGAGGGGTGCTTTTTGAACTGTGTGGGGGCTTGTTTGAATGAGCTATGTGGGGAATATTTCAAAGTAGTTTGGGGGGCAAATATGAAAGATTGCTCAAGCTTCAGAATGGCCCCCGTTTTTGTACTGAGAGGGGCCTTTTTTTAGGACACAAAAATCTTCCCCTGCCCCTTCAATTTCTACCCACCCCTCCCCCTCATTTTATTCCTCTAATCCTACCCCCCACAGGTCGGAACTCAGCTTGGGGGGCTGGGGGCTTTTTAGAACGCAGGGGGGACTCTAGAGTTTTACGGAAATTTCGAGATACGCTGGCGCGTAGTTTCGAGTCTCACCAGTGATGTTGAACTTGAAGGGAGGTCGCTTCAGGCTGGTCTTTCCGGGCGGTTCTGTTGCTTCAGTGGCCGCTTCTTCCTTGTTTTCCGAAGCCTCCTTCGTCTCCTCCACACCGTCCTGACTCTCGCTCTGCATCGTCGACTCGTCCATCGGCTCGTCCTTCGTCTCCACGGCATCGCTCGCGATAACGCTCGTTTCGCGGCTGTTCGCCTTGGAGCTGAGGGTGGTCGGCGCGTTCGGGTTTGCTCCAGCTTCTTCGACGAGTCGATCTCGGACCTCCGGCATCGACCATTCGCCGTTGAACTGTTCAAACTCCTGAATTTCGGCCATTTTTCGATCTTCAGGAAGGTAATTTTTACCTGAACTTTCTTGCGGATCAAGCTCATCAGTCCGATGCGACTGAGGACATTCTGACGGTTCAGGCCTTCTCTGGGAACGCCGTCGTTGAAAGATTCGGCCGAATCAGCGCCGGGTTCACACAGATGCCGCATGAAGAGCGAGGTGTAGGCTTTGAAGGCGCGTTCCGATTTGCCTTTGAGGTCACGGATCTGAAAAAAAAATGATCAAACTCTCTCAAGTTGGCTCATGTTTCTAAAGCTATTCTTCTATGTAATGTCCCTTACCAGCCACTGGGATTGATACGACTCCTGAGGCGGCATGCCCCATCGCATGACGGCGTTGTAGAAGGCGCGACGCTGTCTCGGGTTGAAGCCGAGGACTTCGATCTGGCCATTGACCTTGGCCAAGAGCGGCGGGAGTTTCTCCGTTTCTGCGCCCTTCCGACGCCTTCTCTCGTCATAATCGTCGTCGGAATGTTCGCCTTCGCCACGGTCCGAGCCTTCGCCGTACGAGGAGACGTCATCGTCGTCATTGGTGTTCTAAAAGGGGATGATTGAATTTTTTTCAGCTAAAAGTGATTACAACGCTCCAAAGTGAGTATAAAAAGAGAATTTGTGAATCTTTGCGGAAAATATTCTTTTTCCATGTTTTCCCATGTGTCATTTCTAAAGCCACTTCAGGGATAACTTAAAGAAACAGAATCTCCTGAAAGACTAGCATGATTTTCTGCCAGTTCAGCGTGGAAGGAATACTTCCCAAACTTCAAGTGATCCCTAAAAGGTTCAAGGCCATCTAAATGACCGGATTAAAGGCTCTGGCTCTTCGAGTGTGCACTAGAGGCCTCTTGACATCACATTAGTGATCCATATAGTGCTAAAAAATTTCCTCCACCCTACTTGATGTAGCTACAGCGCTGTCTGATAACGAATAATCAGAAAGCTGATTTTAATTGGCTCAGGAACACCTAGTGGAGTCGTAACGACTCTGGCCCTTCAAGTGAGCACTAGAAACCCTTGACATCCCTTTAGTGATCCCTAGAGTGCTACTGAACTTCCTGCTGATGTTACTACAGCGCTCCCTAACAATTTTATTCAAAAAGCTGTATTTTTCTCACTCAAAACCGAAGGCCCAACCTGCTGATTGCTCCAGTCCTGGCCCATGTTCTCCGAGGCGTAGTTGACCTGCTTCCGGACTCTCTTGCCCTTGCCGAGCTTCTGGGCCTCCGTCTCCTGGTCCTGCTCGTAGTGATGACGGAGGAGCTTCTCCCAGTAGTCCGGATCGGGTTCTTTCCCGTCTCCCTCCTTGATGACTTCCATGTCGACCTCCTCCTCTTCTTCCTGATCATCGGCCTCCTTGGTCGTGTAGGTGGCGACTTTGAACGAGCTGAGGTACTCGTTGGTCCAGTCCTGCTTCTTCTCGCCTTCCTGAAAGTATATTCGTTTCATTTTGCATGTTTTGGGTTTTCAGACCGCAGTCGGTTCAGTGTCCTTGGTTCTGTCCAGAAGAGCAGCGACGGCGTCGTCCTCCCACACAATTTCTTCGCCTTTCTTTCCGTCTTCGCCGCCTTCCGTCGTTTCTTCATCTTTGAACAGCGCTTCGGTACCCCACCTGGAAAAAAAAAGAAAATGAAAATTCAAAGACACAAAAGTCTACAAAGTCGTATCTCACGATTTCTGATTTCACTGTTTACTAACCGTCTCCGTTCAGTGTGTAATGGGTGTGAAATATTTCCATAGAAGGAAAATGAATCAAAAACACATTGAATAAAAAGTAATCGAGCTAATAATGAGGGAAATGTTTTGGAGCTTCGAAATAAAAGCTTTTTGTCGAGGAAAGGTCTCGAAAAACTATAAAATTTCAATACTATTTAAAAAGATCCTTCCACAACCTTAAAAAAAGCTCAGGAAACTTTTGAAACTATGAAAAAGAATCACAAAAAAACTAGAAAATTACATAAAAACTATTTTCATGACCTTAAAGTTTTATATCAATCGGAAAAACCAGGAAAAAAATCTCCATGGAAACCATTTCTCTCAATTGATTAATGGAAACTCTCTATCAGACTTGAAAGAAGTTGAAAAAATCATTTTTAAGCTGAAAAACTGTTAAAATCTGAAAACCTACTATCCTACTGAGAACAAGCTCAAGAACCCCCATTTTTCGACTTACAAATTCAAGAAAGTGTGGTTTTTGTCATTCTCAGCACCCACAAAAATCATCGAGAACCGATTTATATGTTCAGTTTCATAAAATTGGCTACCAATCTTCAGAAAAGTTATAAAAAAAAGTCCTTTTTCAACCTAAAAAGCCAGCAAAATTTCAAAAAATCCACTACCACACTGAAGAAAAAGCTCAAAAAAACCCATTATTCAACTTAACTCTACAAAATGTCATTTTCCCATTCTCAGCACCTCAACACATCATCGAGCTCCGACTTGCTCATGCTGGACCCTCCTTTCTGTCCGCCGAGGCCAGCTCGGACGACCAAATGGGTCAGCAACATCTTCTTCTTGGCCACCGTCGTGATGCGCTCTTCCACCGAGTTTCTAGTGACGAATCGGTAGATCATCACCTTGTTCTGCTGTCCGATACGATGGGCACGGGAGAAGGCCTTGAAAGAGTATTTTTAATGGGTTTTTCTTTATTTATTGCGTTGAACCTGGATATCATTGTGGGGATTCCAATCAGAATCGTATATGATGACGGTGTCAGCAGTCGCCAAATTGATACCAAGACCACCGGCGCGGGTGGAGAGCAAAAAAGACAAACTGTTGAGCTCCAGGGGCTGAAAAATCGGATTGAACTTCTGCTTCTAATTTTTTTTCCATTTTTATAATAAAAAAAGGTTCAAAAATCCAAAAACTACAGTTCTAATCGACCAATTTAGTGAACTGAAGCTGAGGCGATCAAGTTAGGAGGAAAACAGCCCTAAAGGGACCGAAAAAGTGGTCCCTATGGGGTGAGAGCAAAGTGGTCCTTATAGGGGTTAGGGCTCTGACCCCTTAGCACCTAAAGCTCAAGTGTTCCCTATAGGGGTCGTTTAATTTTTTATTCAAAAAAGGTTTTTTTAAAATTATTTCGCATGGAAATACTTCTTCTAGTTCATTAAATTTTCGACTAGCATGTCCCCTTTAGGGATCACTTTCGCAAGCTTCAGTGAACCCTATAGGGGTTGGCGGATTGGGCCTTTAAAATTGCCCCTACAGGGACCAATCTGAAGTTTCTAATCATAGCTGAAACAAAATGGGTCCTTTACAATGTAAAACTAAAAAATATATACAAAAATTCAGGAGCCTAATGAATAAGGTCATCTTCATCAAAAATATTTTAAGGGTGCTTTTTGAAAAAAATTCTTTTTGATCGGAACATTTCAAGACCCCACAATGGGAAGCTACATAGAAAATTAGAAAAAAAATTGTTCAAAACCTAAATTTCTTAGTTTCAGAGGTTGAACCCTTAATTTCAAAACCAAACTACAAATTCGGTTTGAGGGCTATAAAATCTATGAAGCAAGATAGAAAAACCGGTCAAAAATCCGGGTATATGATAATCGGGCCGCGAAAATCGAGCCTGCGAAAATCGAGCCGCCTTTTGTACGGGGCGAGACGAACAGAGAAAAAGAAATAGTTTAGAAATGGAGGCTCGGTTTTCGCAGGCTCGATTTTCGCGGCCCGATTACCATATACCCAAAAATCCATTAAAAACTAAATCTCGAGTTAGGACCTTAACAAGTGCTTCTAAAACTCAAGTACCAGCTTAAAGAAGTCCAATATTCACCATTGAATCGATCAATCGCGTCCTGTCGAGCCTGTCCCGTGATACTTCCATCGATTCTCTCGTACTTGTAGCTCTCGACTTCGCAGAAATCCTCCAAGATGTCGAGCATCCTAAAAATCACAAAAATGAGTACAATTCCTCCATAATCAATCAAGATACATGGTCATTTGGGAGAAAATCAAGACGCGATGGCCTTCCTCCTTCAGTTTCCGCATCATTTTCTGTAGGAGGACGAATTTGCCGGCGTTTTTGATCAGGGCCGTGCCTTCGTACCTGGAAATTCATGATTTTGAGTTTTTTTTTGGTTCAGAAGGTTCTTACATTCCATTCTTGAGTTTCGGGGCTTCCATCGACGCTTTGACGAAGAGATATGGATGATTGCAGCACTTTTTCAGCTCCATGATGATGTTGATCAGCGACATTTGAGTTCCGCCATTTTTCACGTTCAACGCGTCGAAGTTTTTCGTCAGAATGTTCTTGTAGTATTTCCTAAAAAGTCATTTGACTTTATGAATCTAAAATCTCTAAGAATATTCCTAGAAACACCCTTGAATCTCAAAAAACCGACATTTGCCCTATCAGAACCCGAAAAAGGCCCATTTTGAGGCCTAACTCTATGCGAAACATGGTAACGCAAACGGGACGCGAATGTCGGGCCATTTCTAGTGTCCCCTTTAGTAGCCTCAGCGCTCTTAAGTGATCCCTAGAATTGCCCAGGAACGTCCGTTTCGCGGTACCAATATCGGAGTTAAAATTATCGAAAGAACTTCCGAGAGGTCTCTTCAAATGCGCTCCAATGCTAAATTATTCTTTCTTTCTCTCTCGGGCGTTTCTAGTGACCACTTAAGTGAGCTGTTGATTTCTCATTTAAAAAGAGCGCAAGCTTCACAAATAGAACCTATTTTTCTTAGAAAATCCATCCAAACTCGAAAAAAACTAGGAAATAATAGTTCCATTCCATTACGAGCAAAAAAAACCTGTTCCTCAAAATTAACAAAAATTTTCCCGGTCAAAAAGAGCTCACGGAGCCTGGTTAAGCTGTCATTTTTAGGCTATTTTTGAACTTGATTCCTAGATATGAAAAGTTTCAGGCCATTTTTTTTGGTTTCCGCTTTTTTCACGTTTCCACCAACTTCTGGAGAGGACTAAGCTCCAATCGGACGATCAATTCGCTCTTGGAAGGCATCCCAGTCAAGACATCAGCCTTGAGACGACGCAGCATGTGAGGTCCCAGTAGGGAATGCAACTTTTGGATTTGATCCTCTTTGGAGATTTCCGCAAACTCTCGGGTGAACGATTCAAGGTCACTGAAAATCATGGTTTCAGTATTTTTCATTAACTATAAGTAACAAGTTAATTAAGGAAAAAGCTCCAAAACTCACTAGAATCGATCAGGTGCCAGGAAATTGAGCAAATGGAACAATTCTTCGAGGTTGTTCTGCAGGGGAGTACCCGTGAGAAGGACACGATAGCCGATTTTGTATTCTCTGGAAAAAAATGGAGCTTGATTTTTTTTTTTTCAAGTCTTCAGAAGCTTTTTTTGAAGCTACTTAGAAAGTCCAGAGTGGTCCCTACAGAGGTTAGGGGGAAAACAGCTCGTAAAAGTGGTTCCTATAGAAGTAAACTTCAAGTGTTCCCTCAAGGGGTTTAGGATCTTACCCCTTAGCCCCTTAATTTCTAGTGGCCCCTATAGGGGTCTTCCAAAATTTTTTGATGGTCTTCTAAAATTTTTCCAAAATTTCTTGACCTGTAGGGGTTGTTAAAGATAACTAACATTTCCTCCTAGTCTTGTTACTTTTTTATTTTTGAAAAAAACTTCTCAAATCACTATTTTTCAACCTTCCAAGCTCATCAAAATGCCTACAATTTTTCAAAATCTGAACAATTTTATAATTTGTTCAGAATGTGAATGTCAAGTAAAATGACGTCATTCCGAAAAGCTCCGTGGAAGGCTCGCTCTCTTGATTAGTTTACCGCGCCAGTAGGGGCGGAGCTTGAGCGACGACTTGACATTCAAAATCTTCCTAATGAACCTCAAGTTCTTGAAGAAAGTCGATTGATTGTTTTTCAAGCGATGAGCCTCGTCGACGACAAGTGCGCCCCATTCGATCGAGGACAAGATCGGCTTGTCCATGTTGATACATTCGTAGGAGGTGAGCAAGACGTGGAACTTCATGTGTTCCTGTGTTCGGATTTTCGAGGTTTTCACTCCTCCCTTCAAATTTCCACGATAATTTGGGTTTTCGAGCTTTTTTCTTTACTTTGACGGCATCATTGAGGAAAGAAAACTCGTGTTCTCGAATCACTACTCGAGAGTCTCGGTCTCCGACGTAAGTGACGACGTAGAAGTCAGGACACCATTGTTCAGCTTCTCGCTCCCAGTTGATGATGGTGGAGAGAGGAGCCGCGATCTAAAGGGTTACAGATCATTTTCCGCATGAGAAAAAGATATTTCAACGCTTCAAGAGCTCAGCGGGATATTATTAGTCCCGGTAATTGCACTTTTCAAAGTGCACGGCATTCCTAGTAGGGTGGGGGAAGGTGAGCGAGGCGTCAAAGTTTTTGAATTGAAAAAATAGTATAAATATACGTCATTCTACGTACCAATTACACTGAGTATTCAACGTTAATAACTTGTTTATTCGATCGCCTTTGGCTGCGTACTTGATATTTCAAATTTCGCGCCAAATTTTTTTGACGTCTCCCCAGCCCGTTTGTGAACGCCGTGGGCTAGAAATTCGTGATTTTTTATTTTATTCACCTCAGTTTCAATGAAAAGTTTTCGTTGCGAATGAAATGAATCTTCAAATAACTCATAATTTTTCACATGTAGCTAATATTAGTTGAGAAAAATACAGTTAGAAATGTGAAGGGGTCACAAGAATCATCCAAACCTCATCAAAAATACGAACCAACATTTTTATTCTTATAATTCTTAAAAAACGGTTCCTAATTCCTACATTAGAAGTTGAAAAACGGTTCTCGAAGTGTTGAAAAAATGAAAACTATTCAAAATTTGAAACTATAAAGCTCTTTGGAAGCTACAACTATAATTTTTTACTATAAAGCTCTTTGGAAGCTTCAACTATAATTTTTTACTCTAAAGCTCTTTGGAAGCTTCAACTCTAATATTTTTCTTCCTTGGTACCTTTTCCTAGATTTTCAAAGTTCCTAGCGCCAAAAGGGATCTGAAAATCTCAACTTACTACTGTTTCAAGTTCAGCTCATTTACAACCAAAAATGACCGTTTAGCTTCGTTTTTTCAATTTTTAAGGCGTCTCGAAGCAGAAAAACATCATTTTTTGGTTCTAGAAAAGTCACCGGAGAAGAACCTTCTTAAAAACCCACCAAAAAGGGTCCCTTCGAGTGGTTCTCCTTGAGGAGGGTGTAGAGGAACGTCAACGATTGGACAGTTTTACCCAAGCCCATTTCATCGGCCAGAATCGCGTCGGTTCCGTTGGCCCAGCAATGCCGGAGCCAGTTGATACCTTGAATAATCGATTTACTGAAATTTTCTAGAGTTTCAGGAAACCTTCCAACTGATAAGGGTGAAGGGATCCGCCGGTTTCCGTGATGTAATCCGGTTGAACCTCGTACTTTTTCTTGATCTGAAGGAAAACTTTGCATTTTGCAGAAACGGTCCAGGGACGCATTCGGAATGGCTCACGACTATTCAACTTTTCTTAGTGGACAGACGGAAAGTCGCTCAAATTCGGGCGCACCTAGGAACCGGTCTCAACTTTTGATATAACTTCTACATGATTTTAGACACAGATTTTTACGGTGAGTTCGAATATAGGATCGAAAAATCTCAAAAAAACGTGTACAAAAAGTTATGGCAGGATTGAAAAATCATCGTGAAAAGGCAGAAAAAAAAAACGCTTAAGGTCGGGCGCAACTGAATTAGGGCATTGAGCATGAATTCTAAATGATTATATATTCAGGTTTTCACTATAAATCCTACATTTGGGGTCAAAAAATTCGAGAAAGGTCTGCGAAAAACATTTATACCTATAATGGAGCTTCATTTTCGATCGGGAAAACGCAGAAAGCCGCTCAAGGTCGGGCGCAGAGGCTCTGTGAATGACTTCTATATGATACTAAAGCAGGTTTTCGCTTTGAATCTTACTATTGGAGTCAAAAAATCCGAAAAAGGTCCGTACACAAGATTATGGCGAGATTTGAGCCCCATTTTTGATCACAAAATCGCAGAAAGTCGCTCAAGGTCGGGCGCAACTGAACTAGGAATTCTAATATGACTTCTATATGATACTAAAGCAGGTTTTCGCTTTGAATCTTACTATTGGGGTCAAAAAATCCGAAAAAGGTCTGTACAAAAAGTTATGGCGAGATAAGAACTACATTTTTGATCACGAAAAGGCAGAAAGTCGCTCAAGGTCGGGCGCAACTAAACCAGGACTTCAAATATGACTTCTATATGATACTAGACACAGGCTTACTTCGAACCCTTGAAAAATCGCGAAAAGGGCTGTAAAAAAAATCTTGAAACGCAGCGCGACCGCTCCGCCTCGCGAGCCATTCCAAATCCCACAAATCCAAGCCAAATTTTACATCGACAGTCGGTTTGTCGCGCTTCTTCTTCCTGGCCGGTTCGTCGCCCTTTTCTAAGAATTCGACGGCCGACAAGTTTTTCGCCTCGCGGAAGCTTATGATGACCGCCCTGACGTGTTTGGGGATGATTTCACCAAACATATTTTGCCTAAAAGTTAATTATATGTTAATTAAGGTAACTATAATCAAATAACCGATGAAGCCAATATTTGCTGATGGCCTCCTCGTAGTAGGCAATTTTCATGTCGTCTCGTTCCCAGGTTGCCTTGAAAAAATCCCCTTTTTTTGCTCATTTTTTCGAGAGTTTTTACCTGTTCATAAGGAAGTTCCTTCCATTTGATCAGGTAATCAAATTGTGATTTACTGTACTGCATGTGGTTGATGATACGGTGGATCTGAAGGAAATGATTTTGATGTTTTATTCAATCTCAATTCTAACTCGAAAAACCCATATCAAGTCATTTTTTGCTAAACTCACCGTGTTAAAAGTACCCATTTCGCTTAAAAAACTTATTTTCAATTCAAAAAAAAAAATCTGCAAGTTTGAAACTTTGCTCAGAAACGGTTTTTTTTCTCAGAAACTGAATAGTCTACAGAGGAATTTTTTTGAGTTACCACTTTAGGGTTTTGAGATTCTAGTGATCACTTGAGTGGCTTAGTCTCCTTAAAAAGTCAGAGTAACACTACTAGGCCATTAAAATCTAGCGTAGTGATCCCTAGAGTCGTGGCTTCTTTAGGGTTGTTTAAGTGGCCACTTAAGTGCCTAAATTTCAGTAGTCCCTTTAAAAGTCTGAGTGATACTACTAGATCGTTTAAATCTCGTATAGTGGCTACTGAAACGCAAAATGGTGGCTTCAGTGGTTTTATTGGTCACTCAAGTGTCCTCTCCAAGCGATCCTTGAGGGACCTCTTAAGTGGCCACTTGATTTTTTTCTCTGTGCTTGAATCAGATATCACTTTTTAGGCCCTTTTCTTCTTACCTACTTGAAATTTTTTTTTGAGCTTCCTATTTCAATCTCGCTTCTGTCTTTATTTGAATCAAAATCCAATAAAAAGCTTTCTTTCGACTTTTTCCGTCTCTCTTCTCACCTGCATCCATTCCGGCTTGATGCCGTACTGATAATACTTCTCGCGGAGCTCAAACGGATCATTGTCCTTGTGATGGCGCTGGAGGGTGGACTCGTCGAAAATGGGCGGATTCTCCGAGTCGTACTTCCTCCAGTACATTCTCAGGAGCTGAAAAACTTCCGATTGATTTTTAGCAGAAAGATTTTCAAACCGCCGAGAAGAAGGTCTCCATGAGGAGGTCGTTGACCCATTCGCAGTGCCAATAGGACAAGAATCGCCATTTGACAAAGTATTCGCGCTCGCGTCGGGGCTCCATCTTGCGCGTGGGCCGGAGCAGTACGACGCCGTTTTCGATTTCCTCCTGGCTGACCGCCTCGGGCTCCGGATAGGGGATGTCGACGAAGCGCCAGCAGAGGATTTTCTCGATTCTCTGCGGCGGCTCGGCCAGCATGCATCTGGGACAGTTCCAATTGCCTTTGGGGATCTCCTTGAGGGGCGGGTTGAGGCAGTAGGCGTGGAAGGAGTTGGGACAGCCGTCACAGAGGAGCAGGGAGCCGGTTTCCTGAATATAATCATTTTTCAGGCAAAAAACGTATACTTTCTGGCACAAGTTCTATTCTTCTACATTTCAGAGATCACGGTAAACTTGGAGAGGCCAGAATGGTACTCTCCACGTCCCACACACTATCTGAGGACCTGCGCGCAGCAATTTCCCTCCAAATTTTGTCCAGCACCTTGCAGGTCTTGCAGTAGTCGATGTTCTGTTTGGCCTGCTCCTCCTCCTTGGGCGGGGGCGGCGGTCCGTGTTCCTCGCAATGGGGGCAGCTCCATTCGCCCTCCGGCACGGCTTCCATGTTCTCGTCGATGCAGACCAAGTGGTAGACCCTGGGGCAGGTGTCGCAGAGGATCACGTCTCCGGTCTGCTTGCAGATCTCGCAAGTGTCGTTGTGCTGAAAATCATGATTATTATTATTAATTTCCGTCGATAAACTCAATATTTTTCGGTTCTTTCATCCTAAAAACCTTTTTTAACGAGCTTCACAAAACTGACAAAATGTTAAAAACCTCAAAGAAAATTCGAAAATACTCACCCATCCCCGTCCAAACAAGTACTCACCCCCACTAAGGCAAATTTCGATTGGGGGTAAAAAAACAAAGACCGCTTGGTGGAAAAAAATGCCCTAGGCTTCATAAAACTGACAAAATGTTAAAAAAACCTCAAAAAAACCTAAAAAAACAAAGAATGTTTGGTAAGAAAAAAATGGGGGAGGGGTAAAAAAATATTTTTTTAACATAAAAAAATCATCGAAAAAAAGCTCTAAAACTGCACAGGAACCTTGAAAAATAGTACCTAAAATTCCAAAATTTTCCTTTTACTTAACAAATTCTACCTTGAAATCTCTCAAAACCCCCGAAAATATTCACCTCCTCCTCTTCTCCCTTGGCCTTCTTGGCCCTCTTGTTCGCCTTGGCCTGCTCCAGCGCCTGTTTCTTCTTGTCCTGCCGGGCGACTTGTCTGAATCTCTCCTTTCAGCACGATCATTCTTTTTCGTCTCTCAACCTGCTGGCTCTGCGTTCCTCCTTGTCTCTCTCGATCTCATCCTGCTGCCGTTCGTGCTGCTTGATCAGAGCTTCGAACTCCTGGTCACTGTCTTCTGGAAAAATGAGGAATTTCACGCTTCTTTTTTTTTTTGAAAACTAACGATCATTGTCAGATTCCTCGCGTCGCTTCTTCCTCGTGGAAATTCGGATTTTGATCGGAGCAATGGGTTTTTCGGCGCCAGGAGTTCCGGAACCGGCCGGAGCGGCTGGCGCTTTGGGAGGTGGAGCAGCTCTGAGAAAAGGGAAAAATTGGGAAATTTAGTACTTTCTATATTCGATATGATGCTTTTTCAGCGTAAAGAGATAAAATTTTTTGAAAATTGCATCAAAAATCTTTTTTTATAGAATTTTGATGAAATGTGCTCATACAATCTCAGGATAACTTGATAAAAAATTACAGAGCCGTTCAAAAATAAACCTTGAGGGGAAACTTGACAGAAAATCTAGTTTCAATCTTTGGAAAATTCTCAAAAACGAGTAAAACCCCATGAAACTGAAAAAATAAAGGCAAACTCATACAGTCGCCACAGTACGTGAAAAATACTTCAAAAATATAGAAATAAATTATTTTTCCGTAAAGTTTACCTACTGTTAGCAACGCCGTTTCCAAAATTTTCTGCAGCCTATTTTTTTTCCTATTAATCCACTAAAAAGAGCATGTTCTTCAAAAAAATCTTCCTAGTTCGACTTCGAAACATAAGAAGAAAATTGACAAGTCTACAAAAATGGCAAAGAAAGGCAAGGATCTTCTAAAAGGTTCCCATCTTCTTTAATAAAGCCTAATCTTTGGATCAAAAGTCCTTTTTCTCAACTAATAGAGCATAATCCTTAGAAAATATGTATCTTTAGGGCACAATTAAAGGACTTGGGTAAGTCAGAAGGGTGGGAAATGGCTGCTAAAAGTAAGAGGCTCAAAAAAGGCAGAAAAAAGACCCTTTATCGAGCCTGCCATTTTTTTTTTTCTGGGCTTTGAAAGGCTCAAAAATGATGTTAAGAGGAAGCGAAAATGGTGCATAAGAACCGAGGAAATGGCGCAAAAAGGCAGCAAAAAAGGAACATTTCTATGAAGCCTTTTTCGACCCGCCTATATATAACGCTTCAATCAAAAATACATATTCTTTCTCGTTTTTTCCACCAAAATACTCACTTGACCGGCTTCTTAACGGCGAGTTGTCTACCCTGGGCGGCCAATTCCTCTTGGAACTCCCGGTATTTCACTTGCATCAGGGGATAGACTTTGGTGACGTTGGACGTCGGGTTGGCCCTGAGAACCTCCGGACGGATTCGGTTCATGAAGCTCTGGAGAATAAAAATTATCCATTGAAATAGTTGATTTGAAACTTTAAGGCTAGTTATGCCGGTATAATCTTCTTCGGTGAACTCGATAGTGACATCGTTGAGGCCGATGGCGGCGCACATTTCCTCCGAAGTGGCCAGGGAAGGGTCGGGGTGGTCCATCTGAATTCAAAGCTTTTTATTCTAAAAAAAATCTGGTTGAAAAATCTTCCGGGAGAAGTTCAAAGTCTTCTAAAAGTTTTTTTTAAAAGTTATTACCTTGCCCTTCTTGCTCTTCTTGCTGCCGCCTTTCCTTGACTTCTTCGACGATTTTTTCTTCTCGCTTGGGGTCGCACTTGAGGCTACCGTATCCTCGGCGTCCATTTCGTCGTCCTCGACACCATCTACAGTATCCTCGTCTTCGTTGCCCTCGGTGTTCATCGAGTCGTCTTCCATGGACTCTTCTGAACTTATTCATTTTGAAAAAAATACATAAAAAAATTTTTGATTTATCGTAACAAAATACAATAAAAAAAGGTGGTTTTGATGAATTAATTGATTTTTTTAAAGACCTAATTAATTTTAAAAACATCCTAGGACCATTTGAAACCTCAAAGTGCTCAAATTCGTAAGACATTGTTAGAAAAAATATATATATATATATATATATATCTGTTCTTTCAAAAAAATGGCAAACTGAGAAAAAGTTCGGGCTGTTAAAAGCCGAGAATTCTTTTTAATTTAACTTTTTTTAAAAAACTATATTTAAAAAAATCTTGAAGTTTTACCGGGATCAGCGCTTCCGTCGTGTTCCATGTCGGCCATTTTTGTGTACAAAACGGACTATAATCGACTTGGAACCCTGAAAAAACGGTTTTAATAAACTTCCACTCAAAATTATCATATAAAACGCGAATAAAGCGATAAAATTTAGGAGAAAAGAAAGAAAAGGATTCAAAAAGTGGAACGCGCGGGAAATCTCGTGTCTGGCGAGCTCTGAACGTTTCACACTCTCTCGTCTCCGATCAAATAAAGAGGATTCTTTTTTCGACGCGGAAAGGCGTTCTTTACTCGGCAGTTTATCGATTTTTGTCAGGAATAATGAAGGAGCGAAGAATGGGACATGTTCCCGAGTTTGCTCCGAAGAGTTTCGAAAAGGATTTCGAAACTAAAGTGAAAAAAGTTGATTCAAAAATTAAAAAAAAACATACTTTGGGAAATCTTTAAAGCTATTTTGATGGGGAAAAAAAAAGGAACATGCATCGAAACATTAATCCATATTTGGAAAAGCCAAAACTACACGTTAAAGCTACGAAAAAAAAAGTAAATGACCTTAAAAAGATGAAAAAAAAATTGCTGAGGAATTTGATGGTGAAAAGTCACGAAGAAAAAAAATATTCAGAGCGGAAAAAATGCTGATTTAAAGAATTTCGGAGCAATTTCGTGTTGAAATTGGTATATGAACTGATTTGAAACTCAGAAAAAGCGCTTTAAAACGGAAGAAAAAAACAGCTTCGGAAAATTCTTAAATAGACACTAGATGAAAAAAAAAAAACTCCGAGACATTTTTTCAAAACATACTTCAAAACAAGATTCCACAAATCAAAACCTGAAGCGAAAAACGAAACAATAAACAGAAAATATGGCTTGAAACGCATGAAATTATAAGAAGGAGCTCGATAAAAAGTTACGAAATGACCGACCCGGCACAAAATCAAGCGAAAAAAGTGGTCGGAGCAGCGAATGGGACACTGCACGGATTGAGGTGTCCCCGAGATTGCTCCGGAACGGAGCGTCGGCGCCAAAATTCGCCCCCCGTTCACACATCTGCTTTACTCAAACGAGTAAAAATCGATATCCATCATTGGCCCAGCTTTTTTCACAGAGGCGCAAGGTCTCATTTCACAAAAAACGTCTCGAAAATGAAGATTTTGATGCGTTTCTTCCAAAAAAAGCGACATGAAAGTAATCTTTACACTCTGGAAAATAGGTAGATTCAAAGATAAGAAGCTTGAAAATTGAAAATAAACCATCTGTCATTGCAAGGTTCAAAAAACGTTTCAATTCTCCCAAAATTGCAAAATTACATGATCCTAACTTTCAAGAAATAACTCACTCTTGAAATAATAATATATAACTCACCAACAGATACAAAAAAGAAGCTGTAGATGCCTCAATTCTTTTCAAATTTCATCAATGTTACGAAAAACAGAAAATTGTTCAAAAAATTATTCGATCCTATAAGGAGTTCGGATTCATAGGAATTGCAAAATCAGAAAATGAACTTTTTTTCATAAAAAAAAATGAGGTAATTTTCAGCAGAGCAAGTTTTCAATAAGCGGAAAACTTGAAGAAATTAGGCCGGAGCAGAAAATGGGACAAATTTCCCAGTGTCCCCGACGCTGCTCCGGCGTCCTGAAAGACTGGGATAAGTTTTAGGGGGCCCTATAGGGGGTCGCGATTTTAGAGGGCCCTATAGGGGGTCTGCAAGTGGCCTTTTTAGGGGGAAATCCCTAGGGCCCCCTATAGGGGGTCCTAAATCGCTCCCCTAAAAATTGCAAGACCCTCAAGGGGTCGCGAAGACCCCTTTGGAACGAACGTGGTTTTTTTTAAATATCTTTCTCATTTTCTAAGTTTTTGAGTTGCCTCAGTCGACCCAGTTTTTAGTTTAACTTTATAACTTGTATTTATATTTCATCAATTTCTGTGGTGCTTAAGGAAGTAATACGTTATTCACGAACGAGTTGTCAGTAGGATTTTTTCGTTATGGTTTCAAATTGTATTATAATGATTTGTGCGTTTTTTTTTGTGCTCCATAAAAGTTAACACGGCAATCTGTACATTGGTTCAGTGTTTTCAGTGTTTCGTTTATGTACAATTGATATATTGGTTTATGTAAATATGTTCAGAGTATTTTTTTATTTTGGTATTTTCAGAGTTTCGTCTATGTATAATTGGTCTACTGGATTGTGTGAAACCGTCAGAAATTCACCGGTAGATGATGTTTGTTGGAGGTTTTTGATGTAAATGCGTGTTTATATATTCTATTTGATTATTGCTCGTTAAAGAAGACTTAATTTTTTATTAAGATGCCGCGGAGTCGCAATTTTATTGATGCGCATTGGTTCTACAGCAGCGATGAAGATTCTGAAAGGTATATCGAAAATGTTGATAATCATAAATGATCGTAGAAGCACGGAATCAGCCGACGGAAATTTTGAGCCGCCACATGAACCAGAATCAACGGAAGATTACCGCGGGCCGAGCAATTCAATAAGTTGCTTTCAAATGTCAACGTTGGTTGTTTTTTGCTCACTGTTCAATTGTTCTTTCTTATATGTGCCAAACTTTTTGCCCCTTATCTAAGTAGTTTCAACCGTTTCCGTGTCGAAGTCCCAACGTTTTTTATTGAAAGTTGCCCAATCATCTGCCTTGACACAATGCGTTTTTCTTCTATTTTTTCGCAAGTAGCGCTTATATCAATATGCTTTAGGCGTATCTTTATTGTCTTGAAGAGCTTCTATTAGATTGATCAATACGGTTTCCGTTGGCAGTGATTTAGACGTGTCAAATATTTATACGGGTCTTTTACGGCCAAAAGTTTTTTTCCTTCCTCGAATATCCTGTTACGTATACATATCTTCATTTTTTGCTCGTTGTTTTGTTACTTATGTCTATCTGTTTCCATTGATGATCCTGATTGCTTTTAATGTTTTCAATTCCTTTCAATAAATTTGGAAACAGTTTCAAACGCAATGAGATGAGTTTACTGCGGATGTGTTAACGATTCGCATTCAATAAGGGTTTCTCTATTTCCTCCCGGAGCTATTTCAGAAATTTTCCGTGCCCCCTCTAAAGGGACCCCTAAAAAAATTCGTAGGGGTCCCTATAGGGGTTTCATTTAGGGGCCCCTATAGGGCCCCCTCCAAGGGGCCCTAATTTACCCCCTATAGGGCCCCCTAAAACTTATCCCAGGAGTTCATTGATCGATTTTGACTTACTAGGAAATGGTCTCCATTCGCAGTGGGACTTCTGAATGAGACTAGGTTCACTAGATGTAGTTTTTTACGCTGATTCCAAATCTGGTCTCAAAAACTGCCCTCGAGACCTGTGAAAAAAGTTAGGGGCTCTCAAAGTCGAAAAATTTGATGTCTTCGAATGAGCTCATTTTTGGAGGGTATATAGATCTTGTCCCTCTGGTCACGAAAAATCATCGAATTTTTCTCAAAAAAATTTCGGAGCCCAGATATGAACTTTCAAAGCCCCGCCTAACACAAGAGCATGCGAGCGCGGTGTCCTATGGCGATCCGACGGCTGTCGAAGCAACGGCAGCGAGGAGCAGTGGTAAGGCGGCGGACTGGGGATCACGAGGTCATAGGTTCGGTGCCCACGCTGTGCAAACTTTTTTTGCAATTTCTCCTTTTTTGGATACTGTCGTCTAACTGCTCCTTTTTTGAGTTTTGAGGCGTATAAACACGAAAAAACTGCGTTTTGAACCTATTCCAACAGCTGAAATTCTTTTTTTGTCGCAAATTTTTCATGAAATTTTCCGTGATTTTCCATGTGTATGAGCATGGGTTGGAGTGTCAAAATTTTCAGAAAAAATTTTTTGGTTTTTTTTTTCTTTTTTTTTTCCAAAAGCTGTCTGAACCGAAGTCATCACAGCTACGCTGATAGATGATGCGGAAATTTTTCAATAATTTTTTTCAGACTTCGGTGCTCACTTACCTCTTCACGAGAAAAAAAAAATCACCCAAATTTAATTCATTTTTGCTGAAACTTTCAAGGAGGCTTCCTTTGATCCGTGAATAAAATTAATAGAAAAAAACCTCACTAAAAAAACTTCCGTTCAATGAAAAATTTTGAAAGGTTATAGTCAGACTTTGGCGAGTAGAAAGTTCCAAAATAAAAAAGAAACTGAAAATAAGAAAAATGAAGTTTCTTTGAGATATAAGTTTTTTGGACATTTTCAATCTTTTCCATTTGGGGCAAATCGCGGGAATTTTCTTTTTTTTTCGGCAAAATGCGATGGTCATAGGTGAGCCCACTGCAAATAACTAAGGGTTTTTTGAAGAAAAAAATTTTTTTTCTGTGGTCGGTCAGCGTAGCTGTGATGACTTCGGTTCAGACAGCTTTTGGAGAAACCAAAAAAATTTTTTTCTGAAAAATTTTGACACTCCAACCCATGCTCATACACATGGAAAATCACGGAAAATTTCATGAAAAAAATTTGCGACAAAAAGAATTTCAGCTGTTGGAATAGGTTCAAAACGCAGTTTTTTCGTGTTTATACGCCTCAAAACTCAAAAAAGGAGCAGTTAGACGACAGTATCCAAAAAAGGAGAAATTGCAAAAAAAGTTTGCACAGCGTGGGCACCGAACCTATGACCTCGTGATCTCCAGTCCGCCGCCTTACCACTGCTCCTCGCTGCCGTTGCTTCGACAGCCGTCGGATCGCGATAGGACACCGCGCTCGCATGCTCTTGTGTTAGGCGGGGCTTTGAAAGTTCATATCTGGGCTCCGAAATTTTTTTGAGAAAAATTCGATGATTTTTCGTGACCAGAGGGACAAGATCTATATACCCTCCAAAAATGAGCTCATTCGAAGACATCAAATTTTTCGACTTTGAGAGCCCCTAACTTTTTTCACAGGTCTCGAGGGCAGTTTTTGAGACCAGATTTGGAATCAGCGTGAAAAACTACATCTAGTGAACCTAGTCTTATTCAGAAGTCCCACTGCGAATGGAGACCATTCCCTAGTGAGTTTTTTTCAAAAACAGTTTTTCTTGATGTAAAATATAGCACAACTCAAACGATGTAAAAAGGAAAAATCCAGAAAAATTAGAGTTCGGAGCAAGTTTTGGGACACTTGTGTCCCACATTCTGCTCCGAAAAAAAAGACCGAGGAGAAAAAATTAAATGAAGGCTTTCCAATACAGCAGATCCATTGGAGTTTTAGGATTCTCAAAAGTTTTCTGCATTTTGAGACCTTTTCTGCACAAACTTGGTCCAGGAAAAAACGAAAAAGGATGGGTTTAACTTTTTAAGTTTGAACTTATGGACTTCATGAAAAATCTTGTAGTTGATACTTTTTTCCTGAATCTTTCAATTGAGAATTTTCAATTCTGAAAGAAAATTAATGAAAGTTCAATCAAAAATATTCAAAAATCTCAGGTTTTCAGTTTTTTTGATAAAAAAAGATAAAAAAATGAGTTTTTCAATTAAAACAAGAAAAATTTATAACTTTTTTTCAATAAATTTGAAATTGTTCCATTCCTCTGCTGTAAGTGTCCTAAATTCATGTTTCAGGCACCAAGAAGTTCAAAAGTTGTATGCTTGATATTCCTAGAGAAACACAATTCTCGAAAAACCTTAGGGAAAGTCTCAAAATTAGGAAAAACCACAACTTTACGGTAAAGGAAAAAACCACAACCTCACGGTAAAGGCATAGGGGAAGTAAAAAACGGAATTCCAGGTAAAAGCGTTTCCTTGTAGAGCTTTTCATTGCGAATCGAACGGTGTGCTCTAAAATGTACAGAAGTTCCTATTTTAAGAGAAAAAGTTATCGAAATCAGAGAGAAAAATGTTTGAGATCGCAAAAAGGGCGTTTTGCAGTAAAGTTGCTCTATGGACAAAAGGCAAGAAATTTTTCTGGTTTTCGATTTTTTCGATTTTTAATTTTTTTTTTCTGTTGTCACAAAAGTTCTTTTCGTGACAAAAACGTTCTATTCGCGTGTAATTTGCAAACTTTGATCGCAAAATTCTTCCCCAATGCCTTTAAGTTCTGGAAAAAGTTTTTGAAAATATCAAAAACTCGTCATTTCGAGAATCTCCGTTCTTATCACTGCTGATCGGACAAAACAATCGCGTCATATGCCCTTTTTCCTGTCGGTTGCAGAAGAAGCTGCCCTCCTTTTGGTGGTTCGAAATGTTACACTCATCGTTTTTTTCGGCGAATAATTTCGAACAAAGGAGGCCAATGTGGGTTGAGTAATTTTCTGTTGGCATTCGTGAGGAATCTATTGAGAATTCAGCGAATTTTTTTCTTTCTTCTTTATTATTTTTTTTCTTTCTTCTTTATGTTTTTTTTTTCTGTGGTTTCACTTTGAAGGCTTGAATTTCCGTGTTTATCTGAAATTTTTTGAATTTTCCCTTGATTTTTCTGTTATCCTCTCAACAGCTAGAGGAATCTGGAAAAATCTCACAATTTTTCAAAAACTTGTTGCTAATTTTTTCTAATTAATGCTGATCTTGTAAAAAATTTTTAAAAAATTGTGCAAAGGAGCCACTTAAGAGGACTACTTAGAGAGGACACTAAAGTGGCCACTGAAACCAACTCTATAGAAGCCACTATTTTGCTTCCAAGTGGCTACTATAGTAGTTTTCTTTTCTCTGGTATTACCACTCGGACTTCTAAAGAGGCCACTAAACTTTAGTCACTAAAGTGGTCATTAACTCGACTCCTATAGTGGCCACTAAAACGTCAAAATCCTAAAATCGCCACCAAATACATTGGTAACGCGAAACGGACGCGCTCCGGACGTTTCCGGGCGATTCTAGGGGTCACTTAAGAGTTCTGACGTTACTAAAGTGGTCACTAGAAATGCCCCGACAAGTCCGATTCGCGTTATCAAGGTCCAAAAGTAAAGGTGAATGAGAATCGATCGTTACACACAATAAAATATGCTAACAAGAAGTTTTTGCAGAATGAGAATTCCAAGTGACCCCTTCAGTAGCGTCAACACTCTTAAGTGATCCCTAGAATCGCCCAGAAACGTCCGTTTCGCGTTACCAATGTCCGAGGACTTGGGAAAAGGCTACAAGTTCTCCATGGAGCGCAAAAGTCGGAAATGCTTTAAAAGAAAGTGGTTACTTCAGTACAGACCGACCTTGAGTCCCTATGAAAAATCAGAAAAGATCAAAATTACCAACAAAAAAGCGATTTTTATAACTTTTTTCCTTATCCAGAACTGAGATCGATCCCCCACCTCCCACCTCAACCCAAATGTCATTCCTCCACATTCATTCCAACCTTACTACGGCCCATTTCCAAGGCCTACCGTGGAAAAAAAGAAGGTTTTGGCGCGCCACTTGAACGGTTTTGAATTGATTCCACTCGTATGCATCTGTGTATACCTACATGGAAACAACAACTGAGGCTTCCGAGGAGTGTTGTAAAACACGTTTTTTGTTTTTGTTTTGTTTTTTTTTTTCGTCTTGTCGGGGGCCAAGAACGGTGTCGATAAGTGGTTGTAAAGCCCGGTTTAAGGCATTGTCCTCGTGCAATTAACATGAGCAATGCGATGCAACGGTGAGATAGAGAAGGTTCAGAGAACAGTTAATTCTCTTCAGTGATCATATAGTTTTCACTTAGAAGGATGATCAGCCCCAAAAGCTTTGGTAGTATGAGCAATACACTGCAATAATCCTTGCGAGCCCTTAAAAACTTTTTCTTAGCTTAATCATTTCTACAGAAACTTAATTTTTGCGTGCTTATCAGGCAAAAAAATAAAAATAAAAAAAGACACAATAGACAGAAAAAAATCGACAAAAAAACAAGGATGTGTCAATATTTATGACGCAGCCAAGAGAAACTTTTTTCTATCATAATTTTTTTCTAATTCATCTTTTTTTTTGTATTAACTTGCTTTGAAAATAATTTCATGCATTTATATTCAATTTTACACTTTAAACCAATGGAAAAATTATCTTAAGTTCCACATTTTAACGAAGAAAAAAAGCCCCTCAAACACGAAAAAAACCAGCTTCTCCATTTTCCATTCCTAATTTTATCTTTCTTTTTCTCTTTTTCCTTAAACTCCTGGTGTCCAAAATCGATGAGCCGTTTAGGAATTTCCATTTGAATGACATTTTGACAAGCCACGCCCATTTCTCGTCACGCCTACTTTCCCACTTTTTTGTTTTTTTTTTCGTACTTCATTCCTTGTTTAGGTAACGCCTACTTTCCGATTCCGTTAACTAATTCCCTCCCTAGTCCCAAAAGTAGTTGCAAACAGAGTTATTTCTTCTTAAATAGGCCTGATCTTGTGGACTGGCGTAAACTGGAACTTCGTCAATTTTTTTTCAAAGTTTCATGGACTGGGAAAATTTTCAGTGACCACTAGAGGCTCGTAAAGGACTATTCGGACAGGGCACTAAAGTGGCCACTAAAACCACCTCTATAGTAGCCACTATTTTCCGTTTTAGTGGCCGCTGAAACCCCAAACCCTATAGTGGCCACTAGAAATTATCCTAGGGATTTTCCATTCTCTTTTCACTTTCTCTTGTTGAATGACACATCATCTCAAAATTTCAAGCAATCCGTATTTAAGTACTTCATGAAGTTGATGCGCAGCGAATTTATCGAAAAATGAATTTAATTCACGTGAACTGGTTCATTTTTCCCGTTTTTGCATACGATTCCACTTAAATGACCACTTTAAAAAATCATTATAGAATAATAAATTCATTCACCTTTTTTGCATCACCTTTACTCATGTCTTATAAAAGCGCCAATTTTTCAAACAAAAAAATTTACGTCATTAATTTTCCAGTAATGCTACCGACACCGCTGATGTTCATGTTCATCGTCAAGCTTGGTGAGTTTTTTTCACTTTTTTTAAATAATTCAAAAATTGTTTGGAATTAACATTATTGTCATGGAACAGTCACGGAACACCCAAAAAAAGGTCGGCAATTTTTTTGAGAAAAACTGGTTGGATTTGAAGGTTATTCGGTGAACCGGAAGAGGTGCAATAATAACAAAATAATAGTTTGAAAATAGGTCTTCAAAAAAGTGAAAATGAATAGTTTTTTGACAACTTTCAATCTTGCTTTTAATGAGATGAAATCTCCCATAGATCTAATTTCGAAACCCAAGAATTCCTGTAGATAAAATGAGTTTCTATCAGGGTGCATGAAAGTTTGAAAAAAGTTGGCACATCTCTAATTTCGTGGTTATCTGGACCAAAATCCATATTTCTCTGAAGCACCGTAGTACAATTTTTATTTTCTCAAAGCCATTTGGTTAATATTCTGTTGACTTATTGTAAAATAAAAATCCAATCTATTGACTTGAGAGATTATTGCAAATTTTTAAACTCCATTGAATTCAGCTCAAATTGTAGGACTAGGGAACATCGTTCAGCTTCAGGAACCTGTGCTCACAGAGGATAATTCATGAAGACTTAAATTTTTATCTCAAAAAAAAAGCCAAGCTGATATGATTCTTTAGTCAATGCTCCACTCAGTATTATCTTTCAGCCTTTTATTTCTTCACTTATGAAAAAACTGAAATTTTAAACTCTATTCAATCTAGCTCAGGTTTTCTGACTAGGGAACATCACTCAGCTTTTGAAAATCAGAAAAAAAGCTAGAAATTTCAAGCTGATTAACCTGTGAAGCCTAGGACAAGTGTGCTCTATGGATAATCTATAGAAAGTCAAATTTTAAACTCGAACAGAAATCTAAACTGATCCGATTTTTCAGGCGATGCTCAACTGAACCTCGGCTCTTTTTCCCTGCATCCAAACACCAACGGCGGAATCGACCTTGGCCTCGGCCAATCGGCCAACATTTTCGGATTTGGAGGTGATCGTGGCTTCAAACTGTCCAGCAATCCAGGAGGTGTTGGACTGGCAAGTGAGGCTTTTGGGAAAATCTTTTAGCCTTCCCAATTCTATAAATCTCTCTAGGAAAATTGTAGAACACTCAGGAATTTCAAGCAAAAACTAGGGGCGAGAAAAAAAATAGTTTTTTCCCTAAAGGAGCTGCTCTAGAAATTCCGTTTTCCCGAAAAATTTGGGCAAACCTCTATTTTCCAGCCAATGAAGGCGTCCTAATTGGCGGAGAACGGATCGGAGCTTCATCCGGTTTTTCCGGCGGTAGTTCTGGAATTGACTTGGGCAGCAACTTACAGGTACCAAAAAAGAAAACTTCCTAATTTTATTAAAATCTCAGTTTGGCAACAACCCTCAGCCGATGCATCCAGCCGGCCAATTTGGCAATTTCATGGAGAATATCAGAAATTTCTTCTCGTTCTTGGGTCTGTTTAGATATGATTTAAAAAAAAACCACAACTTTGCCATCATTTTTCGCAAAAAAAAAGCTTGACCGCGACGCCTAAAAGCTTGACCGCGACGCGACCGCCCCGCGTTCAGCCATTCCAAGGCTTTTCAAGGCCACCATTCTCTTCGAACAAATGTCCTACTCCAGAGCTGAGATAGATTTTAAAGTAGTAGTGATATCCTCTCTGAAAAGCTTGACGATCTTAACAAACCGCGTCGCGACCGCAGCGCAACCAACCATTCCAAAACGTTTCTAGTCCTAAAGCTTGAAGCATTTTTCAAACTCGTCAGCGGATATAATACTCTTTCTGAGACACTGATCCAAAAAAAAAACTTGATCACCCGACCGCATCGCGACCGCAGCGCACCCAGCCTTCCAAAAAGTTTCTAAGCTTAAAGCTTGAAGCAGTTTTCTAACTTGTCAGTGGACAGAATACTCGTTCAGAGACACTGATCCAAAACTTAGTCTCAAAAGCTTACCCAACCGCGTCGCGACCGCAACGCACCCAACCATTCCAAATGCAGGCAACGGCATGCCGATGCCCCCCACCGTACCTCCCCCCATGACGTCGGCCTTCACTCCGATGCCTCTGGCGCCGATTCCATCCATCGGAGTCGCCACAACCGAGCCGCCGACTCTGATCGAATCCGAAGAGTTGGAGAAGCCTAAAGGTACGTCTTCCAAAACTGAAGACGTCATCAAAAACCTTCAGAAGAGACCGAGTTCAACACAGACGAGGAAGACGACTGGCGGAACACAGGACGTGACGAGGAGCCGTTGGCCGTCAACGAGGGCGAATCCCTCCTTCATCGAGGCTTGAAGTCGTCGCGGGAATTCTTGCCGACGTCTTCTGAATCCTCGGAGAGACGACGTGACAATTCGAAGGCCACCGATGAGATCTTCACTGCAAGGACAGGTTTGTTGAGATAATCATGACGTCATTGGCTCAGTGGACATTTTTACTAGATGACGTCAGAAGCTCAAATATTTGAAAATGACGTCAGAATCACAAGAAAAACATAGAAAACATAGAAAACCGTAAAAATGACGTGAAAATTCGGGATTATGATACTTTGAGAACGAAAAAATAGGATTTTTTGAAGACATGTAGGTTTAATATGACGTCATTGATAACATGTAGGTACAAGATGACGTCATTGAGAACATGTAGGCTTAAGATGACGTCATAGAATCAAAAAAGGACAATTTGTTAACTTTTACATTTAAAGTAACGTACCTTCAAATCACTAAGACATTACCCTCGACCTATGACGGCACTGATTATGATTGATGACGTTGTCAAGTCAAAAATGACATCATTTGCCATTCAAAAATTTTTCCTTGAGCTCAACTTTGCAGACCGTCCCCGCCAACTACCGGGCCTCATCGAATTTTCTTGATGCTTAATAAATTTTCAACATTTCTGAATCTCTGTACAAATGTACATATTTATTGAATAAATTTTTATTTTCATGTGAAATTAACCGATTTTTGGTAGGAGAAAAAACCCGGGACCATGCATCACAGACATGTTCAAAAAAACTGTACAATTCTAAAACTATAGAAAAAGGTTTGAAAAGTGACAAAATTACATAAGAGTTTAAAAATAATGACGTCATAGAGCTGATTTATGACGTCATGAGTCGGTATTTAAAAAATAATGACGTCATAGGAGTGCTTGATGACGTCATAAGTCCTTTTTTACTTTACATGTCAAAGTTCTGGGTGGATAGGAGAGCTTTTTAAAAAATAAAAAAGTGAAAGGTTGCTTGGGAAAACGATGACGTCACATAGCTTGGTAATGACGTCATTCTATCGACTTTTCATGAATTTTAAGCAAAATTAGCTTTTAAACAATTAATTTGGCAATAAGCGAAAAAGATTGCTGTATTTTAACTTGTTGCTCGGGCCGATAAGCAAATGATTTCATGACCAGATGCCGAAGTTCTGGGTTGCAAAGCTGAAAAATGGCTGTTAAACGCTGATTTTCAACTCAGTTTGAAGCACTTGGGAAGACTTGCAACCGACTCAAAGCGGTTTGCGTTATCTCTGAGCCATTCCAAGTGCGACCAGGAGGTCAAACTTACCATATAAATCGGCATTCTCAAGGCGCAGGCGAGTACTACGAGAACTGATGAGAAATCCGTCGCCAGCATGTATTCCGGCATGAACCTGGAAATAATCAATCAATAATCTTTTTCGTCTTATTTTAGAAAAGTGATGAGTTCGTCAAGACTTTCGGAGGTCTCTGACCTGTCTGCGCCCTCTTTTCTCTAACTGGTGTGATCATGAAAGAGAGAAAAGAGGGCGCAGACAGGTCAAACAAAAAATACACAGTATGACCTGTCTGCACTCTCTTTTCTCTAAGTGATGTGATCAGAAAGGAGAGAAAAGAGGGCGCAGACAGGTCAAATGAAAAATATACAGTATGACCTGTCTGCGCTCTCTTTTCTCTAACTAAAATGACCATAAACGAGAGACAAGAGGTTTCAGACAGGTCAGATAGTTCAAAGTCAAGTAAGGTCCATAAAAACCCACGATTCTTGAAGAGACTGAATATCGATAAATTCCCAGGCAGTTATGACCACATTTAGTGCGTTGGAGCAAAGATACACAAAACAGACGAGAAGGAGGGTCCAGGTGGCTCTCCGGACGTTTGACTGGAAAAGTGTACTGTAGAGCGTTACTGAACTTTTTGGGATGGTATAAGAACAGTGGACTCGAAAAATGACATAGTTTTTTTTAAATTACAGTCAAATTATAATCTCGAATAGAATTTTGGAAGGCCTTACTGTAGAGATTACTGTAGCTTTTGATGCTTACCTCTTGGGATACTGCATCAAAGCCTTCAGAACTACAATACTCATCATAATCTTCTTTCTCCTAGCTTACTGTAGAGCATACGGTAAGCTCTTTTCCCTAGCTTATTTTAGAGCCTACTGTAGGTTCTTTTTCCCAGCTTACTGTAGAGCCTACTATAGGCTTTTTTCTTAGCTGACTGTAAAGCGTACTGTAGGTTCCCTCCCCTATCTTACTGTAGGTTCTTTTCTCTAAGTTGCTGTAAAGCCTACTGTAGATTCTTCACATCAGATTACTGTAGAGCCTGCTTTTGGCTCTTTACACTAGCTTGCTGTAGAGCCTACTGTAGGGACTTATCCATGGCTTTCTGTAGAGCTCACTGTAGGGTCTTTTCCCCAGCTTGCTGTAGTGCCTACTGTAGGTTCTTTTCCCTAGGTTACTGTAGAGCCTACTGTAGCTTCCTATGACATCATTTCAGGTTACTGTACTCAAAAAAAAGCACCAACCTTGCTCCTCGCATGGATCGAGAACCGTCTCCTGGGTGACGTCATCATTTTGGCCTTTCTCATTTGCGTTTTCAGAGCCAACAGGGTCTTCACGTTAATTACAGTAAGAATAGCGAATGGTAGGAAAATCGTGACGATATTCCGAATCCAGAACCGATAAACAGTTCCGTAGGCCACCGATTGTGTGATGTTGGTCATATCGACGTAGACTTCTTGGACAGTCCCCTGGAAATTCAAAAAAGGTTTCGAGAAATGGTTTTGGGGACTTTTAGGGACGTTAAATGAGCCTAATAACTCCTAAAAATGACATTAATCGACTGAAAAACTTCCTCGTCAAAAAAAAAAAACTTTCACAGCTATTTTTCATGCTTAGTGCGCTCCGTTGATAAAAATACACAGTTTTCGATAACTTGAGATTTTTTTTGAACCACTGCAAGCCCTCACTTCCATCTATTAGAAAACCTTATCGCGGTCTCAAAAAAAAAATTTCACAGCTATTTTTTCATGCTCAGTGCGCTCCATTGATAAAAGAACAAAATTTTCGATAACGAGAGTTTTTTCAAATCACCCTGAGCCCTTATTTCCATCTTATCCAAGCCTCAAAAAAAAAAACAGCTTCTTCTTCCAAATTCCATCAAAAATTCCATTTCAGACGATAAAAAAGTCTATTGGGCCCTGAAAAACATCCCCTTTTTGTTCCTGCTATAGTAGTTGGAAGCTCGGGAAAATTGAATTAAAACCGAATTTTCATGGCGTCTTTTTATTCTAGCAGTTTGACTGGTATACTATACGGATTTTCAATTGAATTTTTACGCCAAAAAAAAATTTTAAAATTTTTTCAAAGGTTCAAAAGTTCAACTAGGAGCTCCTAATAATCAAGAAATTACAAATTTAATCCCAAATTTAATCTAGATTTTGAACTAAAAACAAAATTTCATGGTTTACTTGAGTATGGAAAACCATGGAAAACCATGAAATTTTGTTTGAAACTCAAGTTTTCCTAGAAATAACAAGAAATCCCTGAACTTCAAAATGCACCCGACCTGAAGCTACTTACGCTTCGAGCCATTCCAAATGCGACCAAAACTTTCTAGAAGTTTCAAAACTCACCACACAACTCGGATCTGGATTCGGATAAACGTCCAACTCTAATAAAATACCGCCTTTGGTCAGGATTCCCAGTGCAAGGCAGGCTGAAAATCTTCCAATTTCAAAAATCATCCCGACTTGAAGAAGTCTGACATGTCTGTGCTCTCTTTTCTCTCACAGTGAGAATACGAGAGAAAAGAGGGCGCAGAGAAGTGAGACATGTCCAAGTGTTGCGACTTACCAACACAGGCGAGGCCTCTTTGGGCTTGAAACGGTTTCTGAGAATTACTGTGCACCGTAATCAAGTATCTTTCATAGGCGGCCGCGACGAGGATGAAGCTGAAAAAAGTTATAAACTTCATTCGTCTCGACTTGTTACTGTCTGACCTGTCTGCGCACTCCTATCCCTCACCGGTGACGTCAGAGAAACATTTAAACAATATTTGAGGTATGTAAGAGATCAGAGGGCGCAGCAAAGTCAGCTTTCCCCTTTTTTTGTTTTTTTTCTTGAATCATTTTGCCAAAGATGAAATTTATTTCTCATACATCATTCCTATGTGACTTGTCACCGTTTTTTGTCGCAATTTTATGAAAATTCAAAGATCGCCCGACCTGAGACGACTTGCGCGCGAATGCATGGGAAAACATTGAATTTAAGCTGTTAAGATATCACGATCTTTTTTTTGAAGTCACATATTTTCGAAAAATCGAAAAGTCGATTCCAAACTCTCTTTAACATTTCCCAATACGCCCTTCGAAGTATTCTGAATTTTGAAACAACCCCACAACTTTTGATTTTTAACTCTTTTTTTCCGTTTCAAAATCACTATATTTCATATTTTTTCCTCACCCCTCAGGGCTCCAAAAATAGCCAATTCTCACAAAGAACCACCTTTTTGGCCTTCCAATGTTCATACCAAAAACATTTCGGACTGAATCATTATAATAAGACTACACAGGAACTTCTCTCTTCTTTTCCTAATGGAAAATCAGAGATTAAACGTCTTTGTCCCCTCAAGCTCCACCGGTTCCTTTGACTGAGGCTTTTGGTGTTCGGTTTTACTGGGAGACCAAAAATATTTGGTCATGGAAAGGCTAAAAGTTGGTTCTTTATAATAATCGGTTATATTTAGTTCTCTGGAATTTCGTCTTGACAAAAAAAATTGAAAAATTACTATAGGGGTCACTCAAGCTTCAGAGGCTTATAAATCAGACCCCTAAGAATCTTGTTGCGTACAAAACTCTTTTCGAAAACTACCGTAATCCATTTCAAGAGAAATACAGGAGCTCCGCGTACTACAGTAGATAGATTTTTGATATTTCGAGGAAAAATGCTTTTTATTGCGTGCGAAACTCGCTTCATAAGCTACCGTAACCAATTTTATAAAATAATTTCGCTCTTCTCTTATAATAAACATAAGTTGATAAAGTAATGCCTATCTATTAAAATAAAAAGTTTATGCGTACAAAACTCCTTCAAAAAGCTACAGTAATCCGAAAAAAAAACACCTGGCAGTATAAAGCATTGTCTATCTGTAAAACTAGAACTTTCATTGCGTACAAAACTTCTTTAAAAAGCTACAGTAATCTAAAAGAAATAATACCTAGCAGTAGTCATCGAAACGTGCGTGATCGTCAATCCATAAACAAAATATGGCCACCAAGCTCTTGCCAATTCGATCCATTTCGTCCAATCCTTAAATATACCGGATAGTTCAACTGGTTAGACTCTAACTTGTGGGCAAAAGGGTCACAGGTTCAATCCCCTGTCCATTTTTGCCATTTTTGTACACCCACCTTTAATGAATCGACCAAAATCACAGGCATGTAGAAAACCGACACGACAATGTCGAAAAAGCACATGGCCAAGATGAACTAAAACATTTCTTTTGTGGAGCAGTTGGTTAGAGTCTTGACTGCGGATCAAAAGGTCACTGGTTCGAAACCTTCTTCATTTTTGCCATTGAGAAAAATAGAAAAGAAACCTGGAAATAGCACTGGAAACATCGGCTGCTTTTGAGAAGGGAAATAAATAATGTGACATTATTGACGATCGATATTATTGATATTGCAGAGCCTGAATGAAACTCATTGATGGATTGTTAGCTCAAGTGGTCGATTGAGCTTTCTCTAAGCCTTGAAATGGGGAAGTAATTTAAAATTCGATGCTTAACGAACAGTGGCGTATCTCTATAGCGACCACTTGGGAAATTCCTCCCTTAAGTGGCCACTTCATTTTTTTAATATTTAAATCCTAGGGGTCATTAAATGTACCTTGTAGTTTGATGTAAGCCTTTTTAAAACTGAAATTTCGAAAATAAAGAATATTTCGCATTAAGAAGCCCTGCTTCCCTTAAGTGATCATTTCCAATACAAATGACGCAAACTCAAGGGTTCACTGAAGCAAATATCAAAAACTTAATGATTAATGGTCATTCTAGAACAATTGCTAATTTTAAGTTTCTTAAGTGATCACTTAAAAAAAACTCACCGATACATACAAGAACCAATGAAGTCACTGATTTCGGTTCGTCATCTTCACACATCTCCCACTAAAATCAGAAATACAATGTTTTATAATAAAAAAAGTGAAACGACAAGTTGGCGCAATCGGGAAGTGAGTTATCTCCCGCAAGAGGTCTCTGGTTCAACCCCCAACAAGGTCAGATTTTTTTGCCATTTATTTTTGCAGGCTTGTTTCAAGATGATAAGATTCTCATTACAGTTTAGTGAAGGCTATAATTGAAAAAATGCTTCAAGAAGTAATTGGTAAGATTTATCTCCCGCAAGAGGTCTCTGGTTCAATCCCCAACAAGTTCAGATTTTTTTTTGCCATTATTTTTGCAGGCTTGTTCTAGGATGATAAGACTCTCATTACAGTTTAAGGAAATTTTAATTTTTAAAAAAAGGAAAAAAAAAGTCGTACGATTTCATGTTATCGCTCGACAGGGATCTGGTTCAATCCCCAACCAGATACGATTTTTTTGCCATTTTTTCCTTCAGGCTTTCTCCACGGTGATCATTTTCTAACAAAAACTGAGATTCTCCAAAAAACAGGTATGGAGTTTGAAGCATAACATTAAGGTAACAGAAAGCCCAAGAACCAACAATTACTCTTTAAATGACAAATTCGAGAGACAATTAGATTCGCAAAATTAGTATGCATAGTAAAATTGGAGGTTCAATGAAGGATCTTCTTTCATAGATCACATAGGAGAGTTCTGCAAGGGAAATTCTCGTAGGAAATTCGAAAAGAAAATGATCTGGTTCGATGGAGGGGAGGAATCAAAATGTCGCTAAAAGGCCAATAGTTCAATTCCTCTTGAAACGTATTTCTTCTGGTTGACCTTATAAAAATTCATTTTATACTTTTCGAACGTGTCCCTATAGTTTTTCCAAATCCCTTAAGAATTTTAGTTCAAAAAATTTTCCATTCAAGTGGTCCCTCAGGGCTTCCTGTTTTTTTTACTAACCCAAACATCTTTCTCTTTTTTGAACTCCCTGGAAACCACTGAAAGTTTCAAAAACTCGAGTTTCTTTTTTTTTGAAAACGGTCATAAATCACGTTTTTTTGTGAATACACCATGGGACCTTTCTCTTTCAAGACGTAAAAAAAGAACAAAAAATGAGATTTTTAGAGGCGACGCCCATGGGAACCGAACAAGCGAGCTGTTTAGCCATGCGCGAAGATCTTAGCCATCTGACCGATCATTAATTTTTGTTAAAAACTTTTTCGAAGCTTCTGAAAAGTCATGAACCCCATACGTCTCAACAAGACTTTTAAAAGGCTTATTACTATTTTTAGGGTTCCAAGGATCAATTTTTGGGTTTTTCTAAGGTTCAACTCTACTTTGAATTCATGAAATGGTTCCTAAAAAGGTCAAATACCTTTTTGAGGTTTACAAAAGGTTTCTAAAACCTTCTAAAAAAACTCAAGAAATTCTCTTTCCCAAAAAAGTTTCTAATTTTTTTTCTTCCGGAATCACTGTGTCATTTTGGGTTATCAAAAGTTCGAAATTCATTAAAAATAACAAAAAAAAATGTCTCCTAAAAAGTCATTATCCTTTTTAAGATTTCAAAAAACTACCTAAACCTCTGAAGACCCAAAAAGGTATAGGAAACCTAAACTTTACCTTTGCTCCTATCCTCCAGTTCAAACCTCCCATGCAAAAGAGTAAAAAGAAAAGTCAGGAAAAAAATGGAACGATTTTAGAACGAAGAAAAAATTGGGCAGGATCAGGAAACGCCGGCGGAACTCGTTGGAGCCTCGAAAGCCGCGAAACTTTTGAGATAGGAGGGGGCGGGACTTCGGGGCCAAGGAAAAACGGCTCGAATGACAAGGAACTTTCAAAGTTCGACTATTGATATTTTCTTTGGGTTATGAGATTTATTTTTTTGAAAAAAATAATAATTAAAAAGAAAAAAATCTAATAAAAAAATTGTTATAAAAACTAGTTTTTAATTCATTTTTTTGAAAACTTACTGAAGGAAGTATGAATATTTAGATCCTAAAAAAATTTGAAAAAAATGAAATTGAGAAAAAAATCCTTGTTGGTTTAGAGCAAAAAGCGCCAAAAAAAGTCATTTTTTTCAGGAAAAAAAGTTTTCTTCCAATTTTTTTATTTCTTTTTGGAAAAATCCAAGGTATTTGAATAAGAAATAGGATTTTTTTATTGACTCTTGAAGTAAAATTATTCATCATCATCATAATTTATTCAATACGAATAATAATACAGTTCAAGGGCCGAAAAAGACCTCTAACAGAACCAATTTTTTTAAAAAAAGGGAAATTTAAACATTGAAAACAGCAACAAACCGTTTAAAAAGTTAGAAGATATTTTTAAGAAAGTCAGCGAGAAGATGAGGGTTGTTTTTCTAAATAGATTTTTGAATCGCATAGAATCATTACATAGATCAAATACAACATCGGGAAGGGAGTTCCAAACATTAATTATTCTGATACTAAAAAACGAGGCAACGATGTTACTATTATGTCTTATATTTGAACGTAAATAATAGCGATGGCGACGCAGCGCACGGACACGGGGGAAAAAGAAGAGACTATCGAAATCAATGGGGACTTCTCTAAGTACAATTTTATAAACAAGAGACATGTCAAAGATGAGGCGTCTTGTCTCAAGAGTTTTGAGACTATTTTCAGATAAACAAGTGAAATAAGAGTGGTAGGGCAAGCCGCAACGATGGTAAGCTCGGAAAAGGAAACTTTTCTGAACACCTTCAATCAAACAAATATTGTGAGAGTCAATTGGAGCATAGACTACAGAACAATAATCAATAATAGGACGAATATACACTTCAAAGCATTTTAAATACAATGAAAGCTCAGTGGATCGAAACACGTTAAACATAACATTTATGCGACATTTACACCGTCTGCAGATTTCAGATATATGATCATTGAACTTAAGGTTATTTGAGAAAGCTACACCAAGATCTCGAACTGAAAGTTTAGGCTGTAAAGCCATGTTTGAAATTTTATAAGAAATATTTGGGTTACGTTTTCCGAAATGAATAGAAAAGCATTTAGTTGGAGCTATAGCCATTTGCCATGTTGAACACCAGTTTTCAAGTAATTTGAGGTCTTCTTCGATGACAGTAGAACTAGAGGTTTTTGTGAGCGAAGAAAAAATTTTTAAATCGTCAGCATAGAGAAGGGGCGCAGAGCGAAAGTTATCCGTAATGTCGTTAATAAAAAGTAGAAACAGAAGGGGTCCGATGACCGACCCCTGGGGTACGCCGGAGAGTACAGGAGCGGGGTCGGAAAGTACTCCAGAAAGAGAAACACACTGCACACGATTCGTCAAGTAGGATTCGATCCAGCCAAGAAGAGGACCACAAATGCCGTAAAATTGAAGCTTGTAAACAAGTTTAGCATGAGAGACAGTATCAAAAGCCTTGCAAAAGTCAATATAGATAGCGTCCGTGCAAAGGTTACTGTTTGCATTTTCAAAAAAAGATTTGCACAATATTGAATTAGTTGAATAGACGTGTTATATTTAGGGCGGAATCCAAATTGGTTAGAGTTTAACAAAGAGTTAGAGTTGAGAAAAACGCTGAAATCATGCACAACTATTTTTTCAAGACATTTGCAAACTGAACTGGTTAAACTAATTGGACGGTAATTTGAAGGGTCAGATCTACTTCCTTTTTTGTGTAAGGGTTTGATAATGGCTTTTTTCCAAACAGATGGAATTTGACCAGATCGGAGAGAGGCGTTAAAAATAATAGAAAGAGGATAGGCGAGAGATGTGGAACAGTTTTTGAGCAAAATGGAGGGGATTTCATCCGGAGTAGTGTTACATTTAGAGGGCATTCTACGAAGAAAAGCTTCTATTCTGTGCGCTGGGAGATCTATGACAGATAAACGGTTAGATGTTTTAGAAACACATGGCGGAGTTTTTCCGTCATCGATTGTGAAAAATGAATGAAATTTTGTAGATAAGAGGTTAGCTTTAGCGAAGTTGCAGGTAAGTGCCTCTCCATCAGAGGTTTTTAGAACGTTGATATCATCCTCAGACTGACCACTCAGAAGTTTGGCATGCTTGAAGAAATTGTGTTGATTGCCTTTTTGAACTAGGTCTTTTTCTATTTTTTTCTTTTCTTTTTCTATTATAAAAAAATTAGAAAAAAAGCTTTTCAAATTTCAAAAATTTCATTTTTCTTGAATATGTGAGTGCTGAGAAATAACCAAAAAAATCAGCTTCTCATGAGTTTCTGCAAGTAAAATCTGTAGAAATAGCTCGATAAGAAAGCTAGGAGACGCATTGTGCAGATATATAAGTTAAGTTGAGAAAAATATATATATATATATATATAATCAAGTGATTCCTTAAGGTAGAGTTCCTAATCCTCTAAAGCATCATTAGACTTTAGTTACGTGTCAAAATCAAAGAACTTCATGTTCTTTTCACGAAAAAAATGAATAATTCATCGCATTATTCAAATAGAAACAGTTATAATAATATTCATTTCAGACTTCCAGTTATAGAACCAAAGTCAAAGAACTGAGTTTAGGTGTTCTTTCACCTTTGAAAAAATGAATAATTCATTGGGATCCAACAAGTAGGGGTAAAGTAGTTCATTAGGGCCAAGAATCGACTCAAAAAAGCACAAAAAGGACAATTCTCAGACAAGGAACTTCCAATTTCTTTTTTTTTTCTTTTCCTCTCTCAATTGTGAAGAAATAATTTGGCCCTTCTTTAAGTTTGATGTTCGTTAAGGACAAAAGGCTGGAGGAAATAGAAAGAGAAACTAGAATTTTCTGAAAAAGATTTCGTAGAAAAAAGCCGACAAACGATGTGGCTGAAACTCTAGCTGAAAAATTCTCAAGCCTATTTTTTACCCGAAAATGAAACTTTTCATAAGGAAGATCGAGGAAAATTGAATTTTGTTCACTCGGAGCAGAAAACAAAGGAAAAAAGAAAAGCCAGAGTTCTTTGTGCTCCGAGTGAGCTGAAAAATGTGAGAATCCGTGCAGGGGATAGGAAAAAAAACCATGAAAAGTAGGCGGAGTTTGGGCTGAAAACGGCAAAAACCAGCTCAGGATTCGAACCTGTGACCTAAGCGTCCATTTCGCTACTAATAATTTGAGATAATATGGCAAAAATGTAAAAAAAAAAAAGACGAAAAAAGTAATTTTTAAATTCATGAAAGGAATCGATCCGGTGACCCTTTGCACGTAAATCAAACTAACTGACTGAGCCAACTACTGAAGCTTTGAAATTCAAATCCTACAGCAATGTTACTTGAAACTAGCTTGGAGATTCGAAAGAAAAGAAAAAGAACAAAAAGGTGGGCGGAGCCTTGCCGAAAAAGAGGCGGAGTTCATTCTGCTAATCCCTTTAGTGCTCATTTTGTTTGAGGCTATTTTTTCATTCTCACATAAGGAGACACCCGGATTTTTGAATTTTTCTTTTTATATCAATACATCAAATCTTAGGTTTGAAAAACGCGCATTTCAAGTGGCCTCTTTAGGAGACTCTCGACTTTTCTTTTGTTTTTTTTAATCTTTTTTGATAATTATAAAAATGAGCCGGAAATTCGTAGCTTCCTTGAGTAAAAAAACATCTGAAGTGATCCCTGAAGGGAGTTCTTGGCTTTGGCCTCAAGTGGTCATTTCAATTATGGTCTAATTCAAATAATACCTTTTTTGTTTCAAACAATAGTATAGGATTTTCAATAATTTTGGAAAATTTCCATTAATTTTTTGTTGAGAGGTCGGTTTCATTTTTCATTTCTAATTTTCAACCACAATTGTATGTCAAAATTGACGAAAAGCTAAATTTTATTCAAACTTGAAATAAACAGAAACGAAGATCGTTGATCCGAGATCGAAGATGGTCGCCCACGCGGGACTTCTCGCATGTTATGTCGGCACGTACTGAAACATAACAATTGAACCAATTCTTTAAATAAATTTACTTACATCGTTGGCTGGACTAATGAACCCAGAGAAGAAAAGGATGACCTGGGAACAAATCATTCTTGAGTCGGGGTGATGGTCAGCAATTTCTCCCACAGGCATATTTTGAAGGTCGTTAGAACAGGGATTATTCTTCCCAATTGCGATTCCGAGGAAGTAGCCATCAACAGAAAATATTCCGGAGCCGCTATCACCCAGTTTCCTGTGTGCAGTTCCGATGGAGAAGAGACCTAAAAAAACGATTGATATCTGTAAAGTCAAGAAGTTAGACATACCTTGCCTCTGGGATGTTATACCGCTTTTCCAACAGGGCTGGCGATCAGGACTGATGCTGAGTTGCGTGTATGCCTGGCCGCTGAACATCGGCTCCGAAGCTCGCGGAGAATTCGGGAACTCTCCCGAAAGTAATTCGAAAATCATTACATCGTAGAGATCGGAAAAGGCCATTACTCGAGCCTGGAAAGCAGCTTTATATGTTTCATAATTGGAAAAGAAAAACCTCGAATTGGATCGCCGGATCACGCAGATTGTATAAGATCCCTATCTCATCCAGCTTGAATTGCGAGTTTGATCCATGGCGGAACGATGCCGCTTGAGTTTTGTTGAATGCCACGACGCATGGATGAGTGAGCGAGTCGGGCTTCGAGGTGGTGAAGACTGATTTTTCGATGTTATCCGCGATTGTTCTCTCCATAGGATATTAGTAAATCATAGGGATATTTATTTTAAAATTTATAAGGAAAAGGAATAGCTTCACAAGATAGAAGAAGTAGGAAAAGTTGTTAACAAACTCAAAGTTAAGGAGAAAATAACAATGAGCGGATGGGAAATCAGGTACGACAAGAACTACACAGGAATATCAAGACTTCTCTATTCACAAAAGTTGATGGAAGAATGCGATGTTGCATTCTCTCGCCTTCCTCTGCGTCTCTGCCTTCCTTTCTAGCGTGCGTCTAGTTCAACTGTGGCTCCCTATAGTGGATCTTAAAGGATCATTTAGGAGGTCCTATAGGGGCTGCATTAAGGGGTCCTTTAGTATACCTCCGTAGAGGGTTTCTTTTCTCCCTATAGGACTTACTACATCTTTTCCCAACTGCGAGTGTGCTCGTTCACAGTGAGGAAGAGAAAATAAGGTCTCACAAATAGAAAGAAAAATTTCCAGGGCAAAAACGTACTCCCAACCAGGTCAATTTTTCGGACATGTGCCGAAAAAACACACCTGAACAAGAAAAAAATTGGTTTCCGCCTGCGTCACTTTTTTGGCTC
Source organism: Caenorhabditis auriculariae (assembly GCA_904845305.1). Lineage (NCBI taxonomy): Eukaryota > Metazoa > Nematoda > Chromadorea > Rhabditida > Rhabditidae > Caenorhabditis > Caenorhabditis auriculariae. The sequence goes on along the minus strand of CAJGYM010000021.1, from coordinate 741,815 downwards.
TAAATAAAAAGCAGGTGAAAGGACAATCGAAATTTCAAATTCCTCTTCCGCTTTCGGGCAAATGAAAAAAATTCCGTAGGCGGACGCTAAGATATTCATCATTTTTTGGTTGTTTTATCATCTTTCAAAAAAAAAAAACTGCATCTTCAAAAGCTTATCCATGCGATAATGCCTCTTATGAACTGAGCCTTAATCACGTTATTCACATTTCTCTCGACAAAAGAAAAAAGATATAAGGAAACATTTGTCAAAAATTAATCATGCTAGAATTTCTTCAAGTTATACTTTGAAGCGAAAAATTAAAAATCTTCTTAAGAAGCAACTTTAAATGTAGCTTCTTCTATTTGAAAAGCCACTGAAAACTTAGATTTAAAAAAATGAAGTGACCTCTTTAGGGAATATTCTTAAGAAGCCCCCCTCACTTAAACTTTCCCTGAAGTGGTCCCTTGAAACAAATACGACTTAAGAGACCATTTAACGCTGACTAATGACAATTCAGATAAAAGAAACGTGTAGTGACCACTTAAGGGAATATTTTGAAGAGAGCACCCTCTAAATGCATCATCTCCTATTTCCAGAAAAGATTAAAAACTGGCCGAGTTCCAAAATTTTCTTTTATTGAAGCACTTGAGTAGCCGCTTAAATTTTACCTAAAGTAGTCCCTTGAAAAAAATACGATTGCCCACGAGCTGCGTGACCCAGGTTCGAACTCATTGTGAAACGCTTTTTTTTGCCATTTTTAACACTACAATTTTGCTAAATTTTTCCGTTTGTAGTATCATTCTTTCGATTATTTTCCGCTAAACCTCGGAAATAGAGCGCGAAACTTCAAAACAAGCGAAAAAATGGGAAAATTCGGGAAAAATCCTGACTGACAGGTGATTGACACCTTCAATATGACCAAGCAACTGTTATGTTTTTTTTTGGGATCAAAATTCGTTTTTTTCAAAAACTTTGATGATTGTATCTTGGTCAATTGGCTTGTTTGCATCTCCATTTTCCAAGCCTTACAAGTTCGATTCCCCTCGAGGGAGGATATTTTTTGCAAACTTGATAAATTGGATCACTACTTGACCAAAAGAGATAGGAAAAAAGTGGTTTCACTTCCGGGATGGGTAGGAAAAATTGAAAATTTATATAATTCTGAGTGGCGAAAAGAGCAAAGTTTGCCTCATAAAAATCAAAATTTCAAAATCTTCCCAATGAAATTTTGAAAAATTACCCTGAACTATGAAATTTATGCGCTCTATAGATAAAACTAATGTTTCTTATTTAAAATTTGTATTCCGAACACCATTTAAAAAAATTTGGGCCTTGGCGAACCCAATTTCCCTCGGAATCAGACAGGATTTAACCGACAAAAATTAGAATAATGAAAAAAACGGAAAATATTGTGTCAGTGGCAGACACGGAAAAGCAAATTCGCCAAGAAAACAACCGAAAATATTTGGTTTCCATTTGAAAATTGGATGCAAAATTGGTGTATTTTCAAGGAAAAAGTGGCTAAATTTTGGAATTTTCAGCCTCATCAATTTGAATGGTTAAGTGCATGTGTGCTCTACGGGCAAAGGCCGCGATTTGTGGAATCAAATCTGTTTTTTTTTTGGAAAAGAAATGGATAGTAGAATGGGACAGAATAGAATGTATTACTAACAAAAAAAGTGAAATTTTGAGCTTTGTCCATAGAGCATGAACGCACCTGAAAAAAAGGCCTATTCAAAAAGTTCAACTCAAAAAAATTTCAACTTCAAGCCTCAAAATGTATCCCCTATAGAGAAAAAAATTCATAGCAAAAAGTTCAAATTAAAAATCCAAAGTTCCATAAAGATGTCCTTTAAAAGACAGGTGAATTCAAAAATAGACAAAATTATCAAATACAGCTGCTTTGAAAAAGTACAATTTTTAAATTTCATATTTTTTGAATCTCATATTTTCCTTTTTTCAAGGCTTGGCATTCAAAAAGTGATCAAAACACAAATAAATCCCCTAAAAGAATCTTAAAGGCCTCTGGTCGCATGTAGAATGGCTCAGTGGGCGTTCCCCGTGTAAGTCGGTTCATGGTCGGGGGCACCTTTTGAGCCATTCCTGGTGCGGTCAGAGTCTGAATCAAAGTACGAAAAAAAGCTGAATTAGCCCCGTTAGGGTGCAATTTTTTTCATGCAAAAACTTTTCTACAAAAAAACAAGATAAAAATTTATTCGAGTTCGATAACGAGTTAACGGAGAAACACAACACAAATTTACAAAAGAACGAACATCGACCAATAGAAAAAAACCTACTTTTTTTCAGTTTTTTTAAGTTCCTTATAAGAGAAAATAACACAAAATCGTGGCACACGTAATCGATAAAAATAAATGGGCTTGGGGGGTTAAATTCTGTAAAAGCTCCAAATTTTAATCCGTTGAAATTTTCGAAAATATACAGAATTTACATGAGTTCGAAGCCGGCGCCGGCGTTGATTGCGTATCTGAAAAAATGAAAAAAATAAGTTCAGTAGAGCGCATTTTGGATTTAAAAATGGCCTAATTTTTTTTAGACCGTGGTAAGCTTGAAAACCGGGTAACTTCTTGAAAAAAGTGAAAAATTATCGGTAGTCTTTTTTGAGCTAATCAAGTTCATTTTGCCTTGAAAATTATAGAAATTTCGGTAGAGCGCGTTTGAATCTTCAAAATGGCTGAATTAAAATTTTTTTTCCACTTTCATTTGGGCTAGGAAGCTCGAAAGCTCGGATATTTGCCTAAAAGGGCGACACTATTTCGGTAGAGCGCATTTTCTTTTTAAAAATGGCTCAACTCTTTCGCCAGACCATGGTAAGCTTGAAAAACTGGTAACAACTTGAAAAAGTTAAAATATTATCGGTAGAGCTTTAATTAAACTGTAAAAACGATTGAATTCGCGGATCTTAATTATTTTTGGCTTGAAAATTGTAGAAAGTTCGATAGAGCGTGTTTGAATTTCAAAAAACAGCTAAATTAAATTTTTTATACTATTCTTTGGGCTGGGAAGCTCGAAAGCTCCGGTATTTGCATAAAAGGCATCCTTTCGATAGAGCGCATTTGAGTTTCGAAAATGGCCAAGTTCGAATTTTCAACGATTTCAGGGTTAAAGAACAGCTTCTCGTGCGAAATCTTGAAGCAATTTTGGGTTTTCATGAAGGCAAAATTGAAAATAAAAATGCTAAAACAATTCTCTGCCATTGAAAAATCGTCGCACTGTTCAAAAAGGGGCCCCAAAAGCATACACTCTAGTTTGCAAGCTCAAAAAAGAGTCAAAACCAAAATAACTCTTATTATTGCCCAAAAAGAACATCCAGTGAGTCACTAAAAAACGAAAGAGCGCTGTAAACATGGCTAGCTAGCCGCTTATGATGTGGAACGCACGTGAACCTCGAAATTGGCCGTATTTTGAAGGCGAGTCTAGACTTTTCCAAACTCTTGTAAACAATTGTTTCTTTCCAAACTAGAAATTCTGTGGGGTGCAGGTATAAATCTACATAGTGTCACAGGAAATTTTATCGATAATCAGCAATTTCGTCAAAAAGTTCAACGAGCGAAAGAGTTGGCCAACAAATGAAAAAGGCATTTTGCTTCAGGAATCCCCTGAAAATTTGTCAGATTGATGTACAAAAAAGGATTCTGCCTGTCTCAAGCTGCACAACTTTCCAGTTTTCGAAAAATCAGGGTTCGGAACCCGGGATGACTTTTACAGTATCTTCAAGCATTAGAAAAATCAGTGTTCTGGCAAATTTTCACGAAACTTTCAAATTGAAATAATCATCCTTGTGAAGCAAAAAAAAAAGGTTGACAGGTTTTTTTTAAACTCATGATCTTTCTGGAGGAATTTTGAGAATATTTATGAAAAAGAAAAAAAAATGAAAAATTTGTGAAAAATCAATCCCAAGTTTATTGGAGCGCGATTGTACTGCAAAAACAGCCTTGAGCTGATAAATCAGTTTAAAAGTCGCATTTTTTGGAATTTCTATCAGAAAACCATCATTCCTTGTTAGGACGATCTATTTTGAGCCCAGTTCATCAGAGCGCACTTGATCATCTAAAATAGCCTCTTATTATCACCTGAGCTTTTCCTCCAACTTTTGCCTCGACGAATATTTGGGCAACTTGAGCATGTTCATACAGGTGGCACTGGTCGGCAGGGATTCTTCCTCATTGATCTGAATTTTCGACTTATTTTTCCTGATTAAAAATGATAACCATTACCAATAGAATGCCCAAAGGCGGGTAGAGCTCTTTGAAGCCTTCGATGGGCGGTCGAGAGCAACCGGTGATAAATCTAGGATACGCCAATTTTTCTTCTTTCTATTTGGATTTTCAAACTTGAGCAAGGCTTTTTTGTCCTCGGGGAGCAGATCACCGACGACCGACCAGAACATGTTTGCGTAGGCTTCGTCAGAATGATCTGAAACATGATAAGTTTCATATAAGGTAAAATAATCTTAATATACTTCTGAAAGGCCAAATTTCAAAAATCCTTTTAAAATTTTCTCAGTTTCCGTACATATCCTCAAAAAATTTCTTGGTACCTCGAATATTCGAAAAAGCACAATGACGCCGCATATCTTCCACATCAATGTCCTCTTCGTTGCCAGCGATTAAAATCTGAAAATCAATTGATCCTCTAAGTAATTCTGAGCTAAAATGAGCAACGGAATCCCCTAAACCGACCTGGATCTCCGACGGCGAGAACATGGCCAACCATTCGATATTGATGACGTCACTGACACCACGTCGCATCGCTCGAACCATCGGATCGAGCTGAACATTTTCGAGTGAAGCAGGTGCACCCTCCCCGGAAAATGGCGCACCCTGAGCTTCAGATGGTAATTGACGTAGAGTCGGACGTATTCCTGGACGTTGTCCACTGCAACGCGGATGTTGCTTCCATTCGGCTTCAGATTGATCGTCTGGAAAATGGAGTTGTTTTTTTCGGCGCAAGTGAGCTCTAATGAACAACCAAAAAAGCCGCGCCGCGACAATTTTTAAAAGTGCGCTACATCGCTAAAACTACCTATTCCCGTTTAAAAAAAAATATAAAACTCCAATGACTGAACTTACTTATGAGTTCTTAAAATTCAGTTCCACTCTTTCAATCGAAAGTTCGCTCCAATGATAAAACTGCTTGATTTTTTCGGATCCAACCAAAAATAGCCACCCTTTCAATGGAAAGTGCGCTCCAATGATGAAAATACCTGCTTTTTTTCGGATCCAACCAAAAATAGCCACTCTTTGAATCGAAAGTGCGCTCCAATGATAAAAATACCTGCTTTTTTTTCGGATCCAACCAAAAATAGCCACTCTTTGAATCGAAAGTGTGCTCCAATGATAAAACTACCTTATTTCTTCGATTCCAACTAAAAATAGCCACTATTTCAATCGAAAGTTCGCTTCAGTGATAAAATTAGCTTTTCCCTTCAAAATTTTCCAAAAATAGCCGCTTCAAAAGTCACCTTCAAGACGCCCAACTCGTCGATGACGATGCTGAAATCCAGTTGGAGGTCTTCCAGCTGTTCCGAGCTCAGGAAGGACAAGTTTCTCAGCTGCCTGAAAGCCAACAAAATCTTCATTTTCCTTCCGATTCCAACTTGAAGAGAAGCGGATCGAAGCTCTTCATGTGCTGCAGGTCGACGTCTTCGGCGCCCCGATGATTTCCCAACAGTTGGATGATGAAAAACTCGGCGAATCGCAGTTCCGCCAGCTGTTTCTCGTAGATTGACTGGAAAATTGAGCCGATTCATCAGTTTTCCAAGAAATTTAGGCCTACTTTCGCCAGCATTCTGCCCAGAAAATGAAAATGTCGATAATAATCGCTTCCGAGGACCAAAGGGGCAACTGGATTCGGGTAGAGGAGCCTGAAAAATATTTCAATTTTTGGTGAAAAGGGTAGGGAAAAATGGCCGTTTTTTTTTTAGGAAAATAAGAGACTTGGACTAGAAAAGTAGTTCACAAGATGCAGAAAGAAGCTTAAATGAAGGAATCACCATCCGATTTCCGAAAAATTAGGGTCTGGTCCGTTTTTCTCGACTTCAAAGGGTGGAAATTCCCTAGGAAAAAATAGCCGCCATTTGAAAACATTATGCGCTCCATCGATAATTTCAAGGGATCGGAGCGATGTGGACTAGTAAGTGTACAGAAAATGTAAAAATCATTTTCTCGACTTGGAAATTTCCCTGGGAGAAAATAGCCGCTATTTGAGAAAATGTTGCGCTCTATCGATAAATTCTGGAAACTGGGCGACTTGGACTAGGAAATATATTCAGAAGATGCTGAAAGGAGCTAAAATGAAGGAAACGCCTCACAATTTTCGCAAAATTGAGGTATAGTCCGTTTTTCTCGAGTTGGAAGGGCGGAACTTTCCTAGGAAAAAAAAGCCGCTATTCAAAAAAATGTTGCGCTCTATCGATAAATTCTGGAAACTGAGCGGCTTGGGCTAGGAAACTTGTTCAGAAAATTTAAAAAGCAGCTGAAAAAAGAATTCGATATCCAACTTTCGAAAAATCAGAGTATAGTCCGTTTTTCTCGACTTGGAAAGCCTGATAGGGCGTGTTTTTTTTTGTGAGTTACAGGGGTTTTTTTTCCAACTCCTATAGGGACCACTCTGGCGTTCCTAACTTTTTCGCGACTTCTCTGCGCCCTCCTCGTCTCTCGGCGACGCTCTCATGTTGACGTGCTATTTTGTGTTTCTCTGACCACGCCGGTGAGGGAACAGAGACACTCGAAAATTCCCGGCTGGCGAAAAAAGGGTCCTGGCACGATAATGAAAGAGATAGCGCCTGGTTGGTGGAGAGCGCAGACAGGCCCCGCCCCTTAGGGTCTCAAGTTAGCCGTGAATCGACTATAGGAATGGCATGAAAAAAAAAACGAAAAAAAGCTCAAAATATTGAAAAAAAAACTGAATCAGGAACGTGGATATTTTAAAAATCCCGTTTTCCCAATTAAATATGACACTTTTCACCTATCATGGGTGTACTGGAAGACGCCGCGGCTGGGTTCAAACGCCGTTTTGAGCAACTCGCTGAGGAACTCTCTGAAATGAATGAAGCCATAAGGGTGTTCGGATTTCTGAGCACCTGAAGATTCCACCGCCATCGACGCCTTCCTCGTTGATTCCCGTCCAATTGACCATTCTCACGAGCATCGGGCGTCTCAGATCAATGCCTGAACGTGGACACGAACTTTATTCATTTATTCCACTTTTTTTTTTACTATTTTTGAGCAAATTTCCCAAACTCTGAAGCAAACATTATCTTTAAATCAAATACTACAGTAGCCAGAAGGGGCGCGCCGTAGCGCAACAGGTTGTGTGCCTGTCTACGGTCCACAGGGTCACAAGTTCGACCCCCGCCTCGACCCAACCAAGGGGTTTGAAAAATGTTGGTAGTTGGAAACCACGGTTTCATAATGCCCAGCCGTCACACACAAGGACGATGTCACTAGAGCCAGTCCACTGATTATCAGGATAGGACCCCGGCTAATCGACTTGAGGCGCCGACGCCGCTCAAGCGGTAAAAAGACTTAGGAAGAAGACTACAGTAGCCTGAAGAAAAATATCCAAAAAAGGCACATTTTAAAGCTTCAAACGGAATTTTGTGATTCGAAAGTTCAAAAAGAGAATTTCTACATTCTTCCAGACAAGTATATGATTTTCTCAGCTTTTGAGAAGTAACTGCGCTTTTTTTTTTCAAAAGTACTCTCCAACAAAAAAGACCTTCTTTTCAAGAAGTAAATATTTTTTTGAGGCGCAAACTTTATCAAAAAAATGCTTTCTAGGACTATAACAATTTTGATTTTTTTCCTTTAAATATTTGCAATATTTCCTAAAAAAAGCTCATTTTTTCACTCTTTTTTTTTTGATTTCCAGCTTTTTCGGGAATAAAGCGAGCTCAAAAACGGACTATTTTCAGGAACAAATGCCAAAAATCATTTTAACTAAGGAAGTTTTTCAACTCGCTGGTTGAACTTTCGATGAAAATTTGCTGAAGTGTATTTTAGAACCCTCTTATTGAAGAACAAGTAAAGAATTTCTCGCATTAGATCTTTTTTTCGAGTTATGGCGCTTCAAAGTCCGCAAAATACGCAAAAAATATGCCAAAAAAGTGCTATTTCAAGTTTTTGAAGCGTCTTCTCGTTCCCTAGTAAACATGAACTCCTTGAATTTTCTTTAAAATCTCTAAAAAATCTCGAAAATTCCCCTTTTTCTCTGATATTCATGTTCAAAGAGTTCACACAGAAGCTTTCTGAGCTCTTGTAAATTTCTACTTCCAAGAACCACTTTTCGAATAAGTTTCGAGAAAAAAAAAACTATATCTTCTTGATACTTTCACTCAGGAGCACATTTTCTCGCTCTTTCTGTTCAAAATGTTCTTTTTTTGGATGTACTTTTGAGCAAAGGTCAAAAACGGACTGTTTCCAGGAACAGGTGCCAGGAAATCGAAGGAGTCCTCGTAAATGTGATCCCTGCGGACAGTGATCGAGAGGCCGGCGTTGGCATTCCAGGCCATTTCCGAGTGGCTGGCGATTCCTTCGTCGAATCGATTCTGCTCCAGGAGTTCCGTAAAGATCTGAAAAATTTGAGATTCTTCATTGAATTTCCTTCCAAAACCTTCAATCTCTGAGTGAACGGAATGATGAATGGGATATTGCGGACTATACACAAATTTCTGGCCTCATCCGGCGTCAAATCGTCCTGAATTTCGATATATTTTTATATTTTTGACATGAGATTTTTTCACTTGTTTCTCATCGTCACTAGAATCCGAATCGTCGTCATCTTCGTCAGTTTTCGCCAAATGTCGTACGAAAGAAAAACCACTGGAAAATAACAAAAATTAGTAAAAAGTCAACGAAAAATTCGATTTTCTGAACAAAAGCCATTCCAAATGCGACCAGGATATTCTAATCACTTCCAGTCAAGGTCTCATTTGTAAGACTTTTCTTAGGTAAGATTAATTTCCGGTTTTTTTTTGTTTTTTGAGGCTTTTTGGCTGTGTTTGGAATGGCTTTTTTGAGACTTTTTTCCTACTTTGAGTGATTTTTTGAAGGCTTTTTTCTCGCATTTGGAATGGCTTTTTTGAATGCTTCTTGGCCGCATTTGGAATGGTTCTTTGAAGGCTTTTCGGCCGCATTTGGAATGGCTTTTTGGCCGCATTTGGAATGGTTTTTTGAAGGCTTTTTGGTTACATTGGGAATGGTTTTTTTTGAAGGCGTTTTGGCCGCATCTGGAATGGTTTTTTGTAGGCTTTTCGCCCGCATTTGGATACCTTAAAATACATCAAGAAAATTATTCAGCTTCTAAAGAAAATAATGAAAGAAGTAAAAATTTTCAATTTTCTCGCTGAAAAATTGAAATAAACCTGGAATTCTGCCGTTGTTGCTCTTGATACCGGCCACCACGTCTTCGAGCTGTCGGGGCCCACATTCCCCTGGCTATTACTACCTGCAAAAGTCCAGGTAATCACCTAAATCGTACCTTTCATTACTAGTTTACCTGTCTCTCATGGTCGCTCCAGAAGCCTTCCCGGAGGAATTTCACTCGAGAATCTTTTTCGTAGACCACTCGCATCGTTGAAACGACCGCATCACACACCGGTTGCCATTTCTGGACATTATTATTGACAAAATTGAGAATAAATAAGAAAATGCAGCTTTCCTATCAAATCAATTATTTAAAAATCCTAAAATGATTTTACCATTGATTGCTCCATTTCCAACTAGAAACTACTCCACGGCGTTTTTTTTTAGTGGAAGAAAATGCAAAACCGAAAACACGGTGGGCGGAGCCACAATATTCACCGTTCCTACGTGAAGTCATGGGATCGGCTCTAAGAGCGGGAAAAACAGGACATATTAAAGGCGCAGGCCACCGTTTTGCCAAAGGTCTTTGAGACAAATCGAAATTTCTCTACATAACCGCAATTTTCTGCGCGAAAACGGCGCGGTGCATGCACACGACACACGGCGCTTTACGGACAAAAAGTGGGCGTGGCGTCGTGGAAAAAAACGCCGTGACTCAATCGTGTTGTTCAATTCCGTTTTGAACTGGATTTCATGATAATAATGACTCTACACTTCCGACCTAAAATTCAACCAGGATATGAAATTTCAGCCGAAAAAACGGCAAAAAGGTATTTTTTGTAAATGTTCAACTTATAATATGGCGCAGAAATATCCAATTCAAAACATATTCTTATCCCACAACGTTCCCAAACGAGGTCGAAAAAAAAATTTGAAATCTGAAGTACGCAGCCAAAGGCGATCGAACAAACAAGTTCTTAACGTTTAATACTCAGTTTAATTATGACGTCATTTTATGCTGAGCGCGCACTTACTTTTTTTTGTGAATTCAGAAACTTTGACGCCTCACCTTATTAGGAATGCCGTGATCCCTCCCCATACAAGAGAACTGTTTTTAACCCCCCGTTGAACTTTTTGATGAAACTTTGCCGGGATGTACTTTAAGGCATGCTGAATCCAAATCAAGAATGGAATTTCTTGACTTTTGCCTCGTAGTCGAGTTATGACGGCTCAAAGTTTGCACGTGAAATGAGTAGAACACAGCAAGAAGGAATGTGCCTCGCGCACGCGCCCTCCCTTCCCATTAGCCGGTTAGTGTAGTGGCTAGCGTGCTAGCAGTGCGCAGACTATGTTCAAGGTTCGAATCCACTCAACGAAAATTTATTTTTGCTATTTTTTCCTTGGAAGAAATCTATCGAAATGTTAAGCCTTTTTTACTTTTTTCCTTCGAAGGGCACATTAAATGCTTCTTTCCCACACACACACCTTTTTCAAGGCCTTCAGGTTTTCCCTTCTTTCCACCGACGACGAATAACCAAAGGCGTCGGCGTAGACCAAGTTGATCAACTGCAGACAAGAGTCTCTGTAAGATTCAAAATCTCATTTTTTTTTTTGAATTTGCAACCTCAAGACTTTCAGGACATCCTCGAAATGGTCAATGATCTTGGCCGCCTCGAAATCCGCGTCGGCCAGGGCGGAGACTCGAATTTTGATACAATTGCAGAATAATTTCAAGCCGGCTTTCATTTCTTCGCGCGCTTCCACGGCGATTGGCACAATTGACGCTTGAAAAAATCATTTTTTTTCCAAAAATAATCGGCTTATTTTTCTCACGTCCAACCGTAGAAATATCATTTTGGAGGATAATTTTCACCGGGCCGCCCAATTCCAATGAAGGTCCAATGAGGAACTTCCAAAGGCTGAAAAAAATAGAAAAAAATCGATTTTGAAATCTTCAAAAAAAGTAGAACGCTTTCTTGGTTCTTAAAAGGAAAAAAATTCGAAAATCAAGGTAAATTTCGTCACCTTTTTTAGCATAAAACTTCATTTTGGAACACAATTTTCCTCATGAAAAATAAAAATTGGGTTATTCTGTGAACTTTTATATATTTTTTTATACGGAACTTCTCATTCCCTATACCTCGAATCTCAGGAAAAAAAGTAAAAAAACTTGAGAAGAATTTATTTTTTTCTCTTTAAATCCAGGTTAATTTTGTTGAGTGAAACGAAATTTGTTCACTTTTTAATAGGAACTTATTTTGAAACGCCCGTTTTTTTATAAATTAAGCATGTCTGTTCTTTTTAAAAAAAAATGTTTCAGAAAAACAGTTTAATATGAAACTTTTTTTCCTAAATTGAAGGGTATTGAATTTTAAACGCCTAGTCAGATTCAGAAGTTTCCACTGCGACCTCAGAACATTCTCTAATGATACTGGAAAAAACTGCTTAAATTTCACCATCTTTTCCAAATTCAAATTTTAAAAACCGTCTAAATTTTAATTTTCGAGCTCTACCACCTCATTTTTCATCTTTATAAAACCCACGATTGGACAAAAAAGGCGGACGAGGAGAGCGTGTCGATGACCGGCGCCAGTCGTTCTTGGAAACAAACGATACTCGTCACCCGCATATTCTCTTGATTTACTGAAAAAAAAAATCGTATTTTGATACATTTTCGTACAAATTTTAGACCAGAAGGATTCCTGATAAAATTTAGAAAAAAAAACTCACTAAACGCATTAAAAAGAAACCTAAGGCACCGCTATCCGCCTTTAAAATCTTTAAAAAAATCAAGAAAAAAAGGCTTGAAAAATTGAAAAAAATCTGTGATAAACTATATAGCCCAATGCCTACAAACTTTAAAAAATCTTAAAAATCGAAGAAGCCTAGAAATTTGGGGAGAAGTTATCCTGACACGATTGGACTTTTTTTTAGCTTCTACAGTAATCTGAGTTTCTACATCTTTAGTAGACTTCTTATTACACTTATTAAAGGCCCATTCACTTTTAAAGGCGCATTCAACATTCTTATTTCACTTCTTAAAGGCGCATTCTCTTTTAAAGGCGCATTCAACATTCTTATTCCACTTCTTAAAGGCGCATTCAACATTCTTATTACACTTCTTAAAGGCGCATTCCCTTTTAAAGGCGCATTCAACATTCTTATTACCCTTCTTGAAGGCGCATACGCTTCGAGACCTTTCCTGTGCTCCTTTAAACATTCAAACAAGCTATTTGAATCCGCAAAAGCTATAGCTGATTCACGGCTGGCTTGAGCTATCGAAAAAATGGTCCTTACACGCAAATACACGAGACAGCGCCTGGCTCGTGGAGAGCGCACACAGGACACGCCCCTTAGGGTCCCAAGCAAGCAGTGAATGAACTATGAACCCACCATAAAACTGTACAAGCTTCTGGAAGACGTCAGAAGCGACGAAAGCGTAGACCCTCCTTCTCAGAACAGTCAGGGAGGTTTCGACGATTGGGGGCGGTTCTCTGAATTGAGCACGGGCTCGAACTCGCGCAGCCGCTTCCTCGGCCTCATCGTGAAGCTTCTCGGCGGGAGTTTGGGTCATCAAGTTGGCCAGGACGTCGAAAGTGGCGACTGGGTTGAAGGAGACGTCGCCTGGAAAACAGTTCATTTCATAAAGAGAGCTATAAACGTTTCATTGGAAACACCTTTTCTCTTACGGCTACTAAATGAAACCCCTACAGGGATCATTATTGCAAGCTTCAGTGGGCCCTAAAAGGAACTCTATGGTTGCCCTATAGGGATCACTCTGGAGCTTCTAAGCACAAAAGAAACTTGAAGGAGACTTTAGGAACTTTAGAGAGGTCTTTATATGGGTTAGGGGTCGAAAATGTGGTCCCCTATAGGGGTTGAGGGTCTGGCCCCTTAATTCTTAAGTGGTCCCTATAGGGGTCGTTCAAGTTTTTTCAAAAAGGTTTATTTTTTTTGTGTTTCGCATGGAGTTCATAAAAATTATCATCTAGTATTTCTCCTATAGGGGTCACTAACTAAAATCACTACAGGGACCATTTTTGCAAGCTTCAGTGGCCCCTATAGGGATTAGGGGGTTAAGCAGCCCCTATAGGGTCCTGGCTTTAAGGGGATAAGCAGTCTTTGTAGGATCCTGAAATTAAGGGGATAAGCAGCCCCTATAGGGTCCTGGCTTTAGGAGGATAAGCAGTCTTTGTAGGATCCTGAAATTAAGGGGATAAGCAGCCTCTATAGGGTCCTGGTTTTAGGAGGATAAGCAGCCCCTATAGGGTCCTGACTTCAGGGGTATAAGCAGCCCCTATAGGGTCCTGAATTTAGGGGGATAAATCGACTAGCATGTTCCCTATAGGGGCCACTGACTAAAATCACTACAGGGACCATTATTGCAAGCATGAGTGAACCCTATAGGGGTTTGTAAAGTGCTCCCTAAGGTTGCGCCTGTAGGGATCACTCTGGAGGTACTAAGAAAGAATCTTGGAGAAGTTCCTAGCAAAAAACAGCTATAAAAAACCAACAGTTCATTTCAAAACCGACCACTTTTAACAGAAAACGAAGCGGCGCTCGAAATCAAGGCTCGAAGTCGCCACAATTCATCGGCCGTCAGTTTCGAGGCACCAATTTCGCCGGCAACCTTGACAATTCTCACGAATACTTCCCTAAAATCACAATTTCTTCTCCGAAAAGTCTTTATCCATACCTGGAACGTTCCAAGAAGCTAACAGTCATCGGGAAAAAATGATTAACGAAAATCAATTGGTCAGGGACGGAAAGGAAAGCACGTAGGAACCGTTCGGCGACCATTTCATCGTCTTTATTTTTCTGTAAAAGAAACTATTCAGCTCAAATCATTGAGAGACTCTTTTTTACAGAATGATCACACTTTCAAACATAGAAAGATTTTTCGAACGCGAAAATTAAATTAAATAAAAAAAACACATTGTCCAAAAGGTTATGACAACTTTTCTGAAGAAAACCTTTGGCAAAAAAAGAAAGAAATAATTGAAAAAATGAAAGTACAAATTTGCTGTGTAAAAAAATTGTCTTTCCAGTAAGTTACTACGCTTTGAAGTCCGAAAAAAACGGGAAAAAAAGGGGGCCGAAATCTAATTTTGAAGCAAATTCCAGTAGTACTGTCCAAAAGGTTCTTTTAACTTTTCTCAAAAAATTCCGAGCAAAAAAAAAAGACTTTCAACTAACTGTTGCCATATTTTTACGTTAAAATTTGTCTTTCTTAAGAGATCCTACAGAAAAATTCGCTTAAAAAAACCCCAAAAAAATTACCCAAACTCGAATTTTTGAAGCAAATTTCAGTAGTATTAGCCGTAACTATTTTCAACTTTTTTTCCAAAATATTTTTTTCGAAAAAAATAATGATTTCAACAAAACTTTCTTTCCTTCTTTGAAATCCTACAGAATCCTACAGAAAAAAATTGCTCAGAAACTCAAAAATAACCGAAAAATCGAATTTTGAAAAAAACTTTCATTATCCATGCCCAGGAGTCTCTTTCAATCTCTCAAAAATATTTTTTTTGAAAAAAAGACTTTTCACAAAACGATGGCAATATTTTTAGGTTGAAAATTTTTCTTCTAGAAAGGTCCTTTGTTCAAAAAAACCGCGAAAAAAATCCAATTTGAACGCGATTTCTAATGGAGTACTCTCTTCAAATCACAGCAAATGAAGCAGAAATCACCTCGGAATGCAACAAAATGGGATAGAATCGAGTGGCGATTTGCCGGACACGATTCGGTTCCGACGGGGGCGATTCGGAAAATTCGGTCGGCCGAGGTTCGCAGAAAGCCGTCATCAATTTGAACATGGTCGTGAAAAGACCGTATTTGGTCGTGGCCCGGGCGACGGAATCATTCGTCAAGATGAAATCTTCGAAGAATCTGGAGAGGAACAAATGAAAATGATCATGAAAACACGCTAATTTTTAGTTTTTGTTGGATTCTTGGTTCAGAAAGTTTTAACCTACAAGAGAGGATTTCCTGAAAATCGGCCAGATCACTCCTTGATGTACCAAATGAAGATCCAGAAAGTCTTAACCTAAAAAACTCTCTAGTTTTTAAGAAACGACGGCTCAAAGCCTTAAAGAGGCCTATTTTCACGGATTTTGAAGATTTTTCTAGACTTTTAAAAGTCCTTTTCGAAAAAAAAAAGAAGTTTTGCTGATTGGGACTCCCAGAATCTTCTTCTGGAGTGTTCCGGCAAAAATTTCAAGAAAGTCCCAACCCACAAGTAAAATGACCTCCCTTGTGAGATAAATATGAATGTCATTTTTTTGAATTTTTTTAATTTATTTTTTTGAATTATCATTTGGGAAGAAATAGATTTTCCTGAACGTTAAAAAAAGAGTTAATGAATCAAATAATCAAATTTTTTTAATTATCTACACCGAAATGTTCATTTCGAAGCGGCTTGTAAACCTTAAATTCGAGTCATAAAACGTTTTTTTAACCAAAAATAATGCATCAGAAAGCATTTTATATTCAAAATTTCAATAAAAAAAACTCATTTAAAAGCTAATTTTTCAAAAAATTTTCAGGTCAAAACGCTTAAATTTATCAAAATTTACTTAAAAAACGAGAAAATTTTACAGTTTAAATTAATTTTGTCAAGTCAATTAATTTTCTGAAACCGTTCTTACAATTCCATTTACATTAAAAACCCTTAATTCATCCATTTTTCAAGAAGAAAAAAACTTTTTCGTAAAAAGCCACATTTTCCAGCTCTCATAAAATCTCAAAAACTTTTACTGATCATTTTTTTCAAGGAAAAAATATCTTCCTTCCAAATTTATGATATCAAAAAGCTATCCCAACTCAAAATCCCCATTTTTTCAAACCTCATCAAGGCAAAAAACGACGTTTCATCGGCCGAATCGTTGAAAACTCGCAAAATACAGCGAGCCACCAAGATCCGTGTCGGATTCGACACATTTTCCCGTTGTTCAGGCGAGATTCTCGCTATTCGAACAGCTTCGGAGCACACTTTCACCTGAAAAATCCATGGAAAAACTGATTTTGAATCGAAATAAATCGTTTAAAAAAATGAGAGGAAGAAAAAAATGATTAATTTTTGAAAGATTCCTATCAAAAAAACCTCATATAAATAAAAAAACTTTGGGCCTATATAAACGAAAAATGGGACGAGTTTTTTCGAAAATAGAATAAAACAGCTAAAAAATCTCAAAAAAACTTATTGAAAAAAATTTATCTTTTTCAAGAAAAATGACTCCTTTTTTTCCCAACTTTAGACGATATTTAATCTTAAAACAAGCAATTCAAGGATTAAATAAACGGAAAATGAGACGAACTTCTGTAATAATGAAACAGAATCGTTAATAAATCCCAAAAACTTGTTGGAAATATTACTTTTTTTTAAGAAAAATTCTTTTTTTCCTAATTTTAGACGACTTTTTACCCTTAAAACAATAAATTTGAAGCCTAAAAATACGAAAAAAATGAGACGAACTTCTATAATAATGAAACAGAATCGTTAATACATCCCAAAAAAATTGTTGAAAAATATTATTTTTCAAGAAAAATGACTCCTTTTTCCCAACTTTAGACAAATTTTTTTACTCATAAAACAAGCAATTTAATGATTAAATAAACGGAAAAATTAGACGAATTTCTTCGATAATGGAGCAGAATGATAATTAAATCCAAAAAAACTTGTTGAAAAATATTATTTTTTTTAAGAAAAATTTTTTTCATAATTTTAGACGAATTTTCACCTATAAAACAATAAATTTAAAGCAAAAATTTTACAAAAACCAGACGAATTTCTTCAAAAAAATAGCTGAGAATCTTCGAAAGACGCCAAAAAAACTTGATGAAAATATTTTTTTCGCTTTTTTTCGGTTGCAAAAAAATTCAATTAATTTCAAGAAAATGACTTTTTTTCTCAGTCATAGACGAATTTATACCCTGAA
Organism: Caenorhabditis auriculariae; assembly: GCA_904845305.1. Lineage (NCBI taxonomy): Eukaryota > Metazoa > Nematoda > Chromadorea > Rhabditida > Rhabditidae > Caenorhabditis > Caenorhabditis auriculariae. The sequence goes on along the minus strand of CAJGYM010000021.1, from coordinate 724,570 downwards.
AAAAATTAATCAAAAAAACCTACCAAAATTTTTGAGTTTTCTATGAGAATTTCTAACCATAATCAACTAATAAAAAAATCTGAATTCAGTATTTCTCACCAATCGCTGAATATCCAACGTAGAATGACGATAAAAAACGGCGATTTCACTCAATAAATTGCCAATTTCCTGGAAATTTGTAGATTCTTTTTTTTTGTTGTATGGTTTTGATACCGTAGGGCCTCCAGAAACGCCAATTTTCGCGTCGAAATCCTTCCTGATCCGATCGAGAACCAACTTTTGCTGCTGAAAAGCCCGGTAACGGTTCTGAATCTTCACCGCCGCGTTTTGTTTCTTCACATCTTAAAAAAATAGAAATTATTCATAGGAAACTCAGAAAAAAAGAACCATTTTGGCGATTTTTGCGAGCTTCTTCGAGTTTCAGTAGGAACCTTTCTCGTTCGTTCTGGAATTTCGAAATTATAAAAAATTGAAAAGTGAAATTAATCATATCCTTTAAAGGAATTTGAATTTTCAAAAATATTTTTTTAAATCGAATCATTTCAAATTTCAAAGGAGATTCATTAAAAGAGCCGTGAAAAAAATTGATTCAAAAAGCTTTTTTTAAAACGAAATTCCTGTCCCAAGAGTTCAAAAATCGGAAAGAAGACTGTAATTTTTCAGCTTAAAAATCGAAAAAAACTTTTTCAGAAAAAAAAACTTACTTCTAAAAATTTTTTTCTAGTGATTCTGAAGACATTAGCCAAACAAATTTACCAAATCTTATTCTAATTTCGAAATCATCATTTCAAAAATTATATAAAAACCATTTTTGAAATCAACAAAGAGCTTATTTCGTAATAAAAATGTCAAAAACTACCCCTGTTTTCTGAACGCTTTTTTCTGGATTTCAACCTTATTAAAAATAAAATATCCCATTCCAAACCTCAATCTACTTCTTGCAATCACTTTAAGATGCTAAAAAAGTTCATTTTCCTTCGAAAAAGCTCAAAAAATGAATGAAAAACGAACCGTCACCGGGGCGAAATACATCCGGAAACAGACAGTCGGATCAAAGGTCCATTAAGAAATGGAAACAAGACAATTACCCTAATATACAATTAGCACATGCGCGTCGAGCCGCGACGCACCGACGCCAACTTTTTTTGGGCTTGGATTGATATGAAAATATCGGACTATTTGGGACATGAATGAAATATTTCCTGTATCAAGTGGGGTTGCCAATAGATTAATATATGAACACAATACTAAAAGATGCTTAATTATATAATTTGTGGGACATTTTTAATGAAATCTAACGGAAACGGAGGAAATAAATGAACTTGAATCCGTTCGAAAATCAACCAATATGTACTGAAGTACCTGTAAAAAAACTAATAATAAAAAAAGATATATTCAAAAAGCAAGAAAAAAAGTCCCAAGTTTAAGAAATGACCCAAGTTCACGGTTTAAACCCTTTTTTTTCGGAAAAAACTGAGAAATTGGTCTTTTTTTCCCTAATGCCATGTACACAGTAATTTCCGCGAAACCCAAAACTATGTCTGACCCTCCAAAATTCAGTTATCTTTTTTCACTCTCTGACGGCTTTTTTGAAACTCTGACAGCCACTTTGAACAGGGCATGAAGAAATCTAGAAATTTTTCTTTAAAAATGATTGAAAAAAAGGGAAAAATTAAACAATGCCAACTCGAGAAAAAAAGCTTGAAATGTCTTCCTAATCACAACAATTATAATGAAAGAATTTTAAAAATCGCAAAACCAACCAAAGAAGCCAACATGGCGTCCTGCTTGCGGTCCCGATGAACCGAGCCGCTGAAGAACGCCAAGTTGAACGACGACATTGTCCTTTTTTACACTAATTTTTCGAATATCTTTTTTATTTCCTGTAAAACCTTGTCCTGAAACTATTTTACAACAATGAATACAGATAATTTCTTAACTTGCTTTGAAAAAATTAAGTTTTTATGAAAAATATTTCGAATCCGACGCTCGTCCACGGATCATCTTCAATTTTCTTGAAATCCATCAAAAAAACCAAGACGAAAAAGCATTCATTACCTATTCTGAAAAAAATCCGAAATCTGAACCCGAAGATTACATTATATAATTTCTCTCTTTCCAATTAAGGACTAAAAACACCAGAAATTACAACTGAGCAAAAAAGGCAGGAAAGAAGGGCCAACAAAATATTTTCAAAACGGTTCCCTAAAGGAGAAGAAAGTAACAAAAACAAGAAAAAAAGGGTTGAAAATTGAAATAATAATTATTCATCGTCGTCGTCGTCATCGTCTTCAGCTTGGAGCCAATCGACGATCGGTTGCATCAAATTTTTCAACGGCGAATCCTGGAAAATTCAACTTTGATGTAGCTAGGTGGCTTTAGAACAAAGGTAAACACCTTAATCTTCATTTTTTTGAATTCTTTCAACCCCTTTGGAACTTTTTTTAAATAACTAACTAATCATTTAACCTCTGAAAAACTTATAGGCAGGATCAAAAATGATTGTTAAGGAAAAAAATCAGTTCCAGCTAATCATTTTGAAAAAAATCACATAAAAATTAATTTTCGAGCGACTTCTAGTTGATTATGAATAAGTTATTTAATATTTAAATTATTCAAAAACTTTTTTTCCTGATCTACTTTGAAAAAAACAAAATGACTTCAAATATCCACCGCAACAGAGGAAAAAGTTATAAAATTTTTTTGATCTAAAAATTTATTTTCGGATAAATTTCAGTAAAAAAATAAAGGATATTCCTAGTCATCCCAGAAATATATAAATTCTATAAAAAAACCTCTAAACTTAACGAAAATGTATATTTAATGAAAACTGGAGCCTTGAATTAAGTTCCAAAAAGATTTTTCAAAACTTCATGACCGCTTTTTTTTCCTGTTTCTAACATTTAACACTTCCAACAGTTTTTTTTCAATTCTATTCAAGCTCAAATTTAGTATTCCCTTAATAAATTTTGAAAATATTAATTTTAACAAAGGAGGCATGAAAAACGAACAGCGGCGATGGTATTGGCCCATTCCAAAATGGCCTCCTCGTCCAGGACATCCGCATCATTGTAGAGGAAATGCACGAGTTTCGGGACTTTCGGCCCGAATTCGGCTCTTTCCCGGTCGTACTTGTCCTGGAAATGATGTTTGGGTGTGCTTCGAAAAAGCTTGAAAACCTCAAACTTTGAAAATTTTTCAAACCCTCTCAAACTCATTTGGACCGCTCAAGACATATGATCCTTGACATGCTATATATGTTTTACCAGTTTATTTATTTATAAAACTTCGTATCGACTAGAAAAAAAAAATCTTTTAAAATGAATCATATCAGAATCTGAGATGGTTTTTGAACAAGTTCCTTTTTTTAAAATGTTCAAAAATAAAAAAATTTCCCGTTCAAAAAAATCATTAAAGAAAGATGGAAACGATCCTAAAAGGTTATAATCCAAAATAAAAGTCGAAAAATCGCAGTAAGTAAATAGATTAAGGGAGCTCATAGACATAAGACTCGAAAATGGGTAAAAAAACGGAAATATTTTAATTTCAAGCATTATTTAATATTTGACAAGTTAATATCGTTGGAAAAATTCCAAGCTTTTCATCAAACATTGATGGTCCCTAAGAGATCACTATAGTAGTGAAGACATCTTTTTAATGGCCCTTGAACATTAGCTTTATTTCGCGTAAGCCGTTTCACGGTCGGGCGCATTTTTTGAGCAACCGCTTAATATTCATAGTTATCCTAGAAATCTAAAACTCCTTCAAACGATACGAAAAATGGTATCTTTAATGAGTTCCGTTAGAACAAAGGTAAACTACTTAATCTTTATTTTAAAATTCTTCCAATACCTTGAAGCTTTTTTTTATAACTAACACATCTTTGAAGCTCTAGGCAGGATCAAAATTATTGTTGAGGAAAACTTTCAGCTAATAATTTTGAAAAAATCACATAAATTTCATCCTAAAGTTAACTAGAGCCTTGGAATAAGTATCCAAAAGCCCTTTTAAAGTTAGCCATTCCCTGTGAGCCTTTACCTCAACCGCGAGAAGCATCTGAATCTGGCACTTTCTCTTCAGTTCGATCTCAATCTTTCTTTGGCTCGGGGCTTTGGCCGCCAGTTGTTCCTCCGTCGACTTGTAGTAGTTCAAGAAGAGAGGCTTCCACTTGAGGACGAGCTAAAAACTCTATTTTTTCATGTTAGAAGGTTCAGGGGACCTTGAGGAGCTGGGCGAGTTGGTCATTGCCAGGAAGGACCAAAAAGGCGGCGAAGACGTTTCGCGCCGCGTCGTCCATGGAAACGTTGCACGCCAGACGTGACGAGTTGATCTCGAGAATCAGGTTTTGCATCTGAATTAGGAACTTTTTGAAGAGGAAATACATTTTTTTTCATTACCAACTGAGTTTCCATGGACAAAATCCGCTCCATGCTCTCCAGGACCTCCTCGTAGAACTGCTTCGTGCTATCATTGATTCCAGTTGAGAAGGCGTCGCTCTCTTCCAAGTCGCTGTCGTTGCACTGAAACTCTTCTTTCCTTCTATTTTTCGATGTCCAAACCGACCTCATCATCGTTATCACTTCCTTCCGAACTTTTCAGACGAGCGCCGTTTCTCCAAAAACTCTTTCCATTCCGAAGACTCCAGTAGTGAACATCTACAGTTTCAAACAATTTTTGAGATATTTTCTCTCTTTAAAACAATATTTTGCAATGTAATCTCCACTCCCTTAAGTCGAAGCTGGTCACTAGGCTTTTACGATTTTTGAACAAAAAGATACGAGGCTAGGAATCTTAATTCAAAACGAAGGAGACTAGAAGATGAGTTTACGGGGGCGGTCTTTTTACTTTGCGGTTGGGAATTTCCTGAGAATTGGCCTGGACATTCCTTGATGTACCAGAAAAATGATCCTGAAAATCTCAACCTACACAACTTCCTAGTTTTTAAGAAATGACATCTTAAAGTCAAATAAAACCCTAAAATCCGTGAAAATAGGCCATATTGAGGCTTGGAGCGCTCATTTCTCTAAAACTATGAAGTTGTGCAGGCTGAAACTTCCAGAATAGTACATCAAAAAAATTTTCTGGTCGGTTTTTAGGGAATTCCCAACCGCAAAGTAAAATTACCTCCCTTGTGAGAAGTCCTGGCGAAATTTTAGAAAAAAATCGAAAAAAAAAAAGGTATCCTAGTACCTTACTAAACCTTACCAAAGGATTTTTTTTTAACCCAAGAAATTCTAATAGAAAATTCCCTAATGCCTCAGAACATATCTGAAAGAATCAGAACATATCTGAAAGAATCAGTCAAAGGCGGTTGTTCGTTATAGCTTTTAAAGTTCTTGTTCACCGCCTAGTCGATACATCTATGACTAAACCAACAAAATAAATTATTTGATTTGATTTGAAAGATCCCAAAAATCGAATCGAAGTTTCCAGAAACAACATAAATTTTTCCACAAATGTTCTTACAAAAACATTAGAAATATTCCATAAGCTAGTGAGAACACCAAAACCAACCAAATTTGGGGGAGGGTCTCGAAACGATCTTCTCGAATTCGTCTTCATCGACCGCCGTGGAACAAACGGCGGTGAGTGGCGGTCTTTCCTCGCTTTCGGGGATTTTGACCTGAAGAAACACTTTTCCTTCATATTTTCCACAAAACTCACATCATTTCCGATCAAAACTTCATATTTCAGGACAACTCCATCTGGAATAACGACATTATCGCCAATAACGGCGTCCTCGATAACACAATCGGCGCCGATTTTGCATCCCACGCCAATAATGCAACGAGAAATCAAAGTGTTATCCCCTGAAAAATCGATTTTAAAAAAAGAAAAAAAGGAAATTATTTTTTTGAAAAACAAGTTTTTCAGAGCCCTAAATTCAAAATGATGGGGTTAAATCCAATTTTTTGAATGTAAAACCATGATAGTGTGCTGTTTTTCGTTAAAAACCCACCAATCGACGTCGTTTCTCCAATCGTAGAGTTACTAACAACCGAATGGGATCCGAAATGACACAATTTTCCAATCGATACGTTGAATTCTGCGCAGTCGGGACTGAAATTTTAGAATCATTCTTTCATTTCGAAAATTGGAAAATTTCAATAAAACCTACACAATTTTCGATGATAAACGTCCAATCGTCTCCTCAGTCTCTTCGAGGTAAACATTATGGGCACATGAGGAAAAAAAGTTCTCCGGTTTGTGGAAATCTGTAACTTCCTCATAAATTGAAATAAATGGACACGTTAATATGAATCGAAATCATTAAAACATTTAATTAAAACCGAATTTTGAAGCCATTTTTACACTTGTAAATCGGCTAAAAACACCTCAAAACATTCCAAATTTCCATTTTCCTTAAAAAAAAAAAGTAGTTTAACATCTCACTTAAAGATAAAAAAATCAGATAACTTCTTTTTTAAGAAATTTCCAACTTTTTATTCAAACCAACCGCTTTATCAGGCGTAATCGGGTAAAACCACCGTTCCACCAACATGATCGACAAAGTTAGGAACGAGTCATAGTCCCTGAAAAATCAAAAAAATTATTATCTCAATATTTTACTTCAAAAAAATCTTTGTTGCACATTTGAAAAAAATCACTCACGTCGCCGAAAGAGCCGCTTCATTGGAATTCAACACATCGACATGGATATTCAGGCCTAAAATGTCTTCTTTGGAGAGAATCTCCCTAACGACGTCGTCTCGTTGTTGGAAATCGAAATTATCACTGAATAACAGATTTTTTTATAAAAATTAAAAAAACGGAAAAACCTGAATTGGGTAGCAACGAGCCGGGTGCAAAATGCCAAGCCGCAGTCCAAAAGATCACGGCGGATATCGACGTCGTTGTAGAAATGGTCCTTAAAACGTGAATGGAAACATCATTTATTTATTATTTGAAAACTTGAATTTTGTTCAATTTGAATGTTTCTAGTTGCAGTTTACTTTTTTGGTCTGCTTAATACGGTTCAGCTTTTGGCGCTGCTTAATTTTTTTTTTGGCCTGCTTCTTTTTTTTTTTGGTCTGCTTAATTCGGTTCTTTTTTTGGCGCTGCTTATTTTTTTTTGGTCTGCTTAATTTGTTTTTTGGTCTGCTTAATTCGGTTCAGCTTTAGGCGCCGCCAAATTCGGACTTTTTTTTGTTTTTGGTCTGCTAAATCTCTCGGCTAGGTAGACATCCACTTGGGTTACAAACTAGGGGTTCATTATCAGATAACTTCTTTTCGCGTCATATAACTCTTTGGAAAATTATAATAACCAAATTAAATTTTTCGTGCCACCCCAAAACTTTAAAAGATAAATTATCTAGGATAGATGTTTGCGAACTTATTATCAACATCCCCAATCTTCTTTTATAGTTTATCTTTTTTTTTTTGTTCTTCTCTTTTTTTGCGAACGGTCGCCATGCTGCTCGTTAGGGCACCATATGACCTTCTTATCTTTGTTGTCTGTCCAATGTTATATTATTTCCTTTCTATCTGTACCTTAATTATTTGCGTTGTTCTGGCAATAAAGAAAGAAAATAAATAATAAATAAATAAATTCGGTTCATCTTTTGGCGCTGCTTATTTTGTTTTTGGTCTGCTTGATTCGGTTCTTTTTTGGCGCTGCCAAATTTGGACTTTTTTTTTTGTTTTTGGTCTGCTTCATTCGGTTCAGCTTAAGCGCTGCCAAATTTGGACTTTTTTTTTGTTTTTGGTCTGCTTCATTCGGTTCAGCTTAAGCGCTGCCAAATCTGAATCTGCTTTTTTTGGTCTGCTTAATTCAGTTCAGCTTTTGGCGCTGCTTAATTTATTTTGGTCTGCTTATTTCGGTTCATATTTTGGCGCTGCCAAATCTAGAGCTGCTTTTTTGGTCTGCCTATTTTGCAAGTGGCCAACTCTGATCATCCATTTTGAGCTTCAAAATTTTCAAACTTATAAAATTGGAAATGAAGAGAACATATTTTTTTCTTTTTTTGTAACTCCTATGGCCTCTCAAATAATTTTCTTCGGTTTTTGTAGAAATTGAATTAAAAACTTCTCAAAAATCCATACTTTCTCCTCTAAATTCAAATATTCCGAACCTTGTCAACTTCCAACTGACGAACGTTATTTGCGGCGTGATAAAGCAAAAGTTTTCCCGTTTCTCTTTGAATTCCAACGACGGATTTATCCCGATTTTCTGAGGCCGCATAGACCAAAGTCATCATATTGTCCACGTTCTCCGCTCTTCGTTTCCTTAAATCAGAACTTTATAAAGCCCTCAAATTTTATTTTGAAAAACCTAAAGTTGGAAATTTCTCGAACCAATGTCGATGACGTTACTGTCGCCGGGTTGGAAATTAACAAGAAATCGCCTGAAAGTAGAAATAAAAATAGATAAATTTTCTTTCGAACCTTTCAAAAGTTCGCGATTATGGATTTCTCTCAAGCAATCGCCAACACTTCGGGCTCCTTCGCAACCAATCACCGAGAAAGTTTGGAAAAACGGTTTCCAGTTCCTGTAAAAATTTATTTATGATCCTTCTTAAAAGCTCACTTTTCAACATCCTTCAGGCTTTCGGCAGTTCTTTGCGAAGATACGAGAAGAATATCTTCAATTTCCGTCCTTAGTAACCATGACAGTGCAAAGTCGACAACTGGAACGTTGCAAATGGGCAATAAGCTCTTAAAATTGAAGGAAAAAGAAATTAAAGAATTGTAATCAAGACTCACAATACTCTCGTTCTGCCGCAAAACTGGAGTGAAACGCTGATCGAAAATATCAGCGATCAAAACAGCGGTCAATGGTGTTTCCTCCTTTTTGACGCTCTTCTTAACAACAGGTGGAGCCATCTTTGAATGAAGCCCTTCAAAAACAACTGATTGCAGAAAATCATTCACACAACGAGAAGCGTATCCTTTTCAAATTTTTCAATACACGGCTATGTTTTCCAGCATCTCCTAGCTTAATATAAGTTAAAAACTGGTGAAAACGTGACAATCTAGAACGAAAATTCAGAAAAAAAAAAACGAAAAAAGAAAGTTGAAACCGTTAGTCGTGAAATAAAACGCTTGCATGCCTTGTGTGTGAACAACTTGGGCGACAGTAAACCAAAATATCTTTTTTTCGGCTCAACATACCGGCTTTTCAACTTCCGACATAATCCTATTTTCTCCAACATTGTGCAAAAGGTAAAATATATTTATACTAGAAACAAAATAATCTCATCAACTTCATAGCACTCCAATCGGAAGACCCGTTTGATAGGAAACATATGAGAAAAAGATAATTAGATTACCGGAAGCTTGAAAAATATGTATAAATAACCGGATAAATGAAGGCTAGGCAGAACATGACGAGAAATAATCAACGGAAAAAAAAATGACAAGTGAGCAAAATTGAGGAAGAAAAGTACAGATGCAAAATGAGGAAATTGAAAAAGTGCAAAAAAATTGGTAATTTTCAATGAAAGACTAGGAACCGGTTGAAATTACAATAGTTCAAAGTAAGTAGAACAAATGGCTTAAAATTTGAAGGAAAATTATAAAATCTAAAACTTTATCAGTGTAAATCTCTGTCCAGGTGTTCGAAAAAATAAAACCCAATTTTTTTAGCGCAAAATGCAAATCACTTTTTCCATGTGCTTTTTCGAACACCTGATCAAGGATTTATGAATAATGACATCATAAAATTAACTCTTATTCTGATCCTATCACGCTCTAGAAGAACAGCGGTTAGAGGCGGGACTGACAGCGACTTCCTTCGATTTTTTTTCACAAAGTTCTGGTTCTTCTGGCTTCTTCGGTGGCGTCATTCCGACGTCTTCAGACGTCACGTGAAAATTCGGCTTCGGTTTATTGACGGAGCTGACTTTGTTGAAAGGCAATGCGGCAAAAACAACCGGTAGGACCACGAGTCCGTGGATCATTCCAAGGAAAATGACGAGAATAACGACCTGAAAATGGATTTTTGAGAGGAGACAGCTTAAAATGAAGTATTAAGTATGCTCTATGGGCGTTTTTTTTCAAACCTACCTTAACGAAAACTTGCACCATGTAGGCGTGGACCATCGCCAGGACAGAAATCGACAACATTGTCGAAGTACCAGCCTGAAACATGGGCCAGGCGATCGAAGCCAACGCGTGTCGTATGCGAGCTCGTTTTGTCTGCAAAAATATTTGGCTCAAAAAAAAATAATAAATGAATAATTACGTTATAATCGCCCTTGTAGTAATGCCAAGTGATATGAGCCACAAAGTCCACAGAGAATCCAATAGCCATCAAAAGGGTCGTCATCTGAATTTCAAACAGAAGAACTTTTATGGAATAGGAGTAACTTACTGAAATCGGATCCAAGTCGATATTTAAGTATACCAGGCAGCCAAATACACCTAGAAAAAGGTCATAGTTTGAAAATAAGAATTTCGCCGTAGAAAATACTTGACTCGATACTTTGGTCTGGTTAACATTTTGAGAAAATCTTCGAAACAGAATTTCGGTCTGCTTAACTTTTTGAGAAACACTTTGAAACAAAATTTTGGTCTGCTTAACTTTTTGAAAATATCTTTGAAACCGAATTTTGGTTTGCTTAACTTTTTGAGAAACACTTTGAAACAGAATTTTGGTCAGCTTAACTTTTTGAGAAAATCTTCGAAACAGAATTTTGGTCTGCTTAACTTTTTGAGAAACACTTTGAAACAAAATTTTGGTCTGCTTAACTTTTTGAAAATATCTTTGAAACCGAATTTTGGTTTGCTTAACTTTTTGAGAAACACTTTGAAACAGAATTTTGGTCAGCTTAACTTTTTGAGAAAATCTGTGAAAAATATTTTTGGTCTGCTTAACTTTTTGAGAAGATCTTTGAAAAATATTTTTTGGTCTGCTTAACTTTCTGAGAAAGTCTTTGAAACAGAATTTTGGTCTGCTTAACTTTTTGAGAAAAACTTTGAAACTGAATTTTGGTCTGCTTAACTTTTTGAGAAACTCTTTGAAACAGAATTTTGGTCTGCTTAACTTTTTGAGAAAATCTGTGAAAAATATTTTTGGTCTGCTTAACTTTTTGAGAAGATCTTTGAAAAATATTTTTTGGTCCGCTTAACTTTCTGAGAAAGTCTTTGAAACAGAATTTTGGTCTGCTTAACTTTTTGAGAAAATCTGTGAAAAATATTTTTGGTCTGCTTAACTTTTTGAGAAAATCTGTGAAAAATATTTTTGGTCTGGTTAACTTTTTGAGAAAAACTTTGAATCGTTTCTGATAAACTCAAAATGTGAAACAGCAGAATTTCGATTTGCTTTACTCTGTTGGATAAATCATCCTGAAAAAAAACTAACCCAAGTTAATAGACAAAATGGCAATGGTCGACGTCACGATCGTCACTGGAGAAGGAGTAAAGAGCATCAACACAATGATCATACACATCAAAGCGAACAGGACAGTTTGCTCAGTAACAGGAACGATTGTGAGAAGCTGAAACCAAACTTGAAAAAAAAATCGAAAAACCTTCATACCTGATCAGAATACATGCTGAAATCTTCATAGATCGTCAAATTCAAGTGTTGGTACTCCGATGCCATCTGACGCCAATTTTCCAGCAAAGCCAATCTGAGAAATTCTTTGACTTTATTGAGATTTTGAGGGATCCACCTGTCGCTCCAAGAAACGGCGTCGTGGAAGCCAGTAGAGAAGACAAACTTCTGAAGGCATTCAGGCCGTTCCGCGAGGCAGTCCCTAGGAAAAATGTTTCTGGAAGTTTGAGAATTAAAATTTACTGTGGATCTCCGAGGTTAACGAAGTGGCTCCAACGGCGGTATTCCATCAATTTGAAAAATTCGGGTAGGTATCGGTACTTGAACTCGATAGAACCATGTTCCTGAATTTGAAATTTATAAAGTTCTTTGCATTTTTTTGGGGCTTTTAATGAAAAATTGATTATTTAGGGCTTTTCTCCGAAATTTAATGAAAAAAAATTTTCTCCGGCTTTTAATGAAAAAAATTGAAGCACCAATGTGTGTCAACCTAAAAACTTTTTTGGTCTGCTTAAGTTGGCACTTTGGTCTGCTTAAGTTGGCACTTTGGTCTGCTTAAGTTGGCCCTTTGGTCTGCTTAAGTTGGCACTTTGGTCTGCTTAAGTTGGCACTTTGGTCTGCTTAAGTTGGCACTTTGGTCTGCTTAAGTTGGCCCTTTGGTCTGCTTAAGTTGGCACTTTGGTCTGCTTAAGTTGGCACTTTGGTCTGCTTAAGTTGGCACTTTGGTCTGCTTAAGTTGGCCCTTTGGTCTGCTTAAGTTGGCACTTTGGTCTGCTTAAGTTGGCACTTTGGTCTGCTTAAGTTGGCACTTTGGTCTGCTTAAGTTGGCACTTTGGTCTGCTTAAGTTGGCCCTTTGGTCTGCTTAAGTTGGCACTTTGGTCTGCTTAAGTTGGCACTTTGGTCTGCTTAAGTTGGCACTTTGGTCTGCTTAAGTTGGCCCTTTGGTCTGCTTAAGTTGGCACTTTGGTCTGCTTAAGTTGGCACTTTGGTCTGCTTAAGCTGGCGCTGCCAGTTTTCGCCCTCTGAAAACTTCCAACAGCTCCTCAATTCCTACCTGTTCCCCAACATACGGCAGGTAAGGCAGCAACCACATGTGCGTACTTGCTGCGCCTACGCTATTATTCGCCGTTTCAAACCGCCTGAAAATTTATTCCATAAATTCATTTAAAAAATTAAGCTATACCTCAAAATCCTCATAATCTCCGGCACAGCATCCGGCTCGCTCATATTTCCTGGGTTGTTGACGAAAATAGCGACCTAATCGACTTCATGAAATCCAGCAAAACAAATCAAGAATACCTGTCCACCTTCCTTGAAAATGACGTTAGTTTGAATTCGGACAAGTTCCAGAAGAGGTGAATCATCGAGGAAAAGTTTCTCAGAAGATAGACCGACCTGAGAATAAAAGTGGAAAATTTCAAATATTCAGTCCTACCTCGATTCTCATCACTCCCTTGATCATGACGTACCAATATGTGACCATGATAGCTAGAAAAAAAAATAAAATTATCCAGATGAGTTTGATTACCTCCAATAAAGAACTTGCTCCAGGTGGCCATGATAAAATCAACCCAAAAGTCGAGGACCTTTGTCATTACCTTGTTGAAGATTTCCATGAACTTGCTTTGTTTCGGTTTGACGTTCTGAAATTGTTAAAATGAGAGGAGTTATGGTCCTAATTGTTACCTTCTCCGGCTGAGGAACTTCAATCCACCAGAAATAGGCGTTCTTGTTCTCCGCTTCTCTTTGTCCACCCAGAACCAAAACCGCAGAGAAGAAGAAAATCTGATAAACGTAGTCATAAACCACGGCAACCGAGATGAAGACACAGAAGGTCTGTAAAAAATTATGTTGGTCATGGAACATTTTTTATAAATTCACATAAATCGCGGGTGTTGGGGTGAAGATTCCAATGCCAAAAGACAGAAGATTTGTCAAAGAAGTGATAGAAATGGATGGTCCGGCATCGGCCAATGTTTCAGCCATTCGGTCTCGAACAGAATTCCTAAAAAGAAACATTTCTTTGAATTATGTTGTTCGTATAAACTTGACGGAAGTTCGGTGCCAAGCATGGATGAAAATGAAGACGTCGTCAACCCCGATGGACAAAATCAAGAAGGGAACGACGGTGACGATGGGCAGGTATTCGAAACCCATCTATAATCCAACTTATTGATTTTTTGAAGGGTTTTTTTGATCAAATCACCCAAAAAAGGTGTCCAAAAGAGGCGCAAAGAGAGAGGAGCGGGCAAATGACGCCCAAAAACGCCTCAAAAGGCTTGCTCCTGACTGGATCTCGTTTCAAAGTTGTTATGACGGTGAAAGACAGGATTATGAGGAAAGTCACACCCATCAATGGCATCGCCAGGATTCCTGGAATGCTTTGGAAAATGAACAAAGAGTTTTTTTGATTTTCTGCTTCAAATTTTTGGTCTGATTGACATGATTCCGGTTTCATCGGCCCATTTTACCCTTCTTAGCTTTAAAAATTGACTCATTCCCATTCGACCTACTGAAAACATTTTTAGTGACCACTATAGAGGCTCGCCAAGGACTGCTTGGAGAGGACACTGAAGTGGCCACTAAACCCACCTCTATAGCGGCCACTATTTTCCGTTTTAGTGACCACTTAAGCAGTTTTTCATCCAGTATTCGTTCCAGTTACACTGATAATTTTAAAACATACAGATTGGACCAGCCATGTTGAGCCATGTACCCCTAAAGTGGCCACTAAAATTTTTATTGGTCTGGAAGTAGCACTTAGACTTCTATAGTGGCCACTAATTTTTAACCTCTTAAGTGTCCACTAATTTGACTACTATAGTGGCCACTAAAATTTTTCCCAGTACGGCTCCATCTCAAAAAATCATCAAAACTGAAATTTTCACCTGTCCTTCGAACTTCCTCCGAAACTAATCCCTCACTGGTGCAGTAAACCCGGATCAATGGATCGTTGATGGTTTCTTGCGAATATTCAAACACTTTCTGAAAAAAGAAATTCTTCAAAGGGAACGAAAATTATTGGAACCTTTTCCCACTTCTTCATTATTGTGAGAAGAGTTTCGTTGCTGTAAATTGCGTGGAAGTTGATAGCGACCATTTTGGAAGCCTCAACGATTTGTGACCTGAAAATATTGGAACTTTTGCTGTTTCATGTGAGTTACCTGTTGTTGATGGTGACTTGGAAGATATTATTGGCCAAATAAACCCGATGTCCGAAAACGTCCATAGATGGATAGGTCAGCTTCACATGGGCTTGTTGCCGGGTTTGTTGATCCCGGAACATGGTCAGAAAAATGTTAACCTTAAAAGGAGTTTTTTTTGAGAAAGTTCTATTGAACTCACAGCGTCCGAAGTTTCACATTGAGTTCCACAAAAGTCGGAGTAGGAGTAATTCCTTCCTTCGTGCTCGACTTGCAGCTTGTATTGAAGATAATCTTCGATTTCCAGCGCCTTATCGATGTAACTGAAAACTTTCAAAATGAACATAGTTGATATAGTCAATGTTTCCCGACTTGAAAGGCGAGTTAGGTGGGACGCGTAGCGTGTGCGTAGGCGGTTCTTAGCGCCAGTTCAATTCAATCGCCGCCGACTATTTAAAAAGCTCGGCAACCGCGTTTTTTTTGTATTTTCTTCTATTTTTTGATGCATACATGAACATAATCAATAAATAATTAAAAAAGGAGTGAAACGAGCGATAAATAAGCTCTCTGAATGCTCGCTGGCGGTTGAATTGAACTCGTGCCAAGAACCGCGTACGCACACGCTACGCGTCCCGCCCCTTGCCCCGCCTCCTTCGCCTTTCAAGTCGGGAAACATTGACTATAATATTGGAAGACGTGAAACTACACACAAAAATTTCAAAAAATCAAAGTTCAAATACTTATAAAAACCTTGTCATCTTTTGTTATTCTTCGAATTTGCAAATCCTAAACCCACAATTACCAGCAAATCCTCCTATAATCAACTATGAGCCAGCTTTTTTTCCCTGTTTCTAAATCGTTTTTTTCTGAGAACCAAACTAAAATTTTCAATTTACACCCAAACAACAATCGAAAAGCTGACGTCAATTAATCCCGAAACTGAGAATATTATATTCCACCTGTTTTCTTCGCCTTCAAAATGCCCGAAACTCTTTTCAAGTTCCGACTTTGAGTCGAATTTTTGGCTCATTGACACTTTTCCAACAATTTTATGACTATTGAACCTTCGGAAACGCCGATTTCTTGCGTTTTTGATGTTCTGGCTGTGCTCTTCCTTCTGGAAACGCTTTTTTCTGTTTTCGTCAATTTCAGACTGATTTTTATTTTCACGAAGACGTACCGACAAGAGTCCAAGGTATGTTGAACATTTCGAACTTTGACTGAACTTCAAAAATCGCAATCAAAAGTTGAATTGCTAGATTTCTACCAGTATTTCTGTCAAAACCGTTTTTTTAAGGGTATAGGGGCCGTAAAAAACGGTGTTTCAGTTCAAAGCAGTAATTTGTAGAGCTTTTCATTGCGAGTCGAACGGTAAACTTGAAAACGTACCGAATTTCCTAGTTTTAGAGAAAAAAAAAATTCAAAGTCGGAGAAAGGAAAGCTTGAGTTCCCGCCAAAAGGCCGTTTTGCAGTAAAGTTGCTCTATGGACAGCACGTTCCGCCATTTTTTGAATTTTCCCTTTTTTCTTCGTTTCTTTCAATTTTCAATTTTTTCCGTCGTCACCAAAGTTCTTTTTGTCACAAAAGCTTTCTATTCATGTATAGTTTGCAAACTTTAATCGCAAAACGTGTTTCTTCAAAAGTAGTCTCATCTGTGATTTTTTTGATAGCTCAGTTCGATTCGCAATGAAAAACTATATAAGATACTGCTCCCACCTGAAACTCCGTTTTTCACTGCTCCTATGCCTTTAAATTGAAAAAAAGTTTCAGCTGTCCTACTACCCACTCATGCTGATCATGTCAATGATAGCCATTTTATCAACTTCCTCAACAGTCATCAGCGGATTTGTCGCATTTCTTTTCCCAAAATCTTCATTCGCGACATTTTTTGTGTCGATTTTGTTGCTTTCCCCGGCACAAATCTCCTTATTAGACGTTCTTCTTTGTCTCCACCGAATTTGTGCATTTTTCGACGGCTTCAAGTCTCTCACGAACTGTTTTCACTGGTTCGGTACTCTTTATTGGGGTTCATAGAAAAGTCAAATAAAGCGTATAACTCATTCAAAATCAATTAGTTATTAAGGAAGGCCTAGTTCAGTTTTTCTTATAGAACTGTCAAAAATTAGTTTTTTTTTTTGGTCTAGGGACTGCTAAATTTGAAGCTTCTCCTGGGAAAACTTTTAGAGGCCAATATAGGGTTTTGACTTTTTAGTGGCCACCATAGTAGTCAAATTAGGGGCCACTTGAGGGGTTAAAACTTAGTGGCCACTATAGAGGTCTAAGTGCTACTACTAGACCAATAAAAATTTTAGTGGCCACTCTAGGGGTCAATGGATCAACATAACTGGTCCAATCTGTTTGTTTTAAAATTATCAGTTACTGGAAGAAATACTGGATGAAAAACTACTGAAGTGGCCACTAAACCGGAAAATAGTGGCCACTTTAGTGTCCTCTCCAAGTAGTCTTTGGCGAGCCTCTATAGTGGCCTGAGCCATCGAAAAATGGTCCTGACGCGAAAATGCACGAGATAGCGCCTGGCTCGTGGAGAGCGCAGATAGGACACGCCCCCTTCGCGTCCCAAGCTGGCCGTGAATCAGCTATAACTACCAAATTTGAAGCTTCTCATTGAACTGTAAAAAAATTGTTGCAGGAAAATTTTCTTTTTCAAAACATTTCAAATAAATTCCAGGGTCGGTCCTACAATATTTCTAATACTTTGTCCAATCATCGGGGTCATATCCGTTTTTTCCTACACTTTTATGATCTACAAAAAAGATCCAACACTGAAACACGATCCTATCAGCATTTACTCTTCGATTTGTTTTGTGGTGAGTAGAAGATGATTTTTAGAAATCGAAGATTTTCAGGTCGATTTCGGGCTCCGAATAGTGTTCTCAATATTTTCTTTCATTGGCTACTGCTGTATTCTGTCCGCAGTAAGGCATCAAACTAGAAACAGCCGAGTTGCCAATGAACACAGTGCTGTTTTGAGGCAGGCTCTACCGATTGCTAGTTTTCAATTGGTGAGATACCTTTTAAAATATAGTCAATGTTTCCCGACTTGAAAGGCAAGGGAGGCGGGGCAAGGGGCGGGACGCGTAGCGTGTGCGTACGCGGTTCTTGGCACGAGTTCAACCGCCAGCGAGCATTCAGAGAGCTCATTTATCGCTCTTTTCACTACTTTTTTAATTATTTATTGATTATGTTCATGCGTGCATCAAAAAAAAGGAGAAAATACAAAAAAAAGCGGTTGCCGAGCTTTTCAAAAAGTCGGCGGCGATTGAATTGAACTGGCGCCAAGAACCGCTACGCACACGCTACGCGTCCCGCTTCCCTCGCCTTTTAAGTCGGGAAACATTGACTATACAATAACCTTGACTTCAACATTTGAAGTTTGCCGTTACGGTGCAACTATTTATCGAGGCTTGTCCGAAGCGTCTAGAAGGTACTGATCGCCTTTTCCTCGACGTCTGCTTGGCTTGCACTTGCAGTATGTTTTTTTTTCTCATTTCAGTAGTTAATTGATTTGTAATGGATGTATAGCCTGTGTACTACAACTTGGAATTTCACCGAACGACATTCCGCTTTTATTTATTTTTTCTTTTATGAAGGTTCTCTACTTTCCTGTGCTCCCACAGCAATAACAATCAATTGGAAGCGTCACTTAGATTCGAAAGACGCTTGGCGAACGCACGCAGCGGAACAGCGGAATGTCGTTCCATGAAATTTCAAGTCGTGTGAATGAATTGATCAAACAACGCTTCCTAAATCATAGAGTCATACCCATTTGGAACCAACTGGAGAGAGAAACTATCATTGAATACGAAATCGGCAAGTTTCAGATTATGCTCACCTCATGGTTCGAATCAAACACATCGTTTTTGAAATCATTAGATCCTACTAAAAATCTAGAAAAAAATTCTAACTTATTAAAAAAATACAAAGAACAAACTTAAATACCAAATGGGGGTTAGCACCGTCTACTCAGACAATCTTTTCCTCCAGCCGTTTCCACAGATCAGCTGTTAGATTTATTTGATTGTCTTGATGTTTTATTTTTTTGTATTTGTCGTGCTGATTGCGGAATGGCGAATAAACACTTGAAATGAAATGAATGAAATGTGGCACACAGACTATACGCGGTTTTCATTCTTCAATTTTTCAGACTTCGTCGTTCCGCTATCTATAATCATTGGGAGCACTGCAAAACGGAAGCTTTTCATGAATTTCTGGTGTTTCGAGAAGAAAAAGAAGGAAGGACCCAGGAGGAATCGAAGACCGAGTTTGACAATCAGCGCTTGGAGAGTCGAGCCAGCGAGACACAGTTGAAATTCGTTTTTTGTATATTTTTGTACAGATACATTAATTTTTTCCTTTGTGACAAAGAAAAACCAACTTTTTCCTCAAAATATTGCCATCGTCGGCCGTTTTCATGGCGACGACGACGTGAAATGGGCTTCCAAGCTCCTGGAAGAATTCCCGCGCCACTCGGAACTCATATCGAGAAGGAGACGTCGAGGCACTGAAAAAGGCGAAATAGTTCCTTGAAACTCTCAAGTGGCACCTGAAGTGATCGCGAACGTTATTGACCTCTTTGAAGCGGACGACGCCGGCGCACATCGCCAAAGCCCATACTGTGCTGAAAGTCGAAAATTGAATTTTTTGTTAATATTTTCTTTGGAATCTACTTTTATTCTTTTTTTTTAGTTGGTTGTATCAAACTTTCTGGAGGTCTGTTCAATTAAAACTTGAAGAAAATGTCTCGAATTCGCTCCTTCCATGTACTTTCTCTTCTCCTCCAAATACCTTTAACCCTTCAAAATCAAGGAAAAACATCAAAAAATGAAAGTGACACATCGTTTAGCGGGCCAGGTGGATGGGGAAAATGAGCCGATTGGCCTTGTTTCCTCCAGGAGGCCTCCAAAACGTCATTTTTCGTGTCTTCAACGATTTTTTGAGAGCTTTTAGAAGTTTATAAGACGAGATTGTGGAAAAAAAAAGGTTTCAGATATCTAAACATTATCGAGAAAATTTAGAGATCTTTCCAAAAAACGCAATGATTACGAATTACTTTCTAGATTCGGAAAGAATAAAGTATCGAAATTTCAGTGCTGATTTAAAACACGGTTTCCGTAAAGTGTAATGTGTCGTGTGCATGCACCGCGGCGCTCTCGCACATGCCACGTTCAAAGTAATTTTCGCGAAATTTAAAACCAAGCCTAATTATGTTTTTCACTTTCTGGTGGCTTCTTACTTTCAACACGGCTTGTGTGTTAAAAAAAAATGAAACAGAAAAAAATCGCGTTTTTTTATTTTAAATGAGAAATATGACCCATTGATGTGCCTTTAATCAATATTAAATCAGAAAAGAAAGAGAAAAAACTTTGGAAGTTCAAATTCAAGTCGAAAAATTCAGAAATTCAAGATTTTCCGTTTTTTTCGGTCTTCTACAGCTTCTAGATTATAATACAGATTTTTTAAATACTTTAATTTTTCAAATTCTTATCGGAGCCTTCAATCCATTCTCAAAATCTCTTCCGAAAAAAGTTCCCAAAATGAAACAAAATCGGAAATGACGGCGTCGTTTATTGGAATGTCGTCCGACAAGCCTTCAGCTTCGAAACTAGATTTCTCGACGTGCGCGGGATCCCGATTGAGAGAAGGTCCCCGGCTTTGCGCAATTACATGATTTATTGATCAGCCATTAGAATAACTAGACAGAAATTGAGGTAACAAAACTTCAATAGAAGTGAAAAAAGACACAAAAAGAGAATAATCTGAGTTTTTCCCCTATTTTAACCATATTTGCGCTAAAAAGAACTTTCTAAAAAAAAAACGAACCATACGAAGAGAAAAGTCTTGGGCCAATCAGCGATTTTCAGGCCACACCAGTAAAAAAGGTCGTGAGTTTTCTGCTCGACGTAAATCGAGGCTCGCTCCAACGCTCCCATTTCACCTTCCTTGATAGGTTTAGACCCTGGAAAATAAAGATTGAATCATTAAATCATTGAAAAGGCAAATTTAGAGTGGGAATAAGGAAAACGCAAAGAAAACAGAAAATTTTTTGATTTAAGTTAGAGTTTAAAAGCAGTTTGAACAATTTTTTTAAGGGGTCTGAAAATGAAGGGGGAGGACCTGAAGAAAGCCTAAAAATGAAGGGGAGGGCCTGAAAGGGCCTAAAAAGAGAGTGGGGGGTTAGAAAGAGCCAAAAAAATGAAAGGGGAGGGCCTGAAAAGGGCCTAAAAGTGAAAGGAGAGGGCCTGAAAAGGGCCTAGAAATGAAAGGGGAGGGCCTGAAAAGGACCTAGAAATGAAAGGGGAGAGCCTGAAAAGGGCCAAAAAATGAAGAGTGAGGGCCTGAAAAGGGCCTAAAAATGAAGGGGGAGAGCCTGAAAATAAAAGTTTTAATTCAGTTTCTATAGAATGAGCGATAATAGCCCGAAAAGTAATAATTAGAGACCATAGAAATATCGGAGACATTCAGGCAGACAGTTTCCCTTCATTTCTCTGATTGTCTTTTCTTTTCACATGCTCTCTCTATCAAAGAAAGTTTTCTAGGAAAAAATTCCAATAGTTTTACAAGATCAGCAAAATTGAAAAGTCATCTCTAACTATTGGTTTTTTCAAAGCTCATTTTGAGCTCTGGTGTAAAATTAGCGAAAAAAAGACATCAAAATTGTCAAGAACAGGAAATCAGATAATAATAGAGTGTAGGGGATCCGAAGAAAGTTGAAAGATTTCGGAAAAAAAAATGAGGTCGAAAACCGATCTTCATTCTCATCGCGTTGCAAAACCGTTTCGGGGCCATCGAGGACGGAAAATGACAAAGTGACGCGTGTATTGCTCACCTTAGATATTTTCAAAAAAAAAAATCTTCATTAAAAATATAGTTTGGTTTGAAAAAAATCACAGAAAATTAAAAATTTTTTTCAAAAAAACGACTAATTGGCGTTATTTTTCTTCTCATTCTGCATGTAACTTTGAAAATTTTAGGATCAAGAAAATGAAAAAAAGTTTCTGCGTGAAAAGTTCTTTAATAACCTGAAAAACGATGAGAAAAAATCTCGAAGACGTCATTAAAAAAAACTTAGAAATGAAGTCAGTTAGGCGCTGCTATCTCGATGACGTCATCAAAAATTAAGGCGCTGCTTATTTTAGAAATAGGCGCTGCTTATTTTAGAAGGGCGCTGCTTATTTTAAAAATAGGCGCTGCTTATTTTAAAAATAGGAGCTGCTTATTCTAGAAATAGGCGCTGCTTATTTTAGAAAATCTGTCGAGAAACGGGATTTCAAAAAAAAAATTACATTCCAGAGTACAAAATTATTAATATCAATGAAAAAAAGAAACAAAATCTGAGAAAAAACCAAAAGATCTAAGGGAACATGAATAAAAGCCTTGGATATCGGCGTCGTTTAGACAAGAAAAGAAAAGAAAGCGAGAAGAAGTGAAACGAACGCGAAAACTGGACTGTTTCCGTGGATGGGGGCCTCGTCTCATCCTCGAGGGTTAGCCACAGTGGCAAATCGCGTCGGCTAAGTCTCTCTAATCAATGGCTTGGAATCGAAAAATCAGTGGTGGAATAGGGAAAAATTAAGTTTTCTTAAAGTCATATAGCTGATTCAGGGTTGGCTTGAGCCTTCGAAAAAGGGTCCTGACACGATAAAGCGCAAGACAGTGCCTGGCTCGTGGAGAGCGCAGACAGGCCACGCCTCCTTTTTCGTTTAAAAAGATGAAATTTTAAAAAATTTTTTAGAGATAGATGAAATTAAAAAGTAGATGATTTTAACCTTAAAAAATCAAAAAGAGCTCAGAGAACTTCAAGAGAAAAAATAATGCTATGAAAATTTTGAAACTACTCTGATAAGGAAGTTTAAATTTCGGCTTTAAAACCCTCGGAAATCAGTTAGAATCATCCCCGGTGTACCAGATGATCATTCTGAAATTGTCAATCTGCACAAATTAGTAAATTTTGAAAAAGGACACCTCGAAGTCAAACAAAACCTTAAAAATCTATGAATTTGGACTTCTAACCCCTATTTCTTGGAAACTAGGTTGAGACTTTCAGAATCTTCTCAAGGTACATCAAGGAGTGTTCTGGCCAATTTTCAGGAAAATCCCAAAAGAACGACCCTCAAAAATCAAAAAAAAAAAGTCGGAACTCAATTTCCAACTGTACAGAAAAATTAACAGGCTGATTGATAAAAATTCATAGAAAATAAAAATAAGACTATGAAAATCTTGGCAACCAAGGAAACTTCTGTCTAAAGCCAAGGCGAACGGCCAACTGAATGAAGGCCAGTTTGGCCTCTCCACCCAATCGAAAGACCCAATCTTCTACTACTTTTTCTCCAGGGGAGATTCCCAAGCCTACAAGTTTTCCCTTACAAGGAAAGTGTGACGGAAAATGGATTGGGAAAAAGTCAGGATTTCGTTTTCGTTTTGTTTCGCTCTTCTTCGGTCATGACTTGGAACAATTTGGTCGCAAATGAGATATAATCGGGTCATTCTCAATCTTTTTAAAAATAATTCTTAATAGGATAAGGCAAAATGACTTTGAAAACGGATCTGGTTCAAATTGAGTCGGAAAAGTTGAAAACAAAAAGTAAAATAAATAAAATAAGACTTGGAAAATCTTGGCGAAATCCCCCGAATCGTCTTTTTTTAAAAAAATTTCAGATTTTTTTCCTTAAAACTATCCCTGATTCCCCGTTTCAAGTCCAAGCAACCTTCTAGAAAACGGATATCAGAGTTAAAAGATCATCAGACGAAGACAAGGAAGGGGAGGATTAAAGGGCCAACTTTCCCTTTTTTCGATTTGTTTCTCTTTCTTTCCTCGGGTTCAATCAGTTTTCACTGGACTTTCTTGATTTCTATCTTTTTTCCGCAATGAATTAGGGGAGGAAGGAGAAAAAACAGGAAAATGCTTCGAAAATCATTAGAAGTTTGAAAAAAACAAAATGTTTGGTGTGAGAAATATGAAAACGTCTGAAAAAGTTGAATTGAGACCTTAAAAAAATTCAGGAAAGATTTTTTTTGTACTATTTTTTTAATCTTTATAGTGTTAGAAATAAGTTATAGAAAAAAATAATGAACTAAAAAAACGGTTTCGAATTCCAAAAATAGAAAAAAACTATGGAAAAAATTTTTTTTTCTAATATTTTTCTTTTTTTCTTCAACTTACTTATCAGGTAGTGAAAAATCAGTGAAAAAAAGGATTTTTTTAAATCAAAAATCGAAATAAAATAGTCATATTTAACTAAAGGGATGACTCCTTGATTAAAAAAATTGGTTTCAAAAATTTCAAAAAAATTACCAAAAAAAAAAATAAAAATGAGATAAATTGAAATTTTGAAGCTGGAATGAAACTGTGAAATTTAGAAGAATCTAAATTTTCGGCCTTTAAAAAAATAAAAATCATGAAAAAATAATGAAAATCGAAACATAAAAAAATAATGAAAATCGAAACATAATTCAGATCAGTACACTATGTCTACCTCAAGTCTTCAAAAAACCCGATTTTTTTTAAAATTATTACAAAAAGACCGATTATAAAAGCAAAATGAGGGTAGCAAAAAAAAGGAAGAGGAAAAAGAAGACGTCTGCGGCTGGAGACAACCTGAACTCTTCCTCCTTCATTCTCTTCTTTTTGGCCGCGATGGAGGGAGGACAACGACATTTCAAATCCGAACGAAATCGGCGCCGCCCGATTGCCTATGCATCGATTGGAAGCGAAAATGCCGTCTGGAAGAATTCAGAAGGGTGATCAACTATTGAGTAGTCACTTAAGAGGCGGGGGGCGATAAAAAAACCTAGAAAATCGTCCCGACAAAAAAAATTTTTAGACGCAAAAAATATCTTTCCAGATTTGCTCAGTGACAACCCTGTATGGGGTCGGTCGAAAATTCGTCCCTATGGGGTTTCAGGGTTTGATCCCTTCAGTGGTCCCTATAGGGGTCTTCCAATTTCATTCAAAAAACGCTTATTTATTCAGTTTTTCCCGTGAAAATGTTTCTTCTCCTATAAGAACCACTATTAAAAATCCCTAGAGGAACCACTTTCGCAAGCTTTAGTGGCCCCTTTAGGGGTTGGTAATGTGGTCCGTAGTGGGGACTCTCCAAGGATTCTCTCAATAAACAATCGGGTCGAAAAAGTGGTCCCTATAGGGTTTTAGGGTCTGATCCCTTGAGTGGTCCCTATTCTTCGGGGAACTTTCCATTCTAAAAGTTGATAAATTCCGAAAAATCAATTTTTCTGCCTTTTTTTGTCCATCTCAAAAGCTATTTTTGCTTCTTTTTCGAGCGAAAAAACCCGTTTCGGAATTGGCCTCTTATCATAAAGCCGCGCCAAAAGTTGGAAAGGGCCACCCAAAAAGGGAATATCCTTCGGCACCATTTTCTTGTTGTTTTTCATGTCCTTTACAAGATAATTGATGATTGGCGGGTGCCAATGAAGCTAAAAATTGGCTTGGGAACAAAGAGAATGAAAAGTTTTGATACAATAAAAAAACAAAAAAAATTTTTTTTCAGCGGAGAATAACCAACATTACAGGCCGTTTTAAAAGGAAAAATCTGAGAAACAAAATCTTAAAAAATATAAATATGAAAAACACTATTAGTTTGTACAAATTTTAAAAAAATCGGCAAAGAAAAAGCTTCGAACAGGAATATTTAATGTTTCAGAAAGTTCCGGAATTTCGTGAAGCTCAGTTTCAAGAGCTCGGACCTTGGTAACGCGAACGGGACGTGTCGGGGCATTTCTAGTGACCACTTTAGTAGCCTCAGAACTCTTAAGTGATCCCTAGAATCGCCCAGAAACATCCGGAGCACGTCCGAGAAGTCTTTACCTTCTCACTAGAGCAAATTTTGAACAAGAGAAAAGAGAGAAAAAAAGAGAAAGAAAGAGAAAAAAAAATTAACGATGAAATCCTCGGCAATTTTCCATATATTGAACGAAAATATCATCTCTAGGCATTGAACAAAATGATGAAATCATGTAAGAACCAAGAACAAACGACGCCGCGACGGCCGCAAAAACCGCACCATCATGTTCTCGTTCACATAATCTCCTCTGGGGGATAGCGGCAAAGAAGTCGTCACGCCTTCCGATTTGAAGACGTCGTTCAGCCAACTATTTCTGCGGGTCCAATCTCAAGCAAGTCAAGTTGTCCCTATAGGGGACATGCTATTCGATCGTTGTTATAAAATGAGAAGATGTATCAAAAATATCAAAATACGATAATTCGATCAAGTTTGTCTTTTTTATTTTCAAAGTGGAACGAAAATTGAAAGACCCCTATAGGGTTCACGTACATTTTACCACCATAAGGACCGTTTTTTCGGCCCCTTCAGCCTAGAACCCTAAAAAACCTAAAGGCTCTAGGGCTTTTTCGCCTAACCCCTCTAGGGGCCTCTCTGGAACCATTAGGGCTGACCCCTCTAGGGGTCTCTCTGGAACCATTAGGGCTAACCCCTCTAGGGGCCTCTCTGGAACCATTAGGGCTGTTCAGAGCATCTGAAAAAGATGAGGTTCTCTGAACGGGGAACTGCTCAACTTTCCGCCATCGCCCACGTCCATTCTTCAGAAATACAATCAAAGCTTTTTCCTGCATATTCTCCAAATTTTGTCGAAAATGACTGCAAAATGGAAAAAAAAAAGGAAACCAGTAGCCTACTGGCAGTAGGTCCACGCAATGGCCTTTTAGCCGGACACGCGATCCCACAAAATTCGGCCACAAAATCGTCCTACCTAGACTTATTACCGAAATGACGTTGGCTCCGCCTTTTTTGACGGATAAAAGTCGGGAAAAGTAGAATTTCGGTTGGAATTTATCAAAATTTCTTCTTTTACCATGATCCATATTCAAGAAATCGTGTTTGGCGATCCGCACGCTCGTCCGGAAATTCGACGCCGTCGTTCTTCTGGTGTCAAACGACTGCTCGGACGTCTGCTTCTGAAGTGACCCTCTCGAATTTGTGATTTGTTGATTTTATTGATTAATAAATCCGTGTTGAATAAATCTTTGGTGCTGCTCTTTGGCCTGCGAAATATCGGTGAAAATCTGGAGACTTCTGACTTTCTGGCTACAGATTTCAGATCGGTGGGCACGAGGATTCTTCTCGGGCCATCCTTTGAATTTTTTATTTTTTGATTCGTTGTATATATATATTGTAAAATAAAAAAACCTGCCCAGAACGCTTTGGGCCGTTTTCAAGGCGATACAAAAAAAACGAAAATTTCAAGCTTTCATATGAACTATATAGTCGATAAAAAAACTTAGTTTTCTATTTTTAAAAATTTACAAACAGCTGTCAACAACCGTTTAAAAATATAATCAGTAGTTATCGATTGCGTTTTTCAAAAATAAGAAAGTTCGAAAATCGCGTTATTTTTTGAGGCCAACCATATAATTTTTCATTTTTTGCCAGAATATGCGTTATTAGTTGCTGTATTATATTCAAAAATAGAAAAAAGTTGCCCAGAAACTTTCAAGAAAAAACGGGATTTTTATCCGTTTTCGGCCACAAATGCGTTTTAAAAACTGTCGCCATAATATCTTATTTTTCATTTTTCAGTTTTTTTCTTTATGTAGAATTGTTAAGCATAGCCGATTGTATGTTTCCCCCAATTTTTTCCCAAATCGGTGCAAGAAAACTGTTTTAAAATGTAAAAAAAACCAAAATGCAACGAAAATGACGACGTTTTTTGAACAGCGAAGTGGGCGTGGCTCTGCGGTCCCTACACTAGGTTTGCTCTGGCTTCAAAATTGAGGACAAAAAAATCTGTAGAAAGCTCAAAAATGAATAAAAGCCCACAAAAAGTTCAGAATTTTCATCTTTCTTCAAACAAAAATGCTTTAAACTGCTTTAAAACGGTTACTTATCCCAGAGATCGGCCAAAGAGTTGAAAAAAACCGCAAAAACACATCGATGAGCCTTTCGATTACACAATTCTTTGGTTTCCTCCCCGTTCGTCACAAAATGCTCTGGCTTGAAGCCATAATATAATACTGCAGGTCTTCGTTCTCATGTTTCGTTTTTACAATGTCTTCATAGGAAGCGTAATAAGGTTCATTAGAGTTCAAATAAGTTCAGTCCTTTCTGAAATTCGCTCTTAAGTTGAATTTTATGAAAAAAATGTCCATCCGTTTACAGCATTAGATCATGGAAAAGCTTGGTTTCCATTGCTGGTTTTTGGGACTGCCAATTTTGATAGTGCATTTTGGGACTGCTAATTTTGGTTATTCTTTTTGGGACTGCCAATTTTGGTTATCCTTCCTGGGACTGCCAATTTTGGTTATCCTTCCTGGGACTGCCAATTTTGGTTATGATTTTTGGGATTGCCAATTTTGGTAGTGCATTTTGGGACTGCCAATTTAGGTAATACTTTTTGGGAGTACCAATTTTGGTTATACTTTTTGGGACTGCCAATTTTGGTAGTGCATTTTGGGACTGCCAATTTTGGTATTACTTTTTGGGACTGCCAATTTTGGTTATTCTTTTTGGGACTGCCAATTTAGGTAATACTTTTTGGGAGTACCAATTTTGGTTATACTTTTTGGGACTGCCAATTTTGGTAGTGCATTTTGGGACTGCCAATTTTGGTATTACTTTTTGGGACTGCCAATTTTGGTTATTCTTTTTGGGACTACTAGAATATTGAACTTTTAAAGGAACTGCCAATTTTGGTAGTGCATTTTGGGACTGCCAATTTTGGTAGTGCATTTTGGGACTGCCAATTTTGGTAGTGCATTTTGGGACTGCCAATTTTTGTAGTGCATTTTGGGACTGCCAATTTTGGTAGAGCATTTTGGGACTGCCGATTTTGGTAGTGCATTTTGGGACTGCCAATTTTGGTAGTGCATTTTGGGACTGCCAATTTCAGTTATGATTTTTGGGAGTGCCAATTTCGGTAATGCCTTCTGGAAATCTTCAACTTTTCCAAGAACTAGCAATTTTTATTATGCTTTCGGGACTGCCAAAACTTCGTGATTTTGTGTTTTTCAAAATTTTCAGAAACTCATTAGGGAACATTTTTACCCCCCCAAATTTGAGCTTTTGATGAAACTTTGATGAAGTGTACTTTGGGACCTCCCTATTGAAACAGAAGAAAAAAATTTTTCTAGTTTTTCGAGTTATGAAGCTTCAAAGTCTGCAAAATGAGCAAATTATGAAAAAGCGCTATTTTGAGCTTTAACTCGAAAACCAGATCTATTTCGAGGAATTGTAAAAAACGTTCCTTAGTCAGTTGACCTTTTTGTCACTTTGAGCAAACCAGATACTTTTTACAAATTTGAAGCGAGTCGGAAAAATATATGAATAGCTGAGCCCATTGTTTTTTCACTCCTTCCGTGACAAACTTCTCAAAAAATTGACTGGTCAGGCTGTTTTTCAGCCACCCAAACCGCTGCCTTTGTCATTAAATGAACAAACGCGGCATTGTTCATGAATGTAGCAGGTGCGCGGGCCGACTACAATACTCTCTACTCGCCAGTCTCGAACTCTGAGTACCGCCACCGGCTCGTCGTCGGCCGCTCTCTGCCCAGACGCGCACTCTCTCCTCCTATCCACGCCTACCCTCCCACCTCTTTTCTACGTGACGACCCAATCGATAAATCTTGCGTTTCTTTCTAACATCTTCTAGAGGGTCCTTAACAGACTTACCACAAGGTTCCTTAAGCATCGAAAATTTGAAAGCTTGAATTTAGTTTGAATTTGATTTTCATTCGCTTTTTCATAACGAAAAAATCCCCTTCGAGGATTATCGGATCATTTTTCGACTTACAAGAACGTCTTTTTTTTCAACAAATCCCTTTCATTCTCCAAACAATTTTCGTGTTTTCTGTTTCTTCTCGTTTTCCTCGAATGATTAGAATAGAGCCTGAAAAAATAAGTTTTATTTTTTTCAATTCCATTGAGACTCACGAAGGAAAATTATCCAATTTAAAGCGATTAGGAATAGATAACTCTTCATAATTTTTTTAAATATCTTCCTAATTTCCTTGATAATTCTAAACGGTTTTCTTTTTGAGATATGCAGAAACAGATTTTTCTGTTAGCGGAATGGAAATTTTCTTTTTCTTTTTTTCAAAGCCAGTTATTCCATTAAATTTCAAAAAAATTTATAATTTTCTTCAATTTTCTCATCGAAATTTACAAAATAAGGACAAAATAACAGCCCTGATTCTTCCCCAAATATTTATTCCGTAGAGAATACTCGCTTGCAATATTATGGCGTGTTCATCGGAGAAACTGAACATGCTTTGAAAATGAACACGCCATAAATGAAAAAAAATTTCAATGAAAGTTTTCATCTTTTGCAACCGCGCCTCAAAAAGTGCGTACTCTTTGCACACTGCCCAGCCCAATTCTTTCGAAATGCTTCATTGTTCGATTTTCGTTTTTATTTTGAATATTTCATGTTTGTGACTCTTGGAGAAGGTCTCGGCAGTTGGAAAGCTTCTGGTGGAAACCGCGAATGCTGGAAAACGGTCCCGGAACGAAGATTTCATCTCGTTTTTTCAAACTCTCGTTCTCATTTATAGGATTGAAATTTTCTTTTTTCAGCTTCTGTTATGGAAGAAGACCTACAGCCGGTGTTACCAGTACGCCGTATGCTGTCGGAGCATAATCCGGGAACTTCGCCTGTCAAAGCGGTAAGTTTTCGGACATGAAATTTGATTTTATTTCAATGTTTTTCAGCCAAACTTGTCGCCCCGAGTAACTCCCACAAAAGGAGCGAATCCTTACGGAGATCGTTTCATTCCACTACGACAACCTCATAGTGAATTGAATGCTCGGTTTTGCGCCATTTACAACACGGATCACGATGTTTGTGATTTCTGATTTATAGTAAATAATAATTTACCTTTTAATATTGATGTGAGAAAGTAGATTTTGTCATGTTGCTAGAAATTAATTTGTACTTTCATTTTTTTTGTTGAAAAACTCCAGGATTCTATAATTTTTTTGTGTTTAGAACATTAAATTGAACTTATTATTTTTTTAAATTGTGTCAAATTTTTTTGTTTGAAAAAAAGATTTTTAGATTTTTTTTTCCTTTTTCTTTAGATTTTTTTGTTCGTTTCTAAAAAAATATTTTTGAATTTTTTTGTAAATGAGTTAGAGTTTAAAACGGATTGATATTATTGAAAATATTTTCCAAAAGAAAAATTCCTATATTTTATTATTATCTTTAAGTTTTTTTCCAAATGAAGATTTTATTTTTTTTGATGCGAGAATTATGATTTTTCTTTTTCAACTTGAAGAAGAATAATGCTTTCATTCGATACAAAACAATTTTTCAGTTTAAAAAAATTTATGCTGTGTTCAAAGTTCCGCAAAGTCCAAAATAACCTTCAGAGAAAGAAAAAGATAATTAAATTTCGGATAGTCAGAGATAGTTTTGCATTTTGCGGAATTTACTTTGAACACGGAATTATGAATATTGTCATTGAAGCCTTTAGAAAGTAATTTTGAAAATCATAACATTTTCAGGCTGTACATACTTTCAAGCGACCGATGGGGAACAGTACGCGGATGAACGCAGGGGGCGGGACCGGAAACAGTGGCGGCGGCGGCGGTGGCGGGGACTCGCACCCGACCAGCCACGGTTCCAACTCCTCGAGCCATCAGTTCTCGGCCAGCTCCGGGACCAGCTCTCCCAGCGGCTACCAGGTCCAGCAGATGTGCATCGAGGAGCATCGTCGCGATGAAATCGTTCTGAGGGCCTTGCTTCGCAACGAAATGCTCAAGGATCGCATTGATGATGTGGGTTTTCAGGGATTTTCTGCTCCTTATGCATCGATTTTAAACATGGGTTTTTGATAAAAGAATAATTTTTTTTTTTTTGAAAACTTAGAAACTGCGGACTTTGAGCTAGAAAAATCGAAAAAGTTTTCCAAAAATTGATTTTTCATTAAAAATTGTAGTATCTTGCTTCTAAAAAAAGGTTGTAGAGTATATAAATTAGAGTAATTAGATGAAAAAATTGAATTAGAATTTTTGATGGAAAAACAGGCTTTATTAATCAATGAATTTCGAAAAAAAGTTTGAAAAAAATTTTTTTGATTCCCGAAAGTTGAAGTAGCAGATTCAATATTGAGCAGTAGGAAAAATATCATGAAAGTAAAGTTAATTTTTTCTCGATGATCTTGTCAAGCATAATAAATTTATTTCCTAGGTTTTATTGACAGTAGAAATCGAAAAAAATACACTTTATAAGACTTATAAATACTTCAAACTTCAAAAATAATAGGTTTTTTCTCTTTTTTCTTATTTTTTCGAAGAAAATAACCTTTTTTTTGGGAACTATCTGTTTTTTTTTGTTTGACTGCGCTAGGAGCTCACAAGAATTTTTTCAAAGTAAACATTTAGTTTATAGGGAGCACTTTTTCGACTCCTTAGGGGACTGCTTTTTTCCTCCTGACACCTGTAGGGACCACTCTGGAATTCCAAATTCTGAGAACTTGTAGAAAAAAGCGTGCAATTTCTACTTAAAGTTTGACGTTTTTTAATAGATAAATTAGGAGTCTCTTTCTTCAAGTAGCCACTTGAGTTTTTTTTTTTGCAGGAAGTTTGCTGTTGTTTTCCACTCGTATTCCTATCCGACGCAACTCGGAAAAAAATTTTCTTGGCAAACTTGCGGACCAAAACCTCTAAAAAGCATTTATTAATGATTTTTAGTGGCTACTTTAGGGTTTAAAGTTTTGTTGAATTCCTTAGGATGCTTATGAAGTAGTCACTTTTTTGGCAAGAAGTCGAAAATAAACCTGTTTCCAGCTTCATTCCTACCCGCCGGAAGACAACTACCACTCCTCCTCGAGCATGTCGATGAGCAGCAATGCGCCGTCCTCGAACTCCCACCGGCAGCAGCACCACCATCACCATCATCATCCCCATCCGCCTCAACAACATCCGCAGCATCAGGCCCAGTCGACCCCCCAACATCCACCGCCGGCCCAGTCCGTCAGCCCGCCGGAGGCTTTCTCTTCGGCCGCCGCCGCCGTCATCCCGACTTCCGCGGTCGCTTCCGCCACTGTCACGGTCACCGCCCCCGACACCGTCGTCGTTCCTCATGTTACTCCCTCAGGTGCTTCACGAGTAGCCAAGAGTTCTAGAAAAATCAGTTTTCTAGTGTTGATAGGAAATATCAGTTCCATCCAAATTCAGTGTGAAAAAGCAGTATCTCAGAAAACTAGTTTTTTGACCTCCCAAAGCATTTTTACTCATGTTACTCCCTCAGGTGCTTCACGAGTAGCCAAGAAAAACCAGGTTTTAAGTTTTAATAGGAATATTCAGCTTTAGTGTGAAAAAGGAGAAGTGGAACTCCGAAAACTATAGCTTTTTGACAATTTTGGACCTCAGAAAGCGTTGTTCCTCATGTTACTCCCTCAGGTGCTTCAGAAAAGCCAAGAGTTCTAGGAAAATCAGTTTTTATGGTTTGATAGGAAGTTTTAGTGTGAAAAAGGAGAAGTATAACTCAGAAAATTGTAGCTTTTTGACAATTTTGGACCTCCCACAGCATTTTTTCTCATGTTACTTCTTCAGGTGCTTCTCGAGTAGCCAAGTAACTAGATTTCAAGTTTTAATAGGAAGTTTTAGTTTTAGTGTGAAAAAGGAGAAGTAGAACTCCGAAAACGGTAGCTTTTTGACAATTTTCGACCTCCAAAAGCATTTTTCCTCAAAATTTTTAGAGGTCGCTATAGTAGTCAAATTAGTGGCCACTCAAGGGGTTAGAAATTAGTGGCCACTGTAAAGGTCTAAGTGCTACTACTAGACCACTAAAAATTTTAGTGGCCACTCTAGGGGTCAATGGATCAACATAACTGGTCCAATCTGTTTGTTTTAAAATTATCAGAGTTACTGGAAGGAATACTGGATGAAAAACTACTGAAGTGGCCATCAAAACGGAAAATACAGGTCACTATAGATGTTTGTTTTAGTGGCCACTTTAGTGTTCTCTTCAAGTAGTCCTTGTCGAGCCTCTATAGTGGCCAATACAAGTTTTCCCAGTAGAGTTTATGTTCAATAGGAAGCATGCATGAGAAAACTTCTAAAGACCTCACTAATTCGACCACTGTAGTGGCCACTAAGACGTCAAAACCCTAAAGTGGCCACTAGAAGTTTCCCCAGAGTTTTATATTCTTCATTGAGGGGAAAGGCTGCAGAAGCATTCTGATTCGAAAAAATCCATTTCTTTCGTTTTCCAGCCAACCAAACGACCCCGCAACGTTCCTCAGCCAGTTTGCCGACGTCTTCTTGTCACGAGGGGACCAGAATCAGTAGTTCCGCCAAGAACCTGACGACGATCCACTCGAGCCCATCAAGGAATCTCTTCTCCTACAGTGCCAAGACAACTCCAAATAAGTACGGGCCTCCGAGTACCTCTGTAAAGTGAGTTTGCAGCTCGAAAAATGGAAAATCCCGGTTTTTTCTTCACGTTTCTGAGCATGTTTTTGGTTTTTAGGCGTTGGAATTTGAAGATTATCGAAAAAATGATGGAAATGATACTTCTTTTTCTGAAGGCTTTAGAATGTTTATAGAAAGAAAGAACGTTTTTTTTAACAGTGAAAGAAACATTTTCTAGCGATTTTGGATGGAAGAAAAGCTATTTTTGTATCATTTTGCTTGCTTTTTCAGTGGATAAATGTCATTTTTTGTTTTCATTCATGGTTTTAGGGTATTTTTAAGCAGATAAACCTTTGAGAAATGATCTTTTTGCGGTTTAAAAGAAAAAGAATGCTTAAATTATCAATCTAAGTTCCAAAAAAATAAAAAAATTGAATAAAAAAATCAGCAGGAATTTAAGTAATTATTGAACAAATTCGAAATGTTACGAATCCGAATTTTAACGCTTTTTCTATGAAAGAAAAAATTGATAACGAACATTTTTCTCAATTTTTTCGAATCCGTATACTCATTAGTTTCCTAAATGTATTTCTATTATTTGAAAGGTTTTTTTCAGCCTAAAAAAATGTCGATTTTATTACATTTTTTCCAGTGTTTCCCCCTTTTCCGGCCCCTTGAGTGAAGACAGCCAACGGTTGTTGAAAACGCCGAGAAAACCCCAGCGAAAAGTGCCGAAAAATCCATATAAGGTTGAAGAAACGCGCCAAAAATCGAATATTTGAGATTTTTCAGGTTCTCGATGCGCCAGAGCTCCAGGACGACTTCTACCTAAATTTAGTGGATTGGTCCGCCCAAAACATGCTTTCTGTTGGCCTCAGCAGTTGTGTGTACCTCTGGAGCGCGCATAATAGCCAAGTAGAGCTTGTCTTTTTTTGAAAAATAAGACCAAAAAAATTGAAAAAAATGGAGGAAAAATTAGGGCGAAATTGGATTTTTTTGAAGTTCGTAGTCGTTTATTTTGTAGTCTTTCCTATGAAAAAGTATTGCGAAACGATCAAAAAAATTGTATAATTTTTCCCAATTTTAAGGTGTCGAAACTTTTTTTGCAAAGATTTCTATAGAAAGTTTTTTTGTAAAAAGTAGGATTTTGAGACGTTTTTTTGTTGAAAAATATAGCTTCTACGATGAAAAAAATGGTGCAAAACGATCAAAAAAATTTTTAGAATTTTTCCTAATTTCAGGGTGTAAAAATTTTTTTATTTTTTTCAAAGATTTCTATTTAAAAGTAGGATTTTAAGACGTTTTCCTGTTTAAAATATAGCTTCTACGATGAAAAATGGTGTAAACGGTTAAAACTTTTATAAATTTCTCAAAAATAGAGTGTAACTTTTTTTTTAACCTAGATTTCAATAGAATATTATCGTTAAAAAGAATTTTATAAGGTTTTTTTGATTTTCGGAATCTGAGTTTCATAAAGTAAAAAAATTCCTTTTGATTAAATAGGATGTGTTAAAATTTATACAAAAGATATACTTTATTCGATTCAAAAAATCTTCCCCTTGACAAAAACTCCTTTAATTTCTTCAATTTTAGTGTCAAAGATTTGATTTTTTCGGAAGCTTTTACCGAAAAAAAATTTAATCGATTTTCCCACTCTAAGGATTTTTTTACTAAGCCATTTGCACAATTTTCCGGAAATTTTACATTTTTACAGTCACATTCAAAGTTTTGAAAGTTTTCTTTTTGAAAATAAATATAATTTTACTTTTTTCAAGGTCATCAAGCTCTGCGACCTTCAAAACGAACAGGACACAGTGACTTCGGTTCAATGGGCTGACAAGGGAGATTTGCTGGCCGTTGGTACGAATCGAGGCATTACTCAGGTAATTATACTAATTTTTCACACAGGTAATAACCTTAATTGTTGAAAATTATTGTTATTTTTCGTTTAAATTTCATTTTTCGAGACTCCTCGTGGGACTTTTCGAACTTGATGATGTACTTGTTTAAGAAATCTCACTCATTTTACTTCAAAAACTTGTTATTTTTTTTTTTTTTTATAACACATGGGCCCTTCTTAGGAACACCAGAGTGGTCCCTATAGGGGCATTTTTAGGGCCTTTAAAGGGTCCCCTTTAGGAACTAATAAATCTTGCCAAAGTAGAACCTATAGGTTTGTGTTATGGGCTCTATAAGAAGAAGCAATTCCAAGCTAAAAACTCAATGAATCACCCTTTTTTGTATGAAAAATATCAAAAACGGATAAATTGATCGAGTTTGTCTTTTTCATTCTCAAATTTTAACAGAAAACTAAAAAATCCCTGAAGGAACCACTTAATTTCAAGGGGTTACCACATAAAGTGATCACCTATTATTCAAAAAAATTTTCCCCCTCTAGGGGCTGTTTTCCATCCGAACCCCTATAGGGACCACTTAGTTTTAAGGGCTTAGGCGTCAGCCACTGAACCCATAAAGTGATCACCTATTTTTGGGAAAAAAAAGCGCCCCTTGTAGGGGCTGTTTTTCATCCTAACCCCTATAGGACCACTCTGGCGCTCATTTGAAAAGAACCATATGTTTATATTGCCAGATCTGGGACGTCGCGGCTCAAAAGAAGGTTCGCGACCTGGTGGGCCATCAGTCGCGAATCGGCTGCCTCGCTTGGAACGCCGACACGATTTGCTCGGGCAGTCGCGATCGGACCATCATGCATCGCGACATCCGCGTCGACGACCGAGAGACCCCGAGAAAGTTGACGACGCATCGGCAGGAGGTGAGGCCTTGAATGGAAGGATGATAGTGATTTTATTCCATTTTTGGTTTAATCAATAATTTCATCCTCGCCACATCAGATGGTATAGCTAGAATGTCAAGTCGTTCAAGCTCCGCCCCCAATGGCGTAATAAACCAATAGGAGAGCGAGTGATTCACAGAGCGTTTTCGAGTGACGTCAGTGCACTTAAAATTCAAAATCTGAACAGACTAAACTATAGTGAAAGGAAAAAAGGCCACGAAAGTGAAAAGGGATATAAATTCAGAAAAAAATTTTTTTTTAAGGACCTAAAAAAACATTAAAAAAAGTAGGAATTTTTTTGAAAAATCATTTTTTTCTGATTTTTTTCCAGGTTTGTGGACTAAAATGGTCGCCCGACAAGCAGTTGCTCGCCTCCGGTGGAAATGACAATCAACTACTGGTCTGGAACATGCGAAGGAACGATCCTGTTCAGGTGAATCCTATGAAAAGATTTGATAATATGTCCTTTTTAAGCTTTCTTTGTTTCCTTGGCTTTATAGGTTCATAGAAATTGATGAAAAAAATCACGTTTTTCTACGGTGTTATATTTTTCATTTCAAATGAAAACAACCGTACAGAAACAAAAATTTCGAAAAAAATATAGGAATTTTTGAAAAAAAGAAGCAATTTTCATCCCTTTTCGTTTTTGTAACGTTTCCATCTAAGAAAAAAATTTTTTTAATCGTTTTTCTGAAGACGGAATCAATGAATCTTGAAGTAAATCAAAAAAAGTTCATCATAAACTTTAAAAAAACTTGAGAAATACCAAAAATAAATAGTTTTTTTGAAAGATTTCGATCACACGTATTCGATTATAACATTTTACTGATTATGAATAAATTTTTTTGAAAAAAATTAATTTTTTTATCAATTTTTTTAATAAATAGACTTTCATTGGGCTTAGTGGTGCCTTTTTTTGGTGGAATAATCATTTTAGAGCATTTTTGGTATTTTCCTAATGAGAGAAGCTGAGATTCAAGAGAAATTCGTCCAAATAAGGTTGTCTTTAACGCAAAACGACCCTTTTAGAGGGTTTTGAGCAGCTTTTTTTTTATTAATAAATGAAATCAGTTAACATTTTTCCTTGAACGAAACCTAACTTTCTTATTTGAAGACGTATACGGATCACAACGCGGCGGTGAAGGCCCTGGCCTGGTCCCCACATCATCACGGGCTTCTCGTTTCGGGCGGCGGCACGGCGGACCGATGTCTCCGATTCTGGAACACCTTGACTGCGCAACCCATGCAGTACATTGATACTGGTAGCCAGGTGAGCGGTGAAAACGGGAAAAAATGATCATGGAAGTTTCAGAGTCTACGAAAATATGATTTTCAATTATTTTTCTTCTAAAACTCAATTTTTTTCGAAAGGCCAAGTAACAGAGAGCATTATCGCTTATGTAATGGTTTTGATGAGTTTTTCATAATCTTCCTTTTTGGCGTCAAAAAATTTGGGAGCGACTATAGCCGTTTTAAAATCTTGTAGTTCTTACAAAGGGAGGCGCTTGGAAATCCCTTGAAAATCGGTCTGAACATTCCTCGATGTACCGGAAAAAGATCCTGGAATTTTCAACCTGAATTACTTGTTCTTTTTCGAAAAATAAAGGCTCCGATCCCCAAAATAGCTGAATTTCGAGAATTTTGAAGGTTTTCTTGGACCTTAGGGTGGCCTTTTTTGAGAGTTATCAGGTAAATCAAGGAGGGCTCTGGCCAATTTTCATGAAAACTCAGTCTCAAAGTTAAATGACCTTCTTTGATAGGTTGGAAAAAGAAAATAGATAATGAAAATTCAAAGAAATCATCAAATTAGCTTGAAATTGTGACACCGATTGTGTTAAAGATTCAAAAACGAGTAAATATTCCTTTTTTCAAGGTTTGCAACGTCGCCTGGTCGAAACACAGCAGTGAACTGGTCTCAACTCACGGGTACTCCTACAATCATGTTAGTTTTTTTATGATTTTTTTGAATCTGTGTAAAGAAGAAATGAAGGAAAAAGTTTCATTATAATTTTTTTTGTTAAACTTGTGAAACCTGTTTTTTTCAGTCTTTTTTTGAGTAAAACCCTTCATTGTAACAATTTTTCATCTTTTTCATTTCATGATTACTCAGGTTTAATACAATATCGTGACATATTAAAATCAATTCAGAAAAAAAATTTTTTTGTATGAATCAAAAAATATTTTTGCACCATTTCCAACGATGATGCTTTGTTTTTTTCTTTTTCAGAACTTTTTTCGATTTAATAATTGAAAAAAAGGCTTTCAAAAGCTTCTTTTTGAAAAATCGTAAAGTTCGGTATCTTCTTTGAGTCTTTCCCAAATAATTTTAATTACTCCAACGTTTATTGTTTATTTTATTGAGCGTAATTAATGAAATTATGAATGGACTTCGTACCAATTTGATTATTTTCCATTATTCGAAGTTGAATTGATCACAAAGTTTGGAATTCCTCCCGAAAGGAGTAAGGAGGAAAAAAAAATCCCAGCGGAGACTCTTCAAGGGCCCCTAAGGTTGCCCCTATACGGACCACTCTGGAGTTCCGAAAAAGCTCTCCCGCCGATAATTTGATCATTTTGAGGTAATCATCTGGAAATACCCGAGCCTCCAGCCGGTCACCAAACTCGTCGGTCATCAATATCGCGTCCTCTATCTGGCAATGTCGCCCGACGGCGAATCCATCGTCACCGGGGCCGGAGACGAAACTCTCCGTTTCTGGCACGTCTTCAACAAAACCGGCGCCCCGAGGGCTTCACGATCCAAGCTGAACCTCTTCACTAGCCTTCGATAGATTCGACTTCTTCTTATCGATTTGTATTGCCTGTTTTGTAATGAGTTTCGACTTTGTACCTTGAGAGGATATTGCTTTGTGAGAAGGTTTTGCGAATATTTTTGAAGGTTTGGAGGTTGAAATAGGACTTTCCTAATAGTTTTGAGGCAAAAAGTGTCTGGGAAAATTTTTAGTGGCCACTCTAGGATTTTGACGTTTTAGGGGCCACTTGAGTGGCTTGGCACTACTCGACAACTAAAAACACTATAATGGCCACTAAGACGCAAGTTAGTGGCTTCTATGGGGGTGGTCCAAGTGGCCACTTTAGTGTCCTTGAGAAAACGCTTAAGTGGCCACTAAAGTTTTTCCCAGGTCTTGTAAATTTTAGAAAGGAGTAGACCAAAAATGTGTAAATTTTCACCAATTTACCAGTTTTTTCCTCGATTTTTTAACGTTTTTGAGTATATGTCTTGTAAATTTTTAGTTTTCGGACCAATTTTCTACCCCTATAGCCTCATGTCAAGAATCTTTGCAAGCTTTTCGTCCCAAAAATGGAATTTGAGAGAACTTTTCAAACTTTTCATATAAATCACATTTATTTGCCCCCCATCTATTGCTCATTTTGGCCTTTTCCCACTCCTTGTAAGTATTTCAAAGCGATATGCGAACTGTGAATGCTTCTTTCCTTCATAATATTGCGTTAAATTGTAATTCTGTTCATAGATGTGGCGAAGCTCTTCACGAAAATTGCATTTTTTGTCGGTTTCTAATCAAATTAAAAACCAACCCGGAAGATCTTTGCCATTGTTGAAAAACGCTAAATTTTTTTTATTCCAAAAAGAATTTTATTGTCTTCGAAATGCTCTTTTCTTCTAGTCGCAGTTTAGTCAACAAAAAAAGTGGATCAATATTTTTTTTTGCCAGAACTTAGTGCTTCGGTATTTTGTGTCTTTCTCGGGCTTCTTCAAGCTTATTTTAAGGGCTTTGTGATTTCTTTTTCGTCCAAACTTTGTCTCTCCGCTTACGACTTTGGCCTTATTTCTCTAATTTCAGAGCAGATCCCCTTATCTAGTTCTTTCCCTCTTGTGATTTTAGGAAGAAAAGTCGGTTTTGCGTCGTCTTTCAACACACAAAACTTGCTTTTTAATAGTTTTTCCTCTGCTTTCGAATTGCCATGCTCCTGTACTTTG
This sequence comes from Caenorhabditis auriculariae, assembly GCA_904845305.1. Classification (NCBI taxonomy): domain Eukaryota; kingdom Metazoa; phylum Nematoda; class Chromadorea; order Rhabditida; family Rhabditidae; genus Caenorhabditis; species Caenorhabditis auriculariae. The sequence goes on along the minus strand of CAJGYM010000021.1, from coordinate 683,831 downwards.
ATAGTCTTGTAATTTGTTCTCTTTCCATCATCTTTGTTTTTTTTTGTACCTGAAATCTTTGTGAAATCGCATCGGCTTTCTGTACGAGTATAATAAAAATTGCGTAAAAGGAAATTATTTGCGACGTGAAATTTTGAGGTTTTTGTCCTGATTTTACTAGAATAATTTGTTATTTTTATTATTTTCACGAGGTAATTGTCATTAAAAACACTCGGAAGCCTCAAAGAACTGAAAAAATTTATTTTAATTTCCCTAAATAGGTGGTTTTTGCTCAACTTTTCGAAACTTATTTCAATTTTATTTCGACGTCAAAAAAAACTTCTCCGAAAGAAATTTAGGGAAAAAACTTTCCTTTTAGGCTTCTTTGAACTTTGCTTATGAAGTTGAAGATCTTGAAAATTTAGAATTTTTGATTTTTGACCCAAAATTTGGGTTTTAGAAAATGGACCGACGGTTCCAATCGGACCTCGAATGGTTCATTTCTCCGGTGATCAGTGTCCAGGACTTTTTGTACGAAGCGACAAATGCCGAATCTGTTGCAAAAGGTTTGAAAACTCCAGGGTGGTCCCTATAAGGGCCCTTGAAAGGTAGCTCTAGGGACCACTTTATCAACCCCTATAGGGGTCCCTAAGGCTTTCCAAAGTGATTCCAGTTATTGTGAGCTCCACTTGAGCTTTAGTGGCTAAAGGGTCAGACCGTAAACCCCTATAGGGGCCACTTTTTAGGCCCCTGTAGAGTCCCTTAAACCCTATAGGGACCACTCTGGAATTTCACAGTCCAGTGGCCGCTGAAAGGTTCTTCAAGGACTACTTGGAGGGCACTTAAGGGGCCACTAAAGCCACCTCTATAGAAGCCACTATTTGGCGTCGTAATGGCCACTACAGTAGTATTTAGTAATCTAGTAGTCTCTCTCTCCTAAAGGGGCCACTCATCTTTAGCTACTATAGTGACCACTAAAACGTCAAAATCCTGAAGTGACCCGAATTTTCTCACTTTTAGGCGTTCTCGGCGCTTCGGAAGGGGCTGATGACAATAGTTTGAGGCAGAATTTCGTGGAACAAACGGCCTGTTCTTCGAAAGTCGCCGATAAGATTTTTGATCAGGCCATCAGGTGAGATTCGACAAACTCAGCAATGCGAGAATAGTCCCTATAGGGGCCACTTGAGCTTGTAGAAGTGATCCCTCCAAGGGAACTTACTAGTCGTTTATTCTTATGAACTGTATGAGGTGAAGCGTTTCCATGCGAATTGAGGTACTTCAGAGTGGTCCCTTTAGGGGCCTTGGAAGGTTACTCTCTAGGGATAACTTTACTTCTCCCTCTAGGGTCACGAAAGCTTGTAAAAGTGATCCCTTTAGGGGAGCATCCTAGTCGTTTATTTTTAGGAACTCTATGAGGTGAAGCGTTTCCATGCGAACTTAGAACGCCAGATTGGTCCCTTTAGGGGCTCTTGAAGGTTACTCTCCAGGGACCGGTTTATCTCCTCTATAGGGGCCACTTGAGCTTGTAAAAGTGGCCCTTCTAGGGTAGCATTTCGATTATTGTTATGAACTCTACGCGGTGTAGCGTTTCCATGCGAACTTAAGACGCCAGAGTGATTCCTTTAGGGGCCGTGGAAGGTACCTCTCTTGAGACCGATTTATCTCCCCTAAAGGGGCCACTTGAGCTTGGAAAAGTGGCCTTTTTAGGGTAGCATGTTGATTTTTGCTGTGAACTCTGTGAGAAAAAGTATTATCCTGTGAAAATTTGTAATGGCTACTTTAGGGTTTTTGACAGTTTAGTGGCCACTGTAGTAGTCTAATCAGGGCTCACTCGAGTGACTAAATTTGAGTGGCCCCTATAGGAGTTTAAGGGTTCAGAGAAGGTGGACAGGGATTTAAGCATTTTGTACTGATTTATTACCTTGTTCGAATTTTCTCTTTTGAAGTCAAAGACCCCTTAAGGGACCACTTATATTTTCCCGTATGAGAAGATTTTTTTCCCGAAACCTTCTAGAAACCAAGGCATTATTCGGTGTCACTGGAGAAAACAGAATAATTTACCATTTTGTATTGATTTCAAATTTTTTGGAATGTTTTTTTTCAAATCAAGTTATTTTCTTCTCATTTCCAGCCTCGATATTCTGTTCGATAAGCCGGGTGAGCGAAAAACGTTTCAAGAGTCCTCTAGATATGGATATGAGCTGCGGCCAACGGAGCTTCGAACACATCAGTGAGACATTTTTTCAATTTTTCACGTTTTCCCGCGTTTTCTATCACTTTTGCAGTGTTCCGAAATGAGTTTTTCGCGTTAATCTATCCATTTTTTGTCTCTATTTAAAATTTTTGGCTTTCAGTTACATGGAGGCTCGGGATAAATGGTGCGGTTTATCGAAACAACGAAAATCGGCCTATGTTAAATCGATGAAATATGATAGTTTCAATGGCGCCGAGTTGGGATCGGTGAGCAGTTTTCAGGCGATTTCCACAATTTTTAGAAAAAATAACGTCATATCTTGTTGAGAGTGTCGTTTGAAATGCTGGCAATGGACTTTTTTTCGAAGATTTTTTTCGTAATATGAAAACGAAAGGGTTTTTTTAAACGAATATTTTTTTAGATTTTTTTAAACGTTTTACAGTTTGAAGTAACCAATATGATTGATATTGAAGATAGTTATGACTTTTTAAATTTTTCAAAAAAAGTTTTTTTCAACCAATATAATTGATATTTCATACCAAACTCATTCGAAATCGAAGAAAATGACGAATTTTTAAAGGTTTGAACTTGAATTTTTGTACTCAGTATGATTTCGAAAAAAATTTTCAAAGTTCCAAAATCAATTAAGTACGCAATTCATTCAAAAATCTAAAAAAAGGTTATCAGTTTTCCAGGTTTTGAACAAATTTTTTTCTGATTGAAACTCCAAGAAGTTCCTAAGAATCGAGAGATTTTCTCTTTCTAACTTTATCAAAATCATGAAGATTAAAAATGAATTGGAAAAAAAGATGGCGTTTTTTAAAAGTTTTCTTATAAATTTCTCACCCCATGTGATTAATATTGAAGAGTGGAACAAAATTTCCAGGTTTTAACTAAATTTCCATAATTAAAGCTCCAAAAAGTTTGCTAAAATCAAGAGGTTCTGGTTTTCTCTATATAAACTCACAAAAATTGTGAAGATTAGAGGAAATTTTTGACAGAATTTGCGCATTTTCCAAATCTTTATCCTTGAAATATAGATTATTTAGAAATGTTGGCTTTTTTTATATGATTGAAAAAGCGCAAAAAAATTCATTCATTTGAAAAATCCTAGTATTTTCTGAAAAAAACGAATTTCTACAAAACTGATGAAATTTTAAAGTTCTAGATTATTCCAAAGCTATAAAATTGGCAGTCCCAAAAGCAGCACCAAAATTTCAAAGTTTAAAAAAACGTTGAAATTCGAAAATTAGCTGTTTTATTGAGTGCAGGATTTTTAATTACAGAAACCAACTCCTATGAATATTAATTTTTCTATTCATCATGTATAGCTGGTTCACGGCTGGCTTGAGCGATCGAAAGAAAGGTCCTGACACGATAATACACGAGATAGCGCGCAGCTCGTGGAGAGCTCAGACAGGCCACGCCCCCTTAGCGTCCTAAGCTGACCGTGAATCAGCTATAAATATACATTATAACTTCAAATTTCAGCGATTCCACCGTTTTTTATCATATAAAAAATTTCTACTCTGCATTTTAAAATTTTTTTTTGCTCATTAAATGATTTTTCAGGTCGACAAAATGCTCCGAAACGAAGGAAACGATTTTATTCCAACCGATGTCGTTATACTAGTCACAGTCAATGTTCCTTATAACCGTATTTTGTCACCGACCGAAATGAGATCCTCGAGACTTGTTGGTTTTTTGAGAATTTCCTATAAATTCTGTCTTTTCCAGATGAAACCCGCAACGAAATTCATGGTACGTGGCGAGACGTCTCTGCTCGATTTTAGGAGGAAATTGGTTGGTTTTTCAGTTTTGAACTTTTTTTTCATTGTTCATCTCCGTTCAACTGAATTCACATTGCGAGGCTAGAAAAAAACTCTAGTGGTCACTTGAGAGGTGCCTCAAGGACTTTTTGAAAAGGAAACTAAAGTGGTCACTTAAACCACCTCCATAGAAGCCACTAATCTGCGTTTTTAGGAGTTTTTACTGACCTGATAGTACCACTCAGACCCCTAAAGAGGTCGCTTATTTTTGTCACCTAAATGGTCACTAATTTGACTACTTTAGTGGCCACTAAAATGTCAAAATGCTAAAGTGACCCCTGAAAACTTTCCCAGGAAAATTCTTCTGCTTGAGATCACTATTTTGCGTTCGAGTGGCCACTATAGGAGTTTTTACTGACCGGATAGTACCACTCAGACCCCTAAAGAGGCCACTCAATTTCAGTCACTTGAATGGTCACTAGTTCGATCACTTTAGTGGCCACTTAAACCTAAATTCCCTAAAGTGACCCCTGAAACTTTGTCCAGTTTGTTAGAAATTCCCAAATCATTCCAAAACTTGAATTTTCTCCTTTTTTAAAAGCCACTAGCTGATTGTAGGTTTCTTTTCCCGAATTTTCAATTTTTTGTGATTTGCGAAACTTTTTTAAGCGAATAACGTGTCAATTTTTAGATTGCTTCAAACAGGGCGTTAATGACATAAAATAGTGTTGAAACCAAAAAGGTTCTCTTCTTTTAGAAAATTGGGAAAAGGTAGCTTTTTGCATCTTTTCAAGAATTTTTGAAATGTTTTTTGGGCACTTTTTGGCCTCAAAAGGGTCTTTTGGAAATGAGCTTTTTCACGGAAAAAGTACTAAAAAGACTTTAAAAAACCTTTGGGAAAAAAAGGCCTTAGAAGCTCTTTTTTTCTCTTGACCTTTTTTTAAAAAGTTAGGGGGGGCTAAGGATTCGTCCTAAAAATCGTTTTTTTAAAGTTTATCCATCTCGAAAAAAATTTCTAAACGGCCTCAAAATAGAAGCATCTAGAGCTCCTTTTTGAGGTCCTAAGAAGGTGTCAAAAATCTTTTGAATCTCCTTTTTTCTTCTACAAGGGTCTAGGAAAAATTGTTTTTTTTTTTTCCCTAAAACCTTCTTTTTTGAACCTGCTGAACTTTGCCAGTGAAAGTAGCTTCGAAACTATTCTTTTTCTTTTTTTTAGGCCTTTCTGGACTTTGCCCTTGAATATAAGTCCGAAATTACTATTTCACTAGTTCAGGTTTGTGACTGCGACGTGGTGGTACCCCTGAAAGACGGCAATGAACTGGAGGCGCCGGATATGCAAGAAACTTGCGCCGAACTTTTCCCCTCGGCCTTCATTTTCATCAACGACACGTTCTACATCGACAGAACCCACGATAATGCTGTTGACCTTTCTGAGTGCGTTTTTTTATTCGAAAGCAGGGTTTTTTTGATTTCTTGTAATGCATTTTGTGATACAAGGGCGTGAGAACCTTCAGAGAAACGATTTAAAAAGAGAAGATTTTTTCGGATCATGCCAAGATTTTCGATCATTGTGCCGTGTTCAAAGTGGTTTTGACGAGTTTTCTTTCAAAATTATTTTAAAAATGAGCAAAATTGGATTTTTGGGAGCCGTTAGAAAAATAATTTCTTACAGAGAAATGGCAAATTTGAGCGCGAAATCAGAATTTTGACCGAAAAATGCCTGGATAATCCCAAAATTTGGACTTTTGTGCGTAGAAGACGTTCTTTTTGAAGGTTTTCGTTTCGTCCCGAAATTCAAATTTTGCTTATTTTACAAAACGATTTAAAAAAAATGAACACGAATTTCGAAAAACGGCTCAATAATCAGTAGTAAATGGTTTTTCATAGCTTAAAATTTGTCAAAAAAACAGCTTTTTCTATGCCAAAATGATGAGATAGATTGGTCAATTTATATTATTTTTAAAATCGGACAAGTATTTTATTTTTAAAGCTTGAACTTGTCATTTCATTCAAAGATCCTGGAAAATCTCAAAAATTTCAGGCCAATCCGAGAATTTATGAAACGAAAGAAGATATTCGACCCCGTGAAAGCTGTCGACATTGAAGGCGTCAATTTCATTGACCTTAAATTAAGGTATTACTTTTTTGAAACCTATTAAAGAAAACATGATTATTACAGGATTTTATGATTAATAGATAGATTCCAAGAAGTTCTAAACAAGTAGCCCGAATTTTTTTAACGTACGAAACTCGTTTTTCAATTTATTCTTGGTTTAGTTCTCCTAGAAGAAGCGCCAGGTGTCCTGCGCAACATTCAGACGATTATTTGCTTTCTAGGGGTCATTTAAGTGGCCAAAATGGTCCAGAAAGCTCCGTAAGCTTTTTTGTCCTTTAATTTTCAGTTAAGTAATTTTGAACCCTCGTTAGTGTTCCCTTTAGTGGTCAAAATTGTTCAGAAATTGTCAGAAGCTTATTTTATTCCTTCATTTCTATTTGAGAAAACTTTGGGCTCTTTTTAGTGATCTCTTAAGAGGCCAAAACGTCCAGAAAGCTTCGTTAGCTTTTTTGTCCGTTAATCTTCAGTCAAGTAATCTTCAACCCTCGTTAGTGCTCACTTAAGTAGTCAAAATTATCCAGAAAATGTCAGAAGCTTATTTTATACCTCTATTTTTATTAGATTAACTTTGAGTCCTTTTTAGTGATCATTTAAGGGGCCAAAATAGTTCAACAAGTGTCAGAAGCTTCTTTTATTCTTCTATTCTTATTAGAGTATCTTTGCACCCTTTAAGTGTTCCCTTAACTGGTCAAAATTGTCCAGAAAATGTCAGAAGCTTCTTCTATTCCTTCATTTCTATTTGAGAGAACTTTGGGCTCTTTTTAGTGATCTCTTAAGAGGCCAAAATTGTCTACAATGGTCAGAAGCTTCTTTTATTCCTTTATCTTTATTCAATCAACTCGAAATCTCCTTTAAGGTCCATTTAAGTAGCCAAAGTTGTCCGGCTAATATCAGAAACTTCTTCTATTGCTTCATTGCTATTTGATTAACTTTGGGCCCTCTTTAGTGCTCACTTAAGTGGTCAAAACTGTCCAGAAAGTGTCAGATGCTTTTTTGTTCCTTTAATTTTATTTAAGAAACTCTGGAACCTCTTTAGTGTCCCCTTAAGTGGTCAAAATTGTCCAGAAAGTGTCAGATGATTTTTTTTTTAATTTTCAGTTAAGTGATTTTGAACCCTCGTTAGTGCTCACTTAAGTGGTCAAATTTGTTCAGAAATTGTCAGAAGCTTGATTAATTTTTTAATTTTCAGTCAAATAACTTTGTACCCTCTTTAGTGTCCACTTGAGTGGCCAAATTCGTCCAGCTAGTATCAGAAGCTTCTTCTATTCCTTCATTGCTATTTGAGTAACTTTGGGCCCTTTTTAGTGCTCACTTAAGTAGCCAGAATCGTCCAGCAAGCATCGGACGCTTCTTTTAACCCCTCTTCAATTATTTTCGTATTCTGAATTTTTTTTTTTTCAAGACTCGGTCAACCATACGTTTTCCAACATTCTGGATCTTGTGAGCATCTTTTGACGTTCCACGAGCTTCGATTGATTCACTCTACGGATATTCAAGTAATGATTATGTTTTGGAACTTCAAAATTAAATATTCGACGTTCTAGGAGATTTATCGGTACCCATTGCTGGTTTTCGAACGATGGAGCGAGAAGAAATGCGAATGTTGTAAGCGAGTTACGGCTACGTGAGTTTTTTTATCGGAATAAAAGGGCTTAAAAAAATTAAAAAAATATATATATAGAATGGCATTTTTTTAGAAAGTGTACTTTTTGAGCTTGGATTTTAGGGATGGGATTAAAAAAACATTAATTTTTTTGCTGTATTTTTGTCGAGGGATTTTTGAAGTCCTTCTGAAAGTTTTAAGCTTTCGAAAAAAATTCAAAAACTAAAGCTTATTTATAGTTTTTTTCAGTAATCCCACTGTTCTTTTCAAAAAAATTCCGTTCAGAAATAGGAATTCAAGATTTTTTTATAAGTTAAATGGATCTATTTTTTTAGTTTATTTTCAGAGTTTTCAACGCTTTTTAAAGAAAGAAATACTCCAAAATCTGATTTCGCAGCTTTTTTTCAAAGTTAAAAAAGTAGCTTTCAATGATTTTTTTTAGAAAAAGTCCAAGATTATTTCATTTTTTCCTCTTACATTCAAAAATTTCAACCGTTTTTTTTTTTGAGATTTGCCATAAATTATCTTTTCCAGATACGTGATCGACAACAGTGAACTCCTGCCCAACGCCTTCACCAACTTTTGCGACGGCTGTTTCCGAGAATTCAACTTCCCCAACGGCATCAAATCGTCGAAATTTCGCGCCTGGCCTCTCCTCGAACAATGTCTACTCCTTGATTGATTCTTCAATTTTGTATCTTTATAAATTATTTGAAAAGAATGTGACGATTTGCTGTGTTGATGTGTGGTTTATTGATCCCTTCTATTTTTTTAAGAAGTGAAAAAATTCAAATGCTCCCGCTACACAGGTAAAATTATTAATTATTCACTTTTTGGACCCCTATAGGGTCCCTTTGAGGTTGAGGGGCTAGGGACCACCTTAATTTCACCCCTATAGGGGCTGTTTTCCTTCTAACCTCTGTAGGAACCACTTAGGAGTTCCTAACTTTGTTATTTTTCCAATTTCGATGTCAAATTTCAAAAGTCGAGCTGAAAAAATAATCTTTTCGAAGTGTTCAAAGGAAAAAAAGGTATTATTGGATTTTTTGCTTAATTTTAAACACGATTAAACAAAAAAATTCGAAACATGTTCCATTTTGTTCTTAACATGAAACGTATGTATTTAGAGAAATTGACCGAAATACGTGAAATTGATTTTTTTTTTTAAGAAAAAAAATTGGAACTTTTCAGGAAAACTTTGATTTTTCAACATTTTTCAGACGAAAGAAAATGTCGCGATAAGCTTTAAAAAGAAAATTACGTTGTAAATGAAACCCCTGTAGGAACCACTTTTGCAAGCTTCAGTGGCCCCTAGAGGGGGTCATCCAAGGTTTCCCTATAAGGACCACTCTGGAGCTCCTGAATATATTTTTAAACTTTCTAAGCTTCTTGTCGTTTTCTACTGATTCTTTTTCAAGATAATGTCTTTTTTTTGTCTTTCTTTCCTTTTTTTAATGATTTTTGTTCCAGACCATGACCTCGAACCGGATGTTCGCCACACTGAAAGGCGAAGCCGAGGAAGAGCAGAAGAAATCGAATCTGGTTGTTATCGAATACCCGGCGATCGTCAAGAACTTGGACAAAGCCTTGGAACGGCTCGGAGGCCTCGCCCAGATCTCCTCGAATCATTTCGCGAATCGAGCCCTCGAACTCCGTCACACCCCTTCGAATCCGTACACGAGTTGTCTTGTTGCCGAACGGAAGAATGAAGAAAATGTGAGGGGCTTTGACAATTTGGGAAGTTGGGACTAATTTGTAGCTGAAATCATCTAATAAGACAATGTATAGCCCATTCCGCGCCAAATTTTCGTCATTTTTATTCACTTCTAAGCTACAGGACCCTTCCGGGAAGCTTTCTATAGAATTCGCAAGCTGTTTATGTGCATGCGCCTTTAATAAGGCTTAAAATCAGAGTTATATTGAAGGCGCATAGGCAGAGGAAGGTCGCGCACTTTGAATTGAAGGTACAAGGGAATCAATTGAATTTATTTAGCCTGAATTATTTTATATATTAAAGGCGCAAAGGCAGAGGAAGGAAGCGCGCATCGAAGGGAAGCTACGCGGAAATTAATCATATTTATTTAGCCTAAATTATTTTTTATATTAAAGGCGCAAAGGCAGAGGAAGGACGCGCGCATCGAAGGGAAGCTACGCGGAAATTAATCATATTTATTTAGCCTAAATTATTTTATATATTAAAGGCGCAAAGGCAGAGGAAGGACGCGCGCATCGAAGGGAAGCTTCCAGGGCTTATAGTCCGTTCAGATTTTGAATGTCAAGTAGAATGACGTCATTCGAAAACGCTCTGTGGATGGCTCGCTCTCTGATTGGTTTATCGCGCTATTAGGGGGCGGAGCTTCAGCGACCACTTGACATTCAAAATCTGAACAGACTATATTCATTCTTTTTCAGCTCTGAATTTTCGTTATATTAAAGGGGCATAGGCAGAGGAAGGTCGCACGCATTGCAGGGAAGCTTCCCGGAATTTATTTATGTTTATTTAACCGGAATTTCTTGTCAAATTAAAGGCGCATAGGCAGAGGAAGGTCCTGCGCAACGAAGGGAAGCTTCCCGGAATGCATTTATATTTATTTAACCTGAATTTTTCGCCGAATTAAAGGCGCATACACTGGAAAGCTCTCGTGCATAGAAGGAATTTTACGATTTTTTTTTCCAGGTAACATCCGGTACCCTGAGATTAGTGATGAAAATCCGTCGGCACAAGAAAAAACCCGATGAACCGATGAAAATCGAGTTTTTGGGCCTCGTCCAACATGTGTACTCCTTCGAATCGATGTGCGACTTCCAATATCTTCCCTTGAAAAAGAAGCCGGACGTTCCCGAAGAAGCGTTCGATGACCTGATACCTCAGCTCATTCCGACCGACTTGGGATCCGCCCTTTCTTGGTATTTATTCTTTTTTTTTATTTTTTGGATTTTTGAAACGTAATATAGGCCATTCCGCGCAAGTTTTACACGATTTTTGCTATCCTCCGAGCTACAGAACACTTCCTTTCGAACCATGCATGCGCCTTTAAACTAGCCCAAGTTTCGCGTTATATTAAAGGCTCATGCAAATATGAAGGTCGCGCGCGTCGAAATTTGACAAAAAGAATAATTTTTGAAAAAAGTTAAAAATTTCACATTTGCGCTCTGCGGATAATATCGATCGAGTGATTTTTTGAAATCTTTACAACATTCTGCTCGTATTCTTTTGTCGTGTTTAAAATTATTTTGGCGATTCCAATCGGAATTTTAGGAGCCTCTAGAAAAATGGGTCCCACAACGATTTATATCAGTTAATGGATTTCACGGTGACTTTTATGCGCGTCTTTTTTCAACTTGTTTTTCAGTCTTGAAAATTTCTTTCAAAATTAGCAAAAAGGTTATTTTAATAGACGTCACACCTAGAAGGTTCTAAAAAAAGTTTCGCTCATTTTTTTTACGAATATTTTTGAGGTGGGCTCGAGCCGATGTTCCCCCAACTCCACTGTTTCTGCCTCCGTATCAATTCAGTCGATATAGCACCCCGTCTCAAAAGATCCTCGCCAAGGAGACGGACTTCGGCGTCGACAAGTGCAAAAAAGCGAAACTCACCGGATTCGGCCAGAGTTTCATACTCAAGATTTCAAGGAAAAAATATTTTTTCCCAGATCTGAGAACCGAGAGGAAGGCTCTGTCAATAACGGTCCTCGCCACGGACGAATTCCCGATTTCTCCCTTACCTGAGGCCGTCGCGGACACGAATTCCAGGTAGGAAGAGTGGAAAAATGGGAATTTTTTGGAGGAATTTAAGTTTACATTTTTTAGTTCGAAACAAGGAGAAAAAAACTGGTAGGTTTCATGTTTTTTTCACTAAACTAATGAAGCATTTCCATGGGAAAAAAACTGAATAAACAAGCGTTTTTTTGAATAAAAAAATTTAAAAAAACCCCTATAGGGAACACTTTATTCTTACCCCTATAGGGATAACTTTTTCGGCCCCTATTGGGGTTGTTATCCCCCTAATCCTTATAGGGACCCCTCTGGAATTCCTAAGCAAAAAAGCTTCTTCTCATAGCGTTCATAACAATAAAAGTTGTGTAGATTACCCTAGAGTTGTCACTTTTGCAAGCTTTCGGGTCCCCTATAGGGTTTGGTAAAGTGATTTCTAGGAAATGTTGCCCCTATAGGGGCCACTCTGGAGTTCCTAAGTGGATCTCGAATCTTGGTCATTTTTTTTCATAGTCTATTCATATTTCAAGTATCGAGTATAATGACGTCATTCGGAAACGCTCTCTGATTGGTTTATCGCGCCTTTAGGGAGCTTGAGCAACGATTTGATATTATAGATTTGAAAAATTGTAACAAAATAGAAATAAGAAAAAATTGAGATTCTGAAAAAGTTCGAAGTGATTTCTTTCCCAACTGTCCATGTTGATTTTTTCATTTCCTAGACTTTCTCTTTTCTTTTCGAAATAATGTTTTAAGATGCAAAAACGAAGAGCCACACCGATTACTGGAGGAACTCTTCAACGAACGGCCCATGTGGACCCGAATCGCGATACTTTTCCGGACCGGCCTCGAAGATTCCCTCCTCCGATCGTTGCTTCAGAAGTTCGCCTTCTATATCCAATCGGGCCCCTGGGGAAGGCTTTGGTGCCGATTTGGCTACGATCCAAGGGTCACCTCCGATTCGGCTTGCTATCAGACTTTGATGGTCTCTTTCAGGTTTGGGATTTTTTTCGAAGAAGAAAAATAAACCTTCCTTGCAAAAATGATTTCATTGCGTGATAAACGTATTTTTTGCACGCTTTTACTCACAATCTGTGCTTTTCAATAGCGAAAATTAAAAGGTCTTTCCTTTCGTTTTGATAAAAAGTACTTCGTTTTTTTGAATTCCATTCATTTTGTTTCATTTCGATTATTAATTTACGACAGTTGCTACGATATTGACGCATAAAGACCTTTTTTCGAAGCGATCCTATGCGCCTTCAAGTTTGAGCAGAGTTCATGATTAACTTCTTTAACAATAATTACGGTAAACGAGAAAGTAAATTACATATTAGCTCAAATATAAAAGAAATAAATAACGTTTGAACTTGAACACGCGTGATTTTATTAAGAATTTAGCCATTTATTATAAAAACCCAAAAGTATAGGCCGGTTTAGCTTCTTTTTAGCTGATAAGAAGGGTCACTTTACATTCCGATTGGAAATTTCCTTGACCAGAACACTCCCTGATGTCCTAGAAGAAAAATCTAAAAGCCTTAACCTGCAAAACTTTTTGGGTTTTGAGAGAGGAGACGTCAAAGTCAAAGATCATCTGTTAAAAAAGGCTTTTTCTGGGCTCTGAGCCTTTATTTCTCAAGAAATATTCAGATTTGTGCAGGTTGGAGGCCTGGCCGATTTCTAGAAAATTTCCAACCGCAATGTAAAATGAAATGATTTTCTTCTGGAGAAAAGGTGTTTTGCGCTTTCAAGCACCCCGTAAAGATAGTTAAAACTGAAAAATGCACGCTGAATCAAGTTTTTATCGAAATTAGTTCAGACAGCACATGAAGATCCCGGAACGACAGCGACTGAAGGTCTCCAGCGAACGAACGCCGGCGGCTAGTGTCGCGGCCAGCGGCGCGACCATCGCCTACGCGACGCCTGCGTCGGCCGCCAGCGCCAACGAACCCATAGCTTACACCTATGAGCCGGGTAAATTTTTGAAAAGAAAAAATGGCGGCTTCAGAGGACGAAGTCAAAACTTGAGTGCTTCTTGGATGTGGGCCATGATTCAGCAGAGCATTTTCTCAGAAACACAATGAATTTTAAAATTTATGAATTCCGGAAAGGATATATGTACATTGCTGATCTTTCTTTTATTCAACCTAGAAATTTCGGTCTCATTAATTGCGCATACACAGAAAGAAGCGTTTCGAAGCGTAACTTTTCGTTTATTTCATTTTTCTCCGAGCTACAGAACCTTTCCGCGTAGCTTTCTTTCGATGCGCGCGGCCTACCTTCATGTTCATGTCTTTTATTTAGCTCTTTGGTCTTATTAAAGGCGCATACACAGAGGAATGCCGCGCGTTTCGACGGGTAGCTCTTCAAGTCTTTTTTCGAATTACAGAACCTTTCCGCGTAGCTTCTTTACGATACACGCGGCCTATCTTCGTGTCCATGCCTGGAATTTTGGTCTTATTAAAGGCGCATACACAGCAATGGTCACTGCTGTGAAGTGCTATTTCCTAAAAAAAAAAAAGGCAAAAATTTGTTAATTAGCGCCTTTTTAGACAAAAATTCTTCTAATGGCAAACCTACATATGCTATTTTCCAAACGTTCTGTAAATATGTCACTCCGCGAACATAATAGGCACGATGTCATGAACCTCCGAACGCGTCGTTGTAAAAATTATCGACCGCTAAAAATTTTGAGAGAATAAAATAAAGATTCAAAACAAAGTCAAGGAAAATTTCAGGACGCCTACCACGAGTTCGACAGATGTGGTACAGTATCATGGACGTCAAACTTCCAGAAGCCGAAAAAGTCCTGACGATGGTAGAGATTCAGAAAAGAAAATCAAAAGGAAACGCTCGTTTTTAGGAGTTCGACACAAGTAATGTAGCCACCGAAGGTTGGATTAAATCGGTGGGTTTTTAAAGAACTGGAAATTATAATTTTGAATATATTAATTGAAAAAGACGACCGAATTCCTAATGGCACGGAACCGAAGAAAATTGCTCCAAAGCAAAAGTTAGTTCTGTCTTGAAGCAACTTTGGTGCGTTGATGAACACGATTTCGCGTTTTGAATTATGTTCCGGCTCTCCGATAAAGTCCCCATGAAAATATGAATTTTATTAATAAAAGTCGTAATTTGTGATGCTGTGGCCGCAATGACATTATACACCGTCACGCGCAAATGCATACTTTCAATAAATTTCATCATAATTTCTTTTATGACACGAAAAAAAAAATCAAAGAAACTTGCGACGAAGAAAGCAATAGCGTACTTTCCGAAACAGAAGTTTCTGACTTTTTTTCTTTAGGTTAAGTTTTTTCATTGTTTTAAAAATTGCTCATCCTTTTTCAGTGAAGTATTTTCCTGTCTTTAATTCTCACAAAAAGATTCTTTCAATAAATTGATAGTTTCTAACCTCCTTTTTGTTTATCACTCTAAATATATAGTGAAAAAAATTATACGGATGAATTTTGATTTTTGACTTCAATACGGATAAGTTCCCGAGAGAGAAAACAGCGTTAGAAACTTCAAAAACAGTAAAAAAAAAAAACTAAACCGAAGACAAAAAAAATTCGGAAAGCTGGCTCTCAACTTTTTCGCTAGCAGTCCGCAGACACGCGGACTCGCGGCTTTCGAAATCGTCGCAAATTTCTTTGATTTTTTTTTCCTTTTTGAGATTTTTTCTAAACGATTTTTTTCCCATGTTCTAAATGACATCTATTTCTAGGAATCAATAGACATGATCAGGAACGCTATCAAGGAAGACGTCAAACTGACGACCAAAGGAATGGACGTAGTCGAAGACGACGGCGAAATCTTTGATGATTTTTAAATTGCACGTTTTGTATATTGAGTTGTTGATTTTATTGTTATCCAATGATCTCCTTGAACGCAAACCAATGTTGTGATGTTTATAAAGATTTTTTCGTAGCACAGCGCACCGCATTGAAGAAAATGAACGTAAAAGGCGAAAGATTATTTATTTTTCGCAGTCAGGAAAAAAGTAGGCCTCTAAGTTCCCTCCTGAAGCCATTTCCTATCGATGTTGAAATCTCAGAAACTCTTTCGGGAAAAAAAGTACAGTCATTTTTTAAAAATCATTTTGAACTTCATAACTTTTTGTCTAGGAGCCTAGGAACTTTTTGACCTGGATTTTCGGACTTCTTAGGTCAACTAGGATCTTAGTTAGAAGCGATCAAACTTAGGGATCAAAAATATCAAATCCCGTCGGAATCAGTATCAATCGATAGAGGAGATCACAAGGATCAATAAAAACTAGGTCTCTAGGTTACTAACCACGTAGCAGTCAAGTTATAATTTTTCAAAAACTTTAAAATATCATAACTTCATTTCTAGGCGCCTAAGGACATTTTGACCTGGATTTCCGCACTTCTGACGTCATTTCCTATCGATTGATATTAAAATCTCGGAAACTTTGGATTTCGGGAAAATCGAAAAAAGTACAGTCTAACCCCTTCAGTTTTTTTCGAGCTTTTGAAGTCATGGAAGCCGATCCGGACGAAACCTATATCAATCGATAGATCTCGACGAAAAAGTGACCTGAGACCAGGTTTGACCTCCGTAGGTCAACTAGGAACTAAGTTGGAGGCGATCAAACTTAGGAGTCAAATTTTGAAATTCCGTCGAAATTGGTATTAATCGATAGAGGAGATCACGGGGATGAAGAAAAACTAGGTCTCTGAGTTTCTAACTTCCCAGGAAATGAGATATGATTTTTTGAAATCTCAAAAATGATCAACTTTTAAAAATCATATTTTTTTTTCTAAGCGCCTAGGAAGCTTTTGATATTGATATTCGAACTGAGGAAGTCGTTTCCTATCGATTGATGTATCATTAGATAAGGTCTAACTGGCGGAAGATTGAAGCTTCTGGATGAAGCTTGATCTTGTGATGATCTATATCATTCGAAAGCTGACATCGAGACAAATCGATTGATATTATTAGATAAGCTGTAGCTATTCTGAGAGCCGAGATATAAGCCGTCGAAATTCGCCATAAAAGATAAATTTGCGCGTCTGATTAAATATTTTGTCTGGACCGGCGCGTGGGGTCATGTGTCAGTCTGAGGCTCTCATCGGTGTGGTTTCATCGCGAAAAAGGAAAAGCTCAAAAAAAAAGTTGGTCTTTTTCAAGTTTTTTCTAGTGTAATCGATAGAGCAGCTTCTATATAGTAATGTTATCATATCAGTTTCAAGGGAAAAGCTCGAAAATAGGGTCAAAAAGAGGTCCGAAAAAATGGCATTTTTGGACTTTCAAGCTTCATAACTCGGTTCATTTTCAGGTAACAGAGAAGCGAGTTATATCAATCGATTCGTCTCAATGTCAGCTTTCGATTGATTAATCTTTTCAATCAATTGAGCTTCATCCAAAAGCTTGAGACTCGCCTCAGCTTGCAACTCGATTTTATGATAAATTATTAGGGATTGATGTGTATCATTGGATCCGTATCGAGAATCTCTATCGATTGATAATGATATCATTCGGCTCGAGGGAAAAGCTGAGATGTAAGCTGGAGAAGTCGGTTACGTCATCCAAGTTGATCAAAACTCTTGAAGACTTTTATCATTGTAAAGCTGATAACGAGACGAATCGATCGATATAATCGCTTCCTCTGTAACTGCAAAATGAACAGAGTTATGAAGCTTGAAACTCCAAAAAGTGCGGTTTTTTCGGACCTCTTTTTGACTTTATTTCTGAGCTTTTCCCTCGAAACTGATATGATAAAGGTACTATATAGAAGCTGCTCTATCCATTACACTAGAAAAAACTTAAAAAAGAGCAACTTTTTTTTGAGCTTTTCCTTTTTCGCGAGGAAATCACACCGATGAGAGCCTCAGACTGACACTTGACCCGACGCGCCGGTTCAGACAACATATTTAATCTGACGCGCAAATTTATTTTTTATGGCAAACTTTGGAAGCTCATATCTCGGCTCCTAGATCAGCTACAGCTTATCTAATTATATCAATCGATTTGTCTCGTCGTCGGCTTTCGAGTTATATAGCTTATCATTTGATTGAGCTCAATCCAGAAGCTTCAGACTTGCCTCAGCTTGCGACCTTGTTAAGTCATCAGGTATTGAGAGATTGAGATATATCAATTAAACCGCCTTAAGACGGTCTATCGTTTGATGATGAACATTCTCGACTCGAGACAAAAGCTGAGATGTAAGATGAAAAAGTTGATAACGTCATCCATGTTGGTCGAAACTTTTGAAGTCCCATATCATTGAAAAGCTGATAACAAGACGAATCGATTTATATAATCAGTTTCCCTGTAACTTCAAAATGAACCTTAGTATTGAGCTTGAAAGTCCAAAAAATACCATTTCTTGGACCTATTTTTTGCCCGATTTTTGAGCTTCTCCCTCGAAACTGATACGATAACGTTAATATATAGATGCTGCTCTATCGATTACACTATAAAAAACTTGAAAAAGACCAACTTTTTTTTGAGCTATTCCCTTTTCGCGAGGAAACCACACCGATGAGAGCCTCAGACGGACACTTGACCCGACGCGCCGGTTCAGACAACATATTTGATCTGACGCGCAAATTTATTTTTGAAGAAAAACTTTGAAGGCTCATATCTCGGCTCCCATAGCAGCTACAGTTTTTCTAATCATATCAATCGATTTGTCTTGACGTCAGCTTTCGAGTGATGTAGGTTACCACAATATCAAGCTTCATCTAGAAGCTTCAGACTCGCCTCAGCTTGTAGTTTCACTTTTTGGAAAGCTTTCAACGTGATTTTTTTTCCTTTTGATGAATTTAAAGTTTTAATACTGCTTTGATTGATGTAAAAACCTTTATTAAAATTTTTCATAACGAAATCACAGAGAAAGGAAACTAAAAAGCCGTATGATCTCCCTTGTCAAGATAGAACGTTTCCGAGATGAATGTACATGGGAAAATAAAATTCAAAACAAAAACAAAAACAGAAAAAATCGATTAATCAACGTCATATCCAAGGTTTGGCGCCAACCATCGTTCGACGTTCTCTTGAGGGACTCCTTTGCGATTCGCGTAATCGATTACCTGGAATAATTGATAACTATTCGATTTATCTGGATAAAATGCAGTTGAAAAATTTCTCCGCGACTCATATTCTGTATCCCAGAGTGAACCTTACAGAAATCAGGAGTGACAACTTAAGGAGACAGTTAAAAACATTCTCAAAAAATTTCCCCTTAAGCAATCACTTCAGCAACCTGAATGAAAAATTATGACTAATTCAAAAAACAGGGGGTAATCTTCCTTCTGAATATTCATATGATAAAAAGGATTCTAAAGGCTGAGACGCCACTTAAGGGAAACCTCAGCTGTCCGAAAGGCTAAGAGTCGACTTAAGTGACCATTTACAATGATATAGGCGATAACTTGAGAGGAATTATTTCTTAAACAAGTACGGAACCTTTCAGCCCTCTGAGAGGCCACTTGAGGGGAACCTCAGCAGCCGTCTATCAGTCTGAGTGATCACTTAAGAGCCAAATAAAAATCTCCTAACATCTACACGAACTCTCACTATTTCAAAAAGTTAAGAAGTCGTTAAAAGCGTTTCTCAAACTCCTCAATGCCTTTGACCGGCTGAGAGGTCACTTAAGAGCTACCTGATTGTTTTCTAATCCCCTATGGGACTTCTTACCTCCCTTGAAAGCTAAGAGGTCACTTAAGAGCTAACTGATTGTTTTTTGATCCCCTGTATGACTTCTTACCTCCCTTGAAGGCTAAGAGGTCACTTAAGAGCTACCTGATTGTTTTCTAATCCCCTATGGGACTTCTTACCTCCCTTGAAAGCTAGGAGGTCACTTAAGAGCTAACTGATTGTTTTTTGATCCCCTATATGACTTCTTACCTCCCTTGAAGGCTAAGAGGTCACTTGAGAGCTACCTGAATTTCTTTTAATCCCTTGTATGATCTCTTAGCTCTCTTGAATCCCTTAAGAGCTACTCGGCTTACATGTCTTCTAATACTCCCTGGAACATCTAAGAGATACTCCCTGGAACAACTAAGAGGTCCCTTAAGGGCTCAATATCTTTCTTAAAATACCACTTGAAGTGCCAACTCAGAAAGAGGCCAAAAATTTCGTTTTTCCCCTAGTTTCTTGCGAATTCACCTGATCAACATCGATCTTTCCGACGGCAAAGTACTGGCTCTGGGGGTTGGCGAAGAATAGGCCAGAGACGGAGGCGGCGGGAAGCATCGCCAAGTGCTCAGTCAGTTCGATGCCGCATTCCTCGGCCTTCAGGACGCCCCAGAGAGTCCTTTTTTCGGTGTGGTCCGGCTGCGAAGGATAGCCGCAAGCCGGCCGAATCCCATCGTACTTTATGGAGAGCAGGTCGCTGGTTGTGAGGACCTGAAAAAGTTCAATTTTATGCGCTTGCATCGAAGGTTTTAGCTTTCTGGATAAACTCTAGCTCTTAGAGAGGTTCCTCAAGAACTACTCGGAGAGGACACTAAAGTGGCTTTTAAACCTTCTCTATAGAAGGCGCTTTTGCTCCTCGGTGCCCACTATAGTGGTTCTTAGTGGAGTAGCAGTACCACTTAGAAGACTTCTGAAGGGGCCACTAAATTTCGGCCTCTCAAGTGGCCACTAATTCGACTACTATAATGGCCACTTAAACGTCATAGACTTAAAGTGGCCGCTGAAACTAGGCAGCTTAAAGGCGCGAAGGAAGATTTCCAGTGGTCTCAAAAGGAGAAGCCAGTTTGAGACCACGCCCATGCGCCTTTAAACGCAAATGAACTTTCCGGAGTAGTCAGAAGCTTAAATAATAGAGGAGCCTGCTAAACTTGACTTAAAGGCATAGGGGCAGTAAAAATGGGGTTTCAGGTGAGCGCAGTATCTTATACAGTTTTTCTTTGCGAATCGAATGGTGAACTCGAAAAAATTAAAGAAGTGACAACTTTAGAAGAAAAACGCGATTTTACTTTCCCGCCTTCGTTTTTGAAAAAAGCTTTGGATCGGTATACAGACAAATGTTTACAGTAGCCGTGCACGCGATGTTGCGGACGTCTCATTAGACTCGCGTTTTGTGAGAAATAACTGAACATCGGCTTCAAATAAAAAATTTCTACTCTGAAAAATCGATTAAGAAAACAAAAAAAAACACATCGGTAATAAAGGAAACACAAAAAACCGCAATCCCAATCGAAACCAGTGTAAAATCATCATTTTTCACCAGAAACGCATTTTTGCGATTAAAGTTGTAAACTGTACATGAATAGAAAGTTTTTGTGACGAAAAGAACTTTGGTGACAGCAGAAAAAATTTTAAATTGAAAGAAACGAAGAAAAAAGCGAAAATATGGAAGATAGTGAAGCGTGTTGTCCATAGAGCAACTTTACTGCAAAGTGCCCTTTTTGCGGGAACTCAAACTTTCCTTTCTCCGACTTTGAATTATTTTTTCTCAAAACTTTGGTTTAAATTGACAAGTTCTCTATTTCTAAAAGTACAAAAAAGTTGTTAGAACCTGGAAATTTTAGGCCATTCCTAGCTTCTAATGGTTCCTGTTGAGCTCAGTTTATCACCAAACCCTTGAAAATCCTTCTTTGATTCCCTAGAGACCTGGTCGTTCAGCTTAGCTCTTTTGACACCTTCTGAAATGGAAAAAAGAGCAACCTCATCGGTGGAATAGCCCCAAAGGTTCGTCCTGACTTCCTTGTGCAACCACTCAGCAAAAGCTTCGGCCAATCGATCGGCCAGTGCCTGAAATAATGTCGATTTTTGTCTTTTCAGAAAAAATAAGCTGATTCCGCTTGCTAGAACCTTTGAAGCGAAGAAAAAAAAAAGAGCCACGAGGTCCCGACACGAAAATACAGTATCGTGTCACGCCCATGCGCCTTTAAACTAAGGACTTGATAGAGTTCCCCTAAGCGAGCTTGATAGGGATTTTTTCGCAGTTTCAGGAGGAAGAACAACTTTCAGATTTTTTAAAGGAACATAATGGATTGAGGCATGCCTATGCGCCTTTAAAAATCCACCATAACCCTTTTTTCGCTGCAAGACCCACCTTGACCATGATACTCGCATAGTCGTCATGATCCTCTGTTTCTAGCTTCTTACAGTAATCCTCGACGCCGAGACCAGCTGTGCAGGCGAACATGCCCAGGTAGTCGCTTGGTCGACCTAAAATTGCCTATAACTTATGCGAAAAAAGATAAACGCATCAGGACCTTTTTGAAACTGTCTCGATGCGCCTTTAATCTTTTTTGAATCAATTTCGAATCTTTTATCAAGTTTCCATGTAGTTTCTCATTTCTTTTTCTTTCGGTTCTCAATTTTAATTAAAGGCGCATGGAGAGCCTATCAAAAATGGTCCCAAGCCCCTCTACAATAAAAAACCATTTGCAGAAAGGGGCTGAATGAAGTCGCTGAGGCAGAAGTGCTGTTGATCGTGTTCGCGGCCACTTTGCTGCCTCAAACCGTAGAAAGTGCCGATTTTGGCGCCGTCCTCGTCAAATATCTGAATCCCTCTAGTGATCACTTGGAATTATCTGTAGGGCCAACATCGATATCATCGCCTTTGGCTCCGGCTTCATGGAAGGCGACGACCGCGTGAGCCTTCAGAATTTTCTCGTCGATGATTTTTTTCAGCCACGTTAGAGCGTCCTGAAGGGCTCCTTTAGGTTAAAAAATTTTGATTTTTTAAAATTTTAGTTCTGAAAAAATCTTAAACCTAGTCAGAACTATTCTCTATGAATCCCTCTGAGCCTGGAAATTCATCAAATTTATATTTCTAAGCAAGGGAACACGATTTTTCCTGACAGGATTCGTAGCGTAGATGTAAGGTAAATCAAAAGGTCACAGCACGAAAATACAGTATCGCGGCCATGCGCCTTTAAACTTTTTCTGTTTTTAATTGGTGATTTTTGGCTCATAGCCCTGATTACTTCAAACTTTATTAATGATTTTCTTCATTTTCCCAAACCAACATCGAAAACCCGCTTGGCTTCGGGCCCAACTTGTTCGTCGTTGAAAATTTTGGGATATGCTCGATTCGGGTATTTTCCACGGAGTTGCCAGACGTCGAAGAACGGCTTCCAGTCGATGTAATCGACGAGTTCAGCCAGCTCGAAATCTCGGATCTCACGTCGGCCGAGGAACGTTGGCTTCACTGGAAAAAATATTGAAGAAAAAAAATCTTGCGGTGGTGAAAATGTCTTTCAGAGGCGTTGCGGTCGCGCTTCTGTTTAAAAACAATTGAAATTTGGAATTTTATTACGCCGGACCTAGAGCAGCTTTTCATCTCTCCATGCTACAAGATGCAGCCGCGCGTTAATACTGGCATTTCTGAAGAAAACCGCTTCGTGGTCGCACTTGAAATGGCTGAAACATTGCCACCGTATGACTTTTTTGGGCTCAAAGTAAAGTTCTGAGTTTTTTTGCGCCGGACCTTGAGCGGCTTCTCATTTCTCTATGCTACAACATGTTGTCGCGCCCAATATTTTTTTCTTAAGGCAACCGCTTCGCGACCGCGACGCTTCAAGATTAATTCACTACTCATGGTCGCTCTTGGAATGGCTCAAAGCGTGGCGGTCGTGTTGCGGCATTTACGTGCATTAAAAATTTTTTTCGCCCGATTTTTAACGCTTTTCCTTCCTTTCACAGTAATGTTACCGTAGAGCTTCAGTTATTGAAAATACCGCTTAGCGACCGCGACGCGTCAGTATAATTTTAGCACCCATGGTCGCACTTGGAATGGCTCCAAGCGTGGCGGTCGCGTTGCGGTTCTTCAAGTACAGTGAAATTACTTTTCTGCACCCGACCTTGAGCGACTTCCCTGCCGGATACGCCATTGTATATATTAGCACGCAAGCGCTTGCCGCTCCGCGACCGCGACGCGTCAGAAATGACTTGGAATGGCTAAAATGCTGCGACCGTGCGGTTTTTTTGCCCTTAGGACCAAGTTCTGATTTATTTTACGCGCCCCATTGTGTATATCAGCACGCAAGTACTTGCCGCTATGTAGCCGCTTCGCGACCGCAACGCGTCAAGGTTAACTAAGCAGTCATGATCGCACTTGGAATGGCTCAAAGCACGGCGGTCGCGTCGCACTTTGGCAGCACCTTAAGCGACTTTTCTTCATTTCTCTAAAAATGTGACTTGAGGAAACCGCTCCGCGACCGCGACGCGCCTAGCTATTCCCTTCCTTACCAGCTTTGAAGTCATTCCAATTGATGGTAAACTGCTTTTTCCGGGCGGTCTCGATGGCCGTGAAACGTCGTTCTTTCAGTGATTCGTAGTGTTCTTGTCGGACCTGGAACTGGAAAAATCAACCTAGTCCAAATATTTCTTTGAAACCTCCTCATAATCTTCATTAATATCCTGTAGAAAAGCATCCCGGACCGTTTCATCGGATAATGATGAGCACTGAAGGGAAAATCTTGAAGATGATATATAAGGGAAAATTGAGAAAAAGGCGGTTTTGCATGTCTGCGTCTCTCTCTTCCCCACAGTTCTCGCATGTCTGCGTCTCTCTGTTCCCCACAGTTTTCGCATGTCTGCGTCTCTCTGTTCTCCACAGTTTTCGCATGTCTGTGTCTCTCTGTTCCCCCACCGGCGAGGTCAGAGAAACATGAAAAGAGCACGTTAACGTGAGAGGGTCGCCGAAAGACGAGGAGGGCGCAGAGAGTCGCGAAAAACGGACATATCATTTCTTTCATAAGAAAAAAAAGTCGGATAAAATTCAGAATATTTTTCCAAATGAAGACAGTTCAATTGCCGGTCATGCCTATCAATTTTACTATCCTTTGGACCAAAAAAACTTGCTCTGAAGCCCTAAAAAGGTCAAAATATTACCACGACGACGGATTTCGAAGCGTCAAGGCAATGAACGACTGGATGGGCGTATCTTGGACAAATTTTGACGGCCGTGTGGGTTTTCGACGTCGTTGCTCCGCCTCAAAAATAAGAAATTCACATGACTTTTTTTTCTAATCACCAATAAGGAGTGGAATACTCATTCCATGTCTCGTCATTTCCTTGGCAACGTGGACCATTTCATCCAGAGACGGGGTGATGAGGCCGGAGAGGCCGATAAAGTCTGGAAAACTTGAAAAAGTACGAAAAAAAGGCCAAGTTTGAGGAAAGAAGATCATAGAGGTTATAAAAAGCACGGGAAATTTTTGTTTTTGGAAAAAAAAATGTATTGAGTAAAGCTTAAAAAAGTCATAAAACGAATAAAAAAGGCTAAAATTCGAAAAAATAAAGTAGAAAATGATTCCTCACAGTTCTCCCGAAGCTTGAAAATCACTTCAACTAATTTTTTTTTCGCATTGGAATTTTTCTTCCTTATCTTGTAGAACCTCATTACATTTAAAAAAAATCTATTTCCAGGAAAATGCGAAAAATCTACGGCCTCAAGCTAAAAATCCAACTGAAGAGGTTAAGCTCATAATAAAAGGTGAAAAAACCAATTGAACAGGTAACAAGGCTTGTATCAACTTTTAAAAATGTCAAAATTACAGGAAAAAAAATCTTCGGACAGGTAAACGGACCCAAAATCACAGGTACATTGACTCAACTCAACAATGAAAAATGCTTAATTTACCTAAATTACGCATTTTTTTTTTATGGTCTACACTATTCTCAACTTTCAAAATGAACTTTTTTGATTTTAATCTACCATTTTTTTTCCCCCTCTTTTTACATTTTATTCTGTTCTTGCTCCTCAATGAATATGTTATTTTTAAACAGTTTCTTCAAAAAATCCCTAAACTTCCTTCGAAAAATCCTTAAAGCTCCTACAAAAAAAACCCTAAAAATCCTTAAAAAACCCTAAAGTTCCTTACACAACTAAACTCACCAGCTTTTTCCTCGATCGCCGCCTTGATAATATTCTCACAGGGGGTCATCACCCCCAGATCGACGACTTTGAAGTTGTTGCAGCCGAGAACGACGGCCACAATATTCTTGCCGATATCGTGAACGTCGCCTTTAACCGTCGCAATGACTACAGTTCCCTGGTAGGGACTCTGAAAACGGAAAAAGCTGAATTATTTGAACAAGAGGACTTTTTTGGTTTTTTCCTTGATTGAGCTTGATGAAACTCGGCTTAAACGTAGTCTAGGACCTTCTGATTCCAGGAAAAAAAAAATTTCCCTCTAAAAGTCTTTTTTTTCCAATTTCTGTAGCTTCAAACCCTTAAAAAACCGCTTTTACATTATTTTTTAAGTTTTAAAAAAGCAAAAAAAAATTTTTTTTCTGAAAATCAGAGACCTGAAGGCCATCAAATCATACTGGTTCCATTATAGAATTAGTAAGAAAGTCAAAAATTAATTCAAGGCTTCAGAAGACTATTTGAAAACCTAAATCCCTAAAGAGACCACCTAAACTTTACCCCTATAGAAGCACTATTTTGCCTTCTGTACAAGCTTTTTCCCCCCAACCCCTCTAGGGACCACTCTGACGTCCGTAAAATACACTTTTTCCTAATTAAGTCACTCTAGCGTACCTAAGTCTACACAAATAAAGGTGAAACTATCAAAAATGTTTTCAAATGAAAAACTTATTTTTCTGGAGTTTTTGCCCTTATAAGGTGCACTATTTTGTCTTCTCTAAAAGCTGTTTTTATCCTAACCCCTGAAGGGACCACTCCGAAGCTTCATTCCAAGCTTCCTAAAAATCACCTGATCCTCGGCGATGCCCATCTTGGCGATGTTCTCTTCCCTCTCCCTGTCCATGAATGGGATCAAATGGGCGACGGCTTTTTTCATCACACGAGCCGATTTGATTACCTTGAAAAATCCCCTTATTTAAACGGAATTCTCGGCTCGAAACCTGGGGTAAGAACATTTTTCCGCTTCCGAAAAGCTCTCCAACGACCGACATTCCGTCCATCAAAGGTCTTTCGATCACGTTCAAAGGTCTTGGGTATCTTTGCGTATTGCTACGGGCTTCTTCCGTGTCTTCCACCACGAAGGTGTCAACTCCCTGAAAAATTTGGTTCGAACTTCAGGATCAGATCTGCTAAAGGGCCGCCCCGGGCTGACCCTACAAGCAAAGTGAAAAATGAGAAACAACAAGCTGGTGAAAAAAAAAATCGAAAAAATGGCTCTTTTGTCGGGTCAGCCCGCGGCGCCCCGTCACACCAGCAGCTGTTTCATATATTTTTTCGTATTACTTATCAAAAAGCCTCTTCGGTGTCTACAGCTCCTAAAAAAATTCAATTCGAATTTCAGAATTAAGGCTGTCTGCGGGATTTAGGCGGGCGCCCCGGGTAGACCCTACGGGCAAAGTTAAAAAATGAGGAACAACAAGCTGGTGAAGAAATACGGAAAAAAACGGCTCTTTTTGACAATGTGTCTCATTTCGGGTCAGCCCGAAGCGTTGCTCCTGATGCGACGGGTTTGCCCGGGGCGACCCGTGTCGTCAACAGTTCTTTCAGAATTTGTTGTTTATTGCTACGAGCTTCTTGCGTATTTTCAACCAAAAAGGTCTACTCACTGAAAAGGTCCTTTCTAACTTCAAAATCAGAGCTGCCGCCCCGGGTTGACCTTAGCCGCCCCCGGGTAGACCCGATCCATCACCTTGAAAGGAAGGAACAACAAGTCGTTCAGAAAATTCGGAAAAATGGCTCTTTTGACAAATTGTCGCGGTTCGGGTCAGCCCGGGACATTGCTAATGATGAGAAGGGTCAGCCCGGGGCGCCCTGCCAAGCTTCTTAAGCCTCTTAAAAAATCAGTTCGAATTTCGGAATAAGCGGGTCAGCCCGGAGCGCAGCCGCTGATGGAACGGGTCAGCCCGAGGAGACCCGTCTGATCAACATTTCCTTCAGATGCCTTTGCGTATTGCTATGACTTTCTTACGTATCTTAACCACAAAAATGATAACCCTCTGAGAAAAATTTAGCTCGAACTTCAAAATTAGAGATGCCGCCCCGGGTCGACCCGACGCGCTCCCGGTAGACCTGACCCGCCGAGGTTGAAATGAGAAAAAAAGAAGCTGCTGTACAAAATATACGGAAAAATGGCTCTTTTGACACCGCTTCTTGTGTCTGGTCAACCCAGGGCATTACTGCTAATCAAACGGGTCAGCCCGGGTCAAATGACATGGAAAACTTTGAGTTATATGGAATCAGAGAAAAATCCGAGCTTCATATCATAACTTTCTTTGGAAATAATAGCGTACGATTCGAATTTGGGCCTTGAAAAAAATTAAAAGTTATTTCCCGCAATGCTCCTGAACCTAAAAAATGACTTGCAGTGAAATTGTTTCTTCAATCTTCTTTGAAAACGTCATTAAATCGAGATAAAGGAATTTCAAGCTTTAATATCTAAGGAAAAAAACAAAGTAATAAAACTTTTTGATCCTTCTCATTATGAATATCCTCTGAAACGTATTAACCTTGACGAGGGCGTATTTCAGGCGTTCTTCGACCGTGAAAGTCCTCCATTCCTCCTCCTTGTCGTTGCCCTTTTTGTCGCCTTTCTTCATCTGTTGGGCGACGACGAGAAGCTTCTCCGTCGCTTCGGGATCCCGGTTGAAAAGCAAATCTTCGATCATTTGGAGGAGGCCCTCAAAATCACGACGTTATAGGGTTTTCCATGGCTGATTGCCAACTTTTTCAATGTCTTCATAAACTGGCAACGCGCCAGCATTGACGATTCCCATGTCGAGGCCGGCGTTGATCGCGTGGTACAGGAAAACCGAGTGCATCGCCTCACGGAGGGCCTCAAAAATCGTACTTTATTCGATTTTATAATGAGAGATATTGAGAAAGGAAACAAAATCACTGAAAATAGCGCTGGTATGAGTTGTTTTCTGCCTTTTGAATAGAAATTATTACAAAGAAGACATTGAAAATTTTTCAAAAAGAGCCTCGAAAAATTGAGACACTTACGCTCCATGGATAATCGACCATATAAAAATCAAACTATTCATTTTTAGGAGATTACAAATGAAAATTCTTGGAAACGGAACAAAATCACTAAAATAGCAACTTTTCCATAATTTCAGTCTTTTGAAAAAAATTATTTGCAACAGAAAAAAAAATAAAAATGTTCTTCGAAAATAGCCTCAAAAATTAAGACACTTCCGCTCCATGGACAATCTATTTTTTAAAGTCAAACTATGATTTTTTCGAAGTTTTTGAATGCATTTTTTTGAAGTTGAACTAGTGAAAATTCATGAAAAAGGGAACAAAAATCAGTAAAACAGCCACTTTTTCCATAATTTTCAGCCTTTTTAAAAATAAATTATAACAAAAGTAAAAACCGGGAAAATTATCTCCAAAAAGAGCCTCGAAAATTTAGACGCATTTACGCTCCATGGATAATCTATCCATCAAAGTAAAACTATTCATTTTTTTGAAGTATAATAGTGATAATTCTTAAAAAAGGAAACAAAATCAACTAAAATTAGCGCTGATACCAAAAGTTTTCCGCTTTCTGCCGAACAAATGAATGCAAAGGATGACAGTGAGAATGATCTCCAAAAGAGCCTCAAAAATGTAGACACTTGCGCTCCATGGATAACCCAGTATCTGCCGTCAAACAGAGCCATTTATCCGAATTCTCAATGAAGCGAATTTCGGAAAAATTGCAATGGCTTTTTTGTTACCTTAAAAATTTTCAAAAAACTTTTTTTTTCAGCAAGTCTCAAAACCTTGAATAAAATCTGTCTTTCCCTCCTTTTTTTCTTCAACCTTCTTTTAAACTCTTCAGACTATCTCTCAACTTTCAATAAATTTCGAAAACTCGTTTCAAAATGTTCTTTTTCTTACCTCCATTCCTCGGAACGAGAAGGAAATATTGGAGACGCCTCCCGAACAGTGACAGCCCGGCAGGTTTTCCTAGACAATAAGAATATTTTCCTTAATGTATTTCATGAATTTACTCGAATCATACGACAAGCTTCAATGAAGTACATTCCGTAGTTTGAATGTTCGTCCATTCCCGTGGCGATTGTCAAAATATTCGGGTCGAAAATGATATCGCACGGGTTGAAGCCAACTTCTTCCGTTAGAATTCTGGAAATGGCACATTTTTTTAAATAAATTTTGGGACTCTTATCAAGTTGGAACTAAAGAACTTCAGAGTGGTCTCTATAAGGGCAATCTTAGGATCCCTTCAGCTCCCCTATAGGGGCCACTAAATCTCAACACGTGAAAAACGTGCATTACGCGATCAAGGCCTGAACTAGGAACTCCAAAATGGTCCCTAGAGCCCTTGAAGGTTCCCCTGGAGGGACCACTTTACCAACCCCTATAGGGGCCACCAAAGCTCCCAAAGGGGGATTCAGGGAATATGCTAATCGTATTTTGTTATGAAAGAAGCATTCAATTTGAAAAATAAGAATAAAACTATAGGGACCACTTGAGCTTACGCCCAGACCAGGCAACCTGAATTTTACTATAGGGGTCTATTTATTTCTCTTTTTACCGAGTTTTTTTTTTCTTCTAATTCTTGCCGTTTTAAAAAAATATTTAGTAAGACCTATTGGTTCAAAAAACATCTTAGGGATTCCTGAGTGGTCCCTATGGGGGTCAGGGGAGAATAAACCCCTATAAAGGAGAAAAAATGCCCATATAAAAGTAAAATTTAGGTGATCCTGTAATGGTTTGGGGTCTGACTTTTAGCCCCTAGGTTCAAAGACCCCTATAGGGACCAACGCTAAAGTGGCCCCTATAGGGTCTTCAAATACTTTGTTCAATTTGAAAATTGAAAAGACAAACTTGATCACTCCATCCCATTTTCATATTTTTCCTTCGAAAAACGTTAATTTATTGATTTTTTTCACAGGAAAAAGACGCTTCCTCTTTTTTTTTAATCTAGAATGTCCCTTCTAGAAGCTACTAAATGCAGCCCCTTTAGGGACCACTTTATAAAGCTTCAGGTGGATGTAATGTGGTACCATGAGGAGAACCCTTAAGGGCTACGGTTGCCCTATAGAAATTCACTTTTTAAAGCTTCAGGGGGTGGCGTAAAGTGGTCCCTTGTGAGAAACTTTCAAGAGATCTTACGGTTGCTCTATAGGGACCACTCTGAAGTTCCTAAGACTTTGAATTTCTTCAGAAAATTTTTTTTCCTTCATTCTTCATATGCTTAATCACATTAATCACCTATAACTCCTCTCGCAGATATCGAACTTCCTCTGGGTTTCGGCGGCCTGGCCCTCCTCATCGAAAGCCATCACCACAATCGCCGCTCCATATCTTTTAATCAGCCTGGCCTGAAAACTCCCCATTTTCCTATGATTCCCCCCTTGCAACCGACCCGATCCTTGAACTTCTCCTCGCCTTCTTTCAGGGAAATCGAATTGACAACGCATTTGCCTTGGATCGACTCCAAGCCAGAGATAATCACGTCGAAATCGGACGAATCGATACAAACCGGGATCTTTAATCAATCCATTATCTACCTGGAATATATTTCCAGGTGAAACCTTGGCAACGTCAGGTTCCGAGGAGATAAGCCTCAAAAATTTGCCCATCGCATAGGGGCCATCCAGTAGACCGTCATCCATGTTCACATCAAGAATCTTTGAAATTTCGTTTTCTTGAGTTGTTAAAAAATTCCTACCTGTGCTCCACTTTCCACCTGAGTCCTAGCCACGTCGATCGCGGTCTGGAATTATATTTTGAACCTTCAAAAATCAGAAAAAAGCACGCTTTATTTAATGCAAAAAACGTCCGGAAGCGATTGGGAAAATACAAGCCTTTAGGAGGAGAGAGAGCGTGGGAAAATGAGAGGGTCTAATTCTTCTCGTTCTCTAGGTTCTCTTCAGCTCGCACTATCCCTCTTCCTTTCTCTTTTCCTCCTCTTTCAAGAAGTGATAGAGCGTGGGGAAATGAGAGAGAGAGAGAGAGATTTCTATCGCTCTCTAGATTCTCTTCAACTCCCACAATCCCCCTCTCTCTCTCTCTCTGTTTCTCCTTTCCTCCTCTTTCAAGAAGTGATAGAGCGCAGAAAAACGAGAGAGCCTAATTCTTCTCGTTCTCTAGACCCTCTCTCTCTTCTCCCTCCTTCGGCTTCATAGAGCGTGGAAAAATGAGAGAGTATAATATAATAGCGCTAAAGTTTCTGAGGAACACCAGAGTGGTTCCTATAGGGGTTAGGGAAAAAACAGGCCCTATAAGGACCACTTCTTAAAGTTCTAGTGGCTGCTATAAGGAGGCGTAAAGTAGTCCCTAGAGAGGAACCTTAAAGGGCCCTAAGGTTGCCTCTAAAGGGACCACTCTGGAGTTCCCTTTTAACAATAATCGACCAGCATGTCCCTACTGGGGCCACTAACACAAACCCCTATAGGAGCCACTTACGAAAGCTTGGCCCCTGAAGGGACCACTCTGGAGCTTCTAAGTCACTTATCATTCTTAACAATTATCGACCAGCATGTCCCTACTATGGCACTAACACAAACCCCTATAGGAGCCACTTACGAAAGCTTGGCCCCTGAAAGGACCTCTCTGGGGTACCTAAGTCACTTATCATTTTTAACAATAATGAACTAGCATGTCCCCTACTGTGGCCAGTAACTAAGACACCTATAGGGGTCACTTTTAAAAGCTTGGCCTCTAGAAAGGCCACTCTGGAGTTCCTAAGCCACTCACCTCTTTTTAAGTCGACTAGCCTGTCCTTTACTAACCTAAACCCCTATAGAGACCACTCTAGAATTCCTAAGTCACTTCTCCCTTTCAACTAGCACGCCCCCTACAGGCTCCACTAAATAAAACCCCTATAGTGACCCCCCTAGAGCCCCGTCCAAACTCACATCATAGTTCTCATTCTTGACGAGGTTACAGAATCTTCTAGATCCAGCGACATTACACCGTTCTCCAATGTTGACGAAGTTGGTATGAGGTCCGACGGACATGGGTTCCAGGCCAGAGAGCATCATCAGGCCGACGTGGGGGTCTGACGGGGGGACTCTCGGCTTGATTCCTTGGACGGCGGTCGCCATGGCTTTGATGTGGGCTGGGGTTGTTCCACAGCAGCCGCCGATCATGTTGACGAGGCCGTCCATGGCGAATTGCCTCAGGACATCGGCCATCTCTTCCGGGGTCTCGTCGTAGCCGCCCAGGGCGTTTGGTAGGCCTAGAAAATCATCCTATTTTCGTCTTTTCCATACTTCCCCAATCCCTCCACCACTCCTTACCAGCATTTGGATAGCACAGAATCAGCTGATCAGACCAATTGGCCATCGATTCGATGAACTGCCGCATGTCCTTGGCTCCCAAGGCACAGTTCAAGCCGACCGCTACCGGTTGACCCTAAATACACCTTTTTCCCAGGTAATCACACCTTTGGGTACCTGTCTAGTAGAGACAAGGAAAGCCTCGCCGGTCTGGCCGGACAAGGTACGTCCAGACATGTCGACAATGGTTCCCGATAGGAAAACTGGCACTTCTGGTAGGCCTTAAGAACACTAATTTCGAAAAAAAAAATTTTTTACAGGAAAAACACAAAAAGTGTGACCTTTCATACTTTTCCAACGCTGGTTGTGCTTTCGTGAGAATCTTTTTCTTTTAAATGGCCACTCAGAGGAGCTTAGATCACTTAAGTTGTCACTGAATGACTCAAAACTCTCTTGAAAAATCTCGAAACAGTCTAAACGTCAGAATGGACACTTAGGAGACAATAAAAATATTTAAGTGATCACTAAAGAGATCTCAGAGGCGTTAAGACCACTTAAGGTATCACTTAATCTCTCAAAGCAGTTTTCCAACATCGCAAAACGTCCTAATCGTGAAAAATGAACACTGAAGAGGCAAAAAATAAACTTGAGTGATCACTTAAGAGCTCTGAACCGTCAGGACACTAAGACTGTTTCAAGTGACCACTCAAGTGCATTCAGAGGCGCTAAGACCCCTTAAGTTATCACTAAATCGCTCAGAACTGTTTTCCAAGATCGACTAACATCCTAATCGTTAAAATGAACACTGTAAAGGCGAT
Organism: Caenorhabditis auriculariae; assembly: GCA_904845305.1. NCBI lineage: Eukaryota > Metazoa > Nematoda > Chromadorea > Rhabditida > Rhabditidae > Caenorhabditis > Caenorhabditis auriculariae. The sequence continues at coordinate 650,545 of CAJGYM010000021.1, read as the reverse complement.
AAAAACATTTAAGTGATCACTTAAGAGCTCTAAACCATTCGGACACTGAGATCGTTTCAAGGGACCACTAAAGAGGTTTGATATCACTTGAAAGATCCCAAAAGCTAATAATCTTGAAAGCGATGAAATTATTTCCTTTCATGTGGACACTAAAGAAGAGTTAACGCCTCTTAAGTGATCACTTAATAGCCCGAGAGTATCTGGCGCTTCTCGCAATGCAATCGCATCAGTTAGCGGATCAAAACCCGCGGCGCCTTTGAAAATAAGGCGTAACTATAGTCCATTCAGCCCATACATGGGCTAACCCACATTTTTTCGTGACGTCAGAGCGGGCCCCCCTTGAAAAAGAGCGTACCCCCCTTGGAAAAGAGCGTACCCCTCCAGAAAAATCTATTCATGTGAAATATTTTTCAAAGTTGGGTTATGGATTAATTAGCAAATGTTTATTGATTTACGATCCATATGTAGTACATTCAGCTAAGTCTCGCGCCGTCAAAGTGATTATCGGTTGATAACCTGCGGGCTCCGGCCTATCCCGTTTCGCAAAAATCGATCCGATTTTGAAGTTGAAAACAATCATAAATCAGAATCTACGATCTGGCCAAGTTTCAGGCCGGTTGGATGAGTTTTGAGAAAAATGATTTCTCCGACCTCTCAAAAGTGATTTTTTGAAGTTTCCAATTTTTCAGCTCAAAATCATTAATAATTTCGAGATAACACCTAATAACAACAAAATACTCAATTTGCAACCTTTTGGAAGCTTTTTCAGTCCAATTACAAGATTTTGCGCTTGTGAGAATAAATATCAATTGGCGGCTTGCGGGCCCCCCCGGCCTAACCCGATTTGCGAAAATCGATCCGATTTCGATGTTAAAAAAAATCATAAATCAGAATCTACGATCTGGCCAAGTTTCAGGCTGTTTGGATGGGTTTTAAGAAAAATGATTTCTCCGACCTCTCAAAAGTGATTTTTTGAAGTTTCCAATTTTTCGGCTCAAAATCATTAATAATTTTGAGATAACCCCTAATAACAACAAAATACTCAATTTGCAACCTTTTGGAAGCTTTTTCAGTCCAATTACAAGATTTTGCGCTTGTGAGACCGCGATCCCAAATAAGCAATATCGAAATACAAAATTGATTTCTCCGTAAAGGTCTTATGCAAGGTTTTGATGAAAAAAACTTTAATTTGAAGCTGGAATGAACCTCTTTACAACAAGCTAAGTTTTTTGCGTCCCGACGTGCTCTTATTTTTTAATTCGTTTACTACGATGAGGATTGACCAATTTTATGTTCATACTGAAGCCGACGCGTTTTTCGACATTCTCTTGACGACATAGATATATAAGCTTAAAAATTTACTAACAGTTCCAATACGTCTTGAAAAATCAATTCTATCCACAGATGGACAAGAAAAAATAAACTCAATAAAAAAAATGGAAATTTAATGATACAAAGAAATTGAAAATCACGAATTTAAAAAATTTACAAACTGCAATATCGAAAATAATAATTCATTCGATGAAGAAATTAAGAAGAATAGAAGATTTAATATTTTTCATTTAACAAGAAAAAAAAAGATTATATAACCAACGCAGCGCTATAATGAGAAGCGATGGGCGCACAAAACTTATCCTGGTTGACGAATACGCAAAAAATGGCGAAAAAGAAGTTTTGTTGAGGGTTACCTTGAAGTTAGCGGTGACTCTGAGCTCTAAAAAAAACAGAATACAAAAAATCACTTTTGAGAGGTCGGAGAAATCATTTTTCTCAAAACTCATCCAAACGGCCTGAAACTTGGCCAGATCGTAGATTCTGATTTATGATTTTTTTTAACATCGAAATCGGATCGATTTTCGCAAATCGGGTTAGGCCGGGGGGGCCCGCAAGCCACCAATTGATCTTTATTCTCACAAGCGCAAAATCTTGTAATTGGACTGAAAAAGCTTCCAAAAGGTTGCAAATTGAGTATTTTGTTGTTATTAGGTGTTATCTCGAAATTATTAATGATTTTGAGCCGAAAAATTGGAAACTTCAAAAAATCACTTTTGAGAGGTCGGAGAAATCATTTTTTTCTCAAAAACTCATCCAAACGGCCTGAAACTTGGCCAGATTGTAGATTCTGATTTATGATTATTTTTTTAAAAATCGAAATCGGATCGATTTTTCGCAAATCGGGTTAGGCCGGGGGGCCCGCAAGCCACCAATTGATATTTATTCTCACAAGCGCAAAAATCTTGTAATTGGACTGAAAAAAAGCTTCCAAAAGGTTGCAAATTGAGTAATTCGTCGTTATTAGGTTTTATCTCAAGATGAGTAATGATTTTGAGCTGAAAAAAGCGAAAATAAAAAGTTGATTTTTTTCTAATGGCCGGAAAATGACTAATTTTCAAACCCTTCCGATTGGCCTGAAATTCTGTGAGAACATGTAATATGTGTAATATTCACTTTTAAAAAAAGAAATTGAATCGATACCTATCATTCTGAAGTTTTTAGGACATGATTTATACGATTCGCGTCAGTATGTTCGACCGTTTGGCGCTAGTATAAGATTTTGTCAATAATTTCACCACTCAATAAACTTCAAAAGGCTTAATGAATAAAATAAACCGATTTCCTGTAACTTATCGACCCTTCTTAAAGGATCGGGGGGCCCGCATGTGCTAAATGGGCTGCTAGCCCACGTATGATTCAGCCTTTATAAAGTTTATGAGGACTGCTGGAACAAAAATTTCCTGGGTAATTCTCAAGATTATAAAGCGAACAAACTTTAACGCGTTCTACAGTGACACTTTGACAAGTCAAAAAAGTTCACCCTCGTCTTCGAAAAGGCCTCGAATGGCGAAAACCGCCGCCTTGGCGTTGGCCGAATCGAAAACGGTCTCAACCAGGAGAACATCGACACCGCCTTGAAGCAGGGAACGGGCCTGGTCTCCATACGCCTGGACGAGTTCTTGGAAGGCTGGAAGAACGGTAGATGATCAGAAGACGTGGTCGAGCCTCGACTCACTGACGTTACGGAAGTCTGGCTTTTCGACAGACGGCGAAATCGAGAGGGTCTTGTTGGTGGGGCCGATCGCGCCGCAGACGTAACGTTGGCGACCTGGAATTTGAATTTTTCGACTTGAAATCAAGCTCAAAACGTTCGAAAAGAAAAATTACACGTTAACAAAATTGAAGTTTTAAGCTGAAAATCTTGCTCAAAATTTTCCAAAATCAAAAAAGTAGTTCGAAACGTAACAGAAATCAAGGCTAAACGATTGCAATTCAAAATTAAGCTTCAAAAATTTGCTAAAAATGCTCCAAAATCAGAAAAACAGCTTAAAGTACGACCGAAGTCGAGTTCCAACTGATAAAATTCAATATAAAACATCGAAACTTTCCTCAAAATTCTCCGAAATCAGGAAATCAGCTTAAAATGCAACCGAAGTCAAGGTCGAATTCTTCAGAATCAAAAAAAAAATCTGGAATTTCTGCTCAAAATGCTCCAAAATCCGGAAAACGACTTACAAGGCGGTAAGAGTCAAGTTCAAACTGTTGAAAATCAAAAAAAAAAACATCGGAATTTTGCTCAAAATGCACCGAAATCAAAAAAACAGCTCAAAAGGCGATATAAGTCAAGTTCAAACGGTTAAAATTCGAAAGAAAACCTCGAAACCTAGCTCAAAATGCACCGAAAACAAAAAATCGGCTCAAAAGGCGATATAAGTCAAGTTTAAACTGTTGAAAATCAAAAAAAAACCTCGGAATTTTGCTCAAAATGCACCGAAATCAAAAAAACAGCTCAAAATGCGCCGGGAACAGAAAGGTTTGCACAGTAAAAACTGTAAGAAAACCCTAGAAAATCGAAAATTTCGACAATCGTCCTAAAATTGCTTCGTTTTCAAGAAATTCGGTCGATTTTGAAGCTTTAGAAGGACTTTCTGAAGCCTCTGCCACCTTAAAATCCTCAACAAAATCCAAATATTTTGAGAAATTGCCTTAAAATTCTCCCTCTTATGGAACATCCTGTTCACTTTTCAGCTTTATGGGAACCTTCTGAAGCATTTTTCCTGCTCAGAACCCGATTGACCACTTCCAAAACATTCCAGGCCATTTTCTCGGAAAGTCCATTCACCAGTCGCCTTCGTGACGTCATCAACTGCTCGACGGGCGACCAAAGCCGACTGATAGTTGATCTCGTGGACCAAATGTTCACAGGCGTAGTCGGCTTGGGCGATCGTCGTCCCAGAAAAGGTGTTGGTTTCGACAAAATCAGCACCGGCTTCCAGGTAGAGCTTGTGGATCTAAAATTCCGACTGAAAATCAAGATTTTCGAGCAGTTTCATGAATTTTTTGGCTTCGAGAACTACAAAGTTGTGTTTTTTAATACAAAATACCAACTTTTGAGCGTCAAAATTATCGAAAGGTACCGAAAAATTGAAAAAATTCGGAAACAAAAAACTCGAAATTGGGATAGAGACTTTAAAATCAAACCTAAAATGAGAAACAAAATAAAAAAAAGGAAAAAAAAATCGAAAAATTTGGAAACCACTGTCTTTCTCGGTTGAAGATGCACACAAAAACCAGTTCCACTTGGGAAAAATTTTGGTGGCCACTTTAGGGTTTTGACGTTTTAGTGGCCTCTTAAGTGGCTAAATTTAGTGGCCTCTATAAGTCTAACTGATTTACCCGGTTGGAGCTTCACATAAAAATCTATACAAACTGAAAAAATTTTTAGTGGCCACTACAGGGTTTTAAAGTTTAGTGGCCTCTTAAGTGGCTAAATTTAGTGGCCTCTTTATAAGTCTAACTGCTACAAGACCACTAAAACTACCATAGCGGCCACTTAGACGAAAAATAATGACTTCTATAGGGGTGGTTTAAGTGGCCACTTTAGTGTCTCCAGTAGTCTTCGGGGACTCTCTTAAGTGACCACTAGCAACTTTTCCAGACTAACAAACATTTTTTTTTTGAAATCCCGTATCAATTTGTGTGTAGAGAAGCTGATTTTTCTCTTTATTTTTCAAAAAAATCCATTTTTCCTCGATTTTCCAATAAGAACCACAAGAATTCCCCTAAAAACAAACCTTATAAATAATATCCGGCCTCGTAATCGACAAAAGATCATTGTTGCCTTTCAAGGGTTTCGTGTGGTCTTTCAAAAATCTGAAAAATCTTACATTATTATTATTTAATAACTCCATTTATGAACCTCTCCACGAAAAATCTTCCTCTTCCATGAATTCCCTCTGAATCATCGTTCCCATGGCACCGTCGATGATCAGAATCCGCTCGGCGGCCAACCGCTTGATCTCGTCAAAAAGCGGACTTTTACCCATTTTTTCTAGAAAAAAATAGGTCATTTTTAGAAAAATAAAAATTCATGAAATATTCAAAAAAACGGAATTTTTGTGCCCTATCGCAAGAAATAATAGTGTAATCCAGGCCATTTTTTTGAGAATATAGTTCATAAAAAAATTTAAAAAAAGTTCCGCCATTTCTCAAAAAAATGTAGGTAAGTTCAGACCATTTTCAACAGAATACAGTTCAGGAAAAAATCAAAAAAGGTATTTTCGTCAAATTTCGTGAAAATAAATGAACCTAGACCGATTTTTCAAAGAAAAATAGTGAAAAAATGATGAAAAATGGGTTCTAAATGAGTTTCTACATCATTATTCAAGCATAAGATCAGATTAATTTTTTTAAAGGATTGATGAAAAAAATTATTTAAATAGATAAAATGAATCTTCAACAAATTTTAAACAAGGAGAAAAAGTTGAAAAAGTTATTAGAAGTCTGGAAAAATTATAAAAATTGAATTACTGGTCAAAAAAATGTAAAGATTGCGATAAAACAGTGAAAAATCAGATAAAGACAGATTTTTATCACGTTTCTGATAAAAACCTTGTCCCTTTGAACTTTAACACAGTTCTGAGAAGATAATTTTTTTGAAAAAAATATCGGAAAAAAACGTGAAAAAAACATTTTTTTCCCCCACTTTTTCATTCAAAAAAATCAACAAAAAAACGAAGTTTGACAAGCTCTAGACGATATAAACTTTGTCCTTGAAAGATCTGGACGACCTTGATGGTATCATCAGTATCAAAGTTTGTCACGCCACCGAAAAAAAGTGCAGAAACTTCGGACCCGCCGAAAATTGACTTTAACATAAAATTCTCCAATATCAGAACCACTACTACAAGGATAATGGTACAAGACTACAGAAAAGTGATATCTTATCAGCGATTGGTGATGACAAGGTAGCCAGACAGGGACGGGAGAAAAAAAAAGTGGACTTTCTAGTTTTCTCTCAAGGTTATAGTCTTTTGATTTTCCTAGCAAATTCCGAAATTGAAGTGTCAAAATGGACTAAATTTACAGCAAAACTCCGATTCTCCTGCAAAACTCTGAACGTGGCAGAATGAAGCATGAACAAATAAAGGCCCAAAAAAAATGTTCAATGAAATTGGATTGGGAAGATTTTCTCGAACATGTGATCAGAAAAATCCCGTCTGATTCCACGAAAGACAAGCATGTGAGAGTTCGTAATATGGGTATATAGAATACAGGGCGAATACGTCAGAGAGAAGAAAGATAACGGAGGGGGAGAGAAAACGACAGTGGAACACACTATTTTCACGTGTCCCTTTTGAAAAAAAACTGGTTCCCCATTTTTGCAGGAATCAAGATCTATGTTATAGGTCGCAAAAATATTGCAAACTTGTATTGAAATTAAAGTAAAAGTTTTCAGCAAAAATTAAAAAATTTTCAAACTCGCGGACTTTATCCATGGAGCGCGAATCGTTTAAAAATATTCCGCCAAACTTTTTTTTCAAACTTGCCAAAGTTTTTCTTCTAATTTTTACTTTAATTTTAGTTTTTGAACCGTTTCCATTGTTTTAGTTGATAATAGTTGATTTTAAGATGTATAAGACGTGTATATTTCGATCTAGAAGCAGTGCGAAAATTTGAAATGCGCTTTTTTGGGATATTTTGTGTGAATTCTTTTTGTTTTCGTTTCTATATTTCTTTTCCTGTTTTTTCAAAATGACCTTATTCTGCAATATGAGGAGATCAGATCTACATTTAATCATTCCGGAGATAATACTTTATGAGAAAACTTTGCGTTCCCACGCGTTGCCAAGGAGATTGGCGCATATTTTTATCCATTTTCAAAATTGGAGGACGCTATTCGTAAAGTTGCGGCTTTAAATTTTACTTTTTCTTGTTCTTAGGTTTTTAAATTTTGTTATTATTCGCAAAGTCGATATCTTTGTTGTAAAATTCGCGTTTCTGGTCTATAACAAATATTTTCAAACTGTAAAGTTAAAAGTTTGCAGAAATATGTTCCATAACACATTCCAAAGCGGTCTTTTATCGATTTTGTACAGTATTGGCAGTAAACCATTGCAAATTTGGGATAAGCAGGTAGAGGAAACTATAATGACTTAAAAATCAATGAAAAGAAACATTTAGGTAAAAAACGGGCACATAAAACGAATAACCGATGAAGATATCCAATCGTTAGTGTTGGAAATTATGGGCGCCAACGTCAGGTATATAATACAAAAAAATGAAGAACAAAAAAAAAATATTTTTCCAGTACTTGTTACGTCACTTGCCCGATTGACCCAAACAAGACATTGGGGATAAAATTGCCGTACTTCGTGATGGTCGTGAAGAACACGCAGAAATATTTCTCGTTCGAAGTTCAGGTTCGTGAGAAAAAATGAAAAGATCATTTTTTTGAAAAATGATGCAATCGTTGTTTTTTCGCAGATTCTGGACGACAAAAACATCAAAAGGAGGTTCCGAGCCTCGAATTTTCAATCTTCTACGAGGGTTAAGGTAATTGGAATGGACTGAAATTAATTTTTTTCAATTAATTTCGAATAATTAATTTTTTTAATTGGCTTAATTTTTGAAAAAAATCCGCAGGATTCCTTTGAAATAAGCTTGTTTAAACTCGATAAAAGCTCGAATTTTGTGAAAATCTAGTTTCAAAAATGATTTTTTTCTGGTATTTTTTTGATTAAAAAGCCTTCTAAGAATTTGTAAAATTCTCCAGAAAAAAATTCTAAAAAAATGAAAAATATTTTTGAACATTTTCAGCTCTCTCTGTAATAACTTCATGTTAAGAACACCAGAAATTCAAAAATTATCGAATTTTTTCAAGTTTTTTCAGAAGAAAAATAAAAAATTTTGAAATTATGTGTTCTATTAATAGTTTCTATGTAAAAGACTATGCCGACAAAGCTTTTAAAAATTTAAAAATCCTGATTTTTTGGATTTTTGTCAGGTTCTTTGTAAAGTAATGCTTCCCCAACAAGAGCTTCTCAACTGAAGTTCTGAAAAGTTTCGAAAAAAAAAACTCAAAAAAGTAAATTTTTCCAGCCGTTCATCTGCACGATGCCGATGCGGTTAGACGAAGGCTGGAACCAAATTCAGTTCTGTCTGAGCGATTTCACGAAACGCGCCTACGGGACCAACTACGTTGAAACGCTGAGAGTTCAGGTGATTCCGAAAATGCACAAAAAAGGCCTGATTTCGAAAAAAAAAGCTTCTAGAAGGAAAAATGAGCGTTTTTCCAAGTTTTTTTTAACTTTTATTATTCTCGGGCAAAGTCGGAATGGTGGATAATAGCCGTTCAGAGGGAGAGGCTCAAAAAAGGCCGCAAAAAGCAGAAAAAAGAGTCCCTTTATCGAACCTTCCATTTTTCTGAAATTTTAAAGGGTCAAGAATGGTGGAAAAAGGAGAGGCAGCAAAAATAGTACATAAAAGCTGATGAAATGGCCCAAAGGCAGCAAAAAAGGAACCTTTTTTCACCCTAAAAAAATTTCTATGGAGTCTTCTTACACCCTTTCCCAGTTCACACTAATTTTCTCGAAATACAAAATTATGTCTGGCCCTCCAAAATTCAGCTATCTTTTCCACTTTCTAGCGTCTACTTTGTATTACGCGCAAAATGAAAATCACCAAATTTTCAAAAGCTATATTCGATTAGAAACTATATTTCGAGAAAAATTTTTTTAGCTAATTTCTTGGGAAAAAGGTTCTGAGTTCCGCGAAGTTCAAAATTATCTTTGACTCTCCTAAATTTAGTTATCTTTTCCACTCTCTGACGCTCATTTCCTAGTACAAAAATCAACACCAACTTTTCAAATTTGAAGCTAAAACGAGTAAAAACTCCATTTCGATAAATTTTCAAGCTGATTTTTCGGAAAAGGGTGCATATAGATAGATAATAACTCACAAGGAATCTCATTTTACTTAGAGGTTAAGAATTTTCTCGGTCTTCCTTGATGTACCAGAAAAAGATTCTGGAATTCTCAACGTTCCTAATTTCCTAGTTCTCAAGAAAAAAGGGTCTTTTCTCGAAAAGTAGAAATTTTTGCAGGTTGAGGATTTCAGAATCTTCTTCTGGTACATCAAGGAATGTTTTAGCCAATTTTCAGGAAAATCCCAACCACATAGTAATATGACCTCCCTTTTCAGTGGATTTCTAAATCTATCCAAAAATAAAAAGATTGATGAGTTAAGGTACACGCCAACTGCCGTCTCCGCCGGATATATTTCGCCGACCGACTTTATACGGAAGACGAGCTTCCCGCCGAGTTCAAACTCTACCTTCCCGTCAGGTCCTCACAACCGGTTATGGGAGGCGAAGTGGTCGCTTCTTGATTTTTCAATAATAAACTTTTTTTTCTTGCTAAACAATTACTTAAAATCATTCTTCAGAATGTCAAAGTGGTCCTTTTAGGGTTCATGGGGAGAAAGCAGCCTTATATGAGACGAAAAAGTGCCCACTATAGGGTTAAATTTGATTTTTTTGTAAAGTGGTCCCTAGAGGGGTTTAGAGTCGATCCGTGGGCTAATTTGTTTAGTTTTCACATGGAAACGCGTTCATAACAATAAACGACTAGCGTGTCCCTATAGGAGCCACTTATGCAACCTGTAGTGGCCCCTTTAGGGGAGGTAAAGTGGTCCCTAGAGGGGTTTAGGGTATGATCCCTATGTTAATTTACTTTGAGATTTTCGCATGGAAACGCGTTCATAACAATAAAGGACTAGCGTGTCCCTATAGGAGCCACTTCTGAAACTTGTAGTGGCCACTCTAGGGGAGGTTAAGTGGTCCCTTAAGGGGTTTAGGGTCTGACCCTTCCCTAATATATCATAACAATAATCGATTAACATTTCTCTATAGGAGCCCCTTTTACAAGCTTTAGTGGTCCCTATAGTCGGAAAAGAAGTGGCCCCTAAAGGGTTTAAAGTTTGAACCCTAAGCTAATTGAGTTTTTCGAATGGAAATGGGTTCATAACGATAATCGACTTATGTGTCCCTATAGGAGCCACTTTTGCAAGCTTTATTGGCCACTCTAGGGAGAGGTTAAGTGGTCCCTAAAGGGGGCCCCGTGAAAAAATTACAATTCAAGTAAATTTTCTTCAATAAAGTAAAAAAAAAAATACCTCCCATTTGTTCAGCAAATCTTCACAATCGTCCATTTGAAGACAAAAAATCGATCGAGTCGCAAAAAAATAACAAAAATCAACATTTCTCATGAAAAAAAGTATAGATTCACATGAATTCTATCCAATAACAAGTTTTCAATTTGAAATAAAGATTTCCTTTATTCAAAAATAAGAAAGTAAGAGTTTATACGTGAAAAGTTAACCTGAAAATTATAAAAATCGATAAAACAAGAACAACAATATTTACACGAAATGTTTCAAAACGTATCACAAGTTCAATTGCAAGGCATCGTAGAAGATTTGTTGGAGGAAGGACCGGGATTGGGGCTTAAATCGGTACTCATCCAGGAGTTCCAGCACGTCTGCGTACAAACACGGCCATTGGAAGAACCAGGAGTGCTTTTGGCGTAATCTGAAGAATTTTCAGAATAAACTTACCCAATTGGTCTTGTTCTAGAAGATCCCGGAATCATAGAAGTCTCAAAACCAACCCGAGAAGTCGCTTCTCCGGAATGGACTCCTTGATTTCGAGCATGTCGACCTGATGAAGGACCTGTCGTCGGATGGCGGCGACGTCGACGCCGTCGGGGAAGACGATCGGCGCCCCGCCGCCGCTGCAATGGAAACAGCGGTAGCTGGAGTGCGGCTGCGCGGCGTCGGTCCTCTGGCTTCGGCCGTGGCCGCTCTTCGCGCCACGATCCTCGACGGCTTCATCTTCATTCACGATGGAGGTCTTGGCACGGGGTCGGTCTCCGGGCGACTCGCAGACACTTGAAGCCGCCGGTCGGCCCGATTTGGCTTGCTTCCTCGAGAAGATGTTCTGGAAAGAACTACACTTCTTTTTCTTTACTGAAGCCTAGCTGAGGGATAGTCAGAGTCTCTAAATTGCTATTCAAGACCGTTTTTATCCTCCCCAACTCACCCCACACATGACCTGGACCTCAGCCGGTAGGACAATGGTATAGACTGGCAAGGCGTCGACCGGCTTCACCGGCATACTGTCCTCCTTCCGAAGCTCGGACCAGAGCCAATCGTCGGACATGACCGCTTTTCGGAACGCCGAGAACTCTCGCTCCTGATATTCATAATGAAAAATGGTTCAGGAATCATCAGGAACTCTTAGAATATTAAATAGGGCATTTTAGTTCAAAAAACCCGCTCTAAAGCACCGTAGCGCAACAGGTTGTGTGCCTGTCTACGGTCCAAAGGGTCACAAGTTCGATCCCCGCCGTGACCAAACGGTTCAAGGCATCTTGGTAGTAGGAAAACCACGGCTTCATCATCCCATGACGTCACAAACCAGTCAAATGAATATAAGAGCTTTTTGAGACTTTTGAAGGATCATAGGCAAAACTTTTAAAGGTCTCGCAGCGAAGTGGTTTTTTTAGAAGTAAAATTCCAACTACAAAACTTTCTGAGTCTTCTGAAAGCCGAAAAGAGCGTTCCTGAACAACGAAAACGCGGAAAAATAGAGCCTACTGTAGCCCTTAAGTGATCACTTCAAACTGGGCGGATATCAAGCTAAAAGTCGTGAAAATCGCTCTCATCTTTAATTTTCATGGTTTTCTGGGCTCTTTCGGTTTATTTCTCATCTCAAACCTGGACAGCAGGGAATTATCAAACACCTGACCGATTTCAAGCAAAACGCCCATTTTCCTAATAATTATACCTCATCCTTAGTCATAAAAACGTAGCGAATCGGGTCGCCCTCGTTCCGGTTGATGGTCAGTTGGGTTCGTTGCTGGATCGGAGCCAGGTGATATTTTTTTCGCATTCGACTCGAGAAATGAGGGGCTCGGGTGATGTCGGCCATCTGTTGAAATTTCAAAATTCGTTTCGAAATGTATTTCAAGTTGATCTGATTCAAAAAAATTGTACTGGAATTTGTTTTTTGCTCATTTATCTGCACCGGTAAGCTCATAACTTCCAATAAATTTTATAAAAATGTACAAAAAAGACTTTTTGTCACTTCAGCCACTTCTTAAATCCGAAAAAGCTGTTTTTTCTGGTCCCTAGCTTCACTACAGCCAAATTTCTAGCATTTCAGTCTACAAAAATCAACTTTTCAATGGTCCAACAGCTGGTAATTGAGCGAATGATGATCTTGTTGCTTTTCGAATAATCATTTCCTGGAATTTCCTTCGCCAAAATAAAGTTTCTTGTGATTAAGCTGCACTGAGAGCTCTAGACACTGGTAAATTGGCTTTTCTCCACTACTTAAGAAAACCAAAGTGGTCCCTTAAGGGTTTAAGGATTATCAGCCTCTATAGGGGACAAAAGTGCTCCTTATAGGTTTAAATCTAAGTAGTCCCTATAGGGTTTTGACCCCTGGGCTCCTAAACGCTTAAGTGGTCCCTATAGAGCTCTATCACTGTTTTGTTATGATTTGAAAATTGAAAAGACTAACTGTAAACGTTAATTGGCCCCTATAGGGTTTTTGAGTCTCACCCCTAAACGCTTAAGTGGTCCCTACAAGGATCTTTCAACATTTCGCTCAGATTTTTAATAATAAATTGATACTCTGTTCATATCTTTTCATTCAAAAAAGACAAATTATCGATTTTTCTCACATAGAAATGCTTATTCTTTAGCAAAAATTTACTGGCATGCTCCACCATAAGGGTCACTTGAGCAAGCTTTAGTGTCCCCTATAGGGTCCCTAGGAGGAAATATTCAAGAGCCTCTAACGTCGCCTCTATACAACTCTTTCTTAAGTCTCGGTTTTTCTTGATTTTTCAACTTTCCCTTTTTGTACTCTTCTCTCACCCCTGCCTCCAACTCCAACTGGCTCTTCGGTAGTGACAACCCTCGTTGAATACACCTATGAACGGTAGAAGTTCTGAAGCAATTTTCGAGGCTTTTTAATAATCTTCTAGAACCTTGCTCTAACTTCAGCATCCTCCAAGAACAGAGCCGCACTGGCGGCTCTAAGCCTCCTCATCCTTTTCTGCTCCAGAAGTTCTGCATTCCTGGAGATGTCGGAGATGTCGTCGTCGTGAAGGGTCGAGGCACGCGTTGTCGCGGTCGCGGTCCTTGTCACGGGCCCGGCCGAACTGTGGCCGCTGGCCGAGTCGAACGTCGCCGTCGTCATGGTCCTGGCTCGTTGGACGATGTCGCTGTCGATGTCCTGCGATGGCGTCATCTCGTGCCAGGCGACCTTGAAAACGATAATCTTCATCGTCTTTATTTTTATAAGCCTTGAAGATGAAATGGATCAACAAGAGACAGAAAAATGACGAGGGAACTTTTTTTCGCTTCCGGTTGACTCAAGGGCCCTCTAGGAAGTCCTGGTTTTCGAGCGAATAATCAGAAAAGAAGATTAGGAATCCCTTAACCTTCTGCGACGTCTCCTGAAGTGACTTGGATGGTGCCGACTGAACACTCCGGCTTCGTCGCCGTTGTTGCTCCAAGAATCGGCCCGAGGAGTACATCATGCTCGCACTTCGGTGTCGTTTTCCGTCCTCTTTCGTGTCAGTTTCATAGTTTTTCGTGTCAGTGTTGGTAAATGGCTGAATGAGATTTGTTAGTCCATTTGACACATACTTCAAGAAAATTTAGAAACACCGTCTCCTAGACTGTTTTGAGCCTATATAGTTCAGATTTTAAATGTCAAGTCCTCGCTCAAACTCCGCCCCTAATGGCGCGATAAACCAATCAGAAAGCGAGCCATCCACAGAGCGTTTTCGAATGACGCCATTCTACGTGACATTCAAAATCTGAACGGACTATAGAAAAAAAAAGAAACTTCGAACAGTGCTTTTCTGAACACTTTTTAGTCTAATGAACAAAGTTTCGGTGGTCGCACTTGGAATGGCTCAGAGCGTCACGGTTTCGTTGCGGTTAGACTCTGTTCCACATCTGGTGTGTCATTCAGTAGTTTGATGTGACAGTTTGAGTGTTGTCGTGCGCAAGTCGTAACCGGTCGGGCGCAGCTCAAAAAAACCGCTCTGCAGCCGTGACGCGTCTAGTCATTCCATAGTCGACCACCGGCTTCAAAAATTAGAAAAGGCGGAGCAAAAAACAGACTTTTGCAAACTTTTTGAAGATCTGAACGTTCTTGGTCGCACTTGGAATGGCTTAGTAGGGGTTGAATGCTGTCACGCGTCTAGCCGTTCCGATTTTGACTTTGAAATAGAATAGAGACAGTATAAAACAGATTTTTGCGGAACTAGGCTTTTTCACAGCTGTTAGGCCATTCCAAATGCGACCAAGGAGTTCCGAAAAGCTTGAAAATCTTTTTGATTTCGAGCTTCCTTCAGATATTTTTTAAAAAACTCCTTTTTACTCAGACATTGTTAACGCGAAACGGACGTGCTCCGGACGTTTCTGAGCGATTCTAGGGATCACTTAAGAGTGCGAACGCTACTAAAGTGTTCCCTAGAAATGGCAAGATTCGCGTTACCAATTTCCGAGAAACGAATGTATTTCTTTCTCAACTCCCAATAGAGCACAATTCACCTCCGAAGTCGTCGTCGAGTTCGTATACAGCGTATTATCGTGCTGAACTGGAGTTCCAAGCGAATAATTGGCAGCAGAAGAGTTTCTCCGCTCCGAGATCCTGACCTCATCGACTAGGTATCGGAATCTGTTGCTCTCCCATCCGAACAGGGCCAAGGCCTTCGAGCCGGCCTTGCACTGGGAAATGATGGTCAGCGCCCAGTAGGCGACTCCGCGGACGCTCAAAACGGGCGAACTTTCGGCGAGTTTCACCATTTTCGGCAGGGCTTCTGTCGGGAGGAGCATGAATCCTGGAAGTTACAAGGAGAAGGATGAGTCTCCCTTTTTCTTTCGGAGGATACTTTATGAAAAAATTGCCTATCTTTTGAAAAATCCATTAAAAATTGACTAAAAGGGCTTCAAAGAAAACTGAAATTTTAATTTTTCCTATCAAATCTGTTTAGAACCAATCAAAAAAGCCAATAAGCTTGAATATTTCCTATTATTAAATACATGAAGGATAAAGCTCGATAAAACGGTTGAAAAGGTTAAATTCGAAGGCTTTTATCAGTGGAGCGCAATTGACGCATTTAGACGAAAGTTCCAAAACCTTCATCTATATCTTTAGATCGTTTATCCATTATACATTCTAAACCCCTAAATTTCTCAAAATTCATCCTTGGAGCGCACTTTCAGGCATTCCGACTGATTTTTTGATTTTCGAAATTTTTTCCTACATATTCAAACCCAGATTTTTGGTAACGCGCCACGAACGTGTCGGAGTCCTTCTAGTGACCACTTTAGTAGAATCAGAACTCTTAAGTGGTCCCTATAGTTCCACAGAAACGTCCGTAGCGCGTCCCGTTTACCGAGGTGCAAGAATTTTCAGATCTTCAAAATATTCTCCGTGGAGCACTCTTGCAAGAGATCTGGCTCTTCAGAAGCTATGAAAAGTAAAAGCTGCTACATCTTCAGATCTTGAGGATTCTTTTTCACGTTTTCTCAATGGAGCGCACTAGCAGGAGCACCCTTGAACCTCATTTTTCCCACTTTTTTCGGTCACACCTGCATCGCAACATCCGATGCTTGCCATGGCCATCAGGCAACACTTGAGATTGGGAACGTCGACGACGTCGTTGGCTTTCTCCTTGTTTGTCGACGTCGCCGACTGGATGGGGCGCATCAGAAGGGCGCAGACGCGGCCTTCGACCAGAAGACGTCGGCCGACTTCGTGCGTCGCCAGCTTGGCAAACAGATGAGGCGGCAACCGGACCGGGTAGCGTTCCGGTCTGAGAATGTCGTTTTGTTTGTTTCTTGCCTATAGTTCATTTGCAACAACTTGAAACCTTCTGATTTTCTTGTACCCTTATTTTTCTCTATTTTTTGTGTTTCTATGTACTTGCAGTGTAGAGAAAAGAGAGCGCAGACAGGTGAGACTGTTAAAAGAAAATTTCCTTTTTTCTCTCATAATTTCATGTTAACATGGTATTTCTCTAATTCTATGACCTTGCAGAAGAGGGAAAAGAGAGCGCAGACCGGTGAGACTGTTAAAAGAAAACCTGCTTTTTTTCTCTCACTATCTCATTTCGCCATGCTATTTCTCTAATTCTAAGATCTCGCAGAAGAGAGAAAGGAGAGCGCAGAAAAGCTAGATACTGTTAGAGTGAAATATGATATACATTCTCTTATTTTCTCTCACAATCTCATGTTAACATGCTATTTCTCTAATTCTATGGCCTTGCAGAAGAGGCATAAGAGAGCGCAGACAAGTGAGACTGATAGAGGAAAAAAGGTTATTTCATCAACTCTCCCATCAAAATTAGACTAGACAAGCCTCTTTGCCAATTTTATCCATAGAGCGAGCTTGACTAACTTTTCTGGAAAACCCTAAAACTCACCGATCCCCACTGGATCTGGCAAAAGATCCATCCGTCGAGCGACGGATCGACAAAAGGGCTATCCTCATTTCCTCGTCGATTATCGAAACATACGACTTGTTGAAGTCCTGAAAATCTAGGTATTTTCACCGTGGAGCACAGAAAGTCATTAAAAATCAGCCTTTTCTTTTTGGAAACGCTCTTTTTCGTTCCGGAGCCCTTACTCTTAACCAGGATGAGCTATAAAATTTCAAATATCTTTTTCAAACCTACAGAATCTGTCTCTTGGCAAAAGTATATTAAAAAAATATAGTGTTTATGCTTCAATCAACCTAAAAAAATTTAAATTTTTTTAAAAATATTCCTTAAATATCCATGATACAGGAAACATTGCAAGTCTGTCCGTTTCGAATCTCAAGAAAACTGTCATAATTTAGCCATGGAGCACATATTCTCCACAAAAATAGCCTGTACACCATTAAAAAAAAACGAACAAGCATCCAGTGATCAATCTCCGCCACGACACTATCAATATTGTCTTGGCAGGTTTTTTCATCGGCAAACGAATGAGTTCGGAGTAGAATCCCGGCGTCGCCAAAGTTGCTCCATTGGATCCGATCGTAGAGGTTGCGGGCCGCACTTGGGTAGGCCTGAAAAATCTTTTTTTTCAAATTTTAGGAAGCTCATGATAATAGAAACAATTCTGCTCAATACGAGGATTGTATACAAAATTTTCATCAACCTGAAAATCTTTGGTCGCACTTGGAATGGCTCAAATGCTTTAAAAGACCCAGAACGACTTGCGCGCGATATCATCAATAACTATACTAGGCTTAGAAACTCCAGAGTGGTCGCTTTAGGGGCAACCTTTGAGCCCCCTGAAGGTTCTCCTCTAGGGACCACTCTATCAACTCCTATATTATATTTCTGTGTCATGTAAAACCACTCTACCAACCCTAAAGGGGCCACTATGGCGTTCCTAAAGGTGTCAAGTTTGTTAGGAAGCCGTGCTTCAAGCCATTTCAAGTGCGGCCAAGGCTTTTGAGGTACAAAAAGAGCAGAACTTCTCGAAAATCTGCTTTAAACGAGGATCTTCGTTATTAACTTCTTATTACCTCTCTAAGATATCAAGAGTTCTTAAATCCTCAGAAAAAACAGTTGGAGGGGGTAGGCCGCACTTTTCGGGGGGTAGGCCGCACTTTTTGGAGGTAGGCCGCAATTTGAGGGGGTAGGCCGCGCTTTTTGGGGTAGGCCGCAGTTTAAAGGGGGGTAGGCCGCACTTTTTGGAGGTAGGCCGCATTTTTTTAGGGGGTAGGCCGCGCTTTTTTTGGGGGGTAGGCCGCAGTTTAAAGGGGGGTAGGCCGTAGTTTGAGGGGGTAGGCCGCAGTTTGAGGGGGTAGGCCGCAGTTTGAGGGGGTAGGCCGCAGTTTGAGGGGGGTAGGCCGCAGTTTGAGGGGGATAGGCCGCAGTTTGAGGGGGTAGGCCGCAGTTTGAGGGGGTAGGCCGCAGTTTGAGGGGGATAGGCCGCACCCCGGGGTGGGATCCTTCCTTTCAAAAAACGAACCGGCAAAGCTTGATGAAGTACAGTCGTAGCATTGCGGACAACTTTGACAGACATATCTCCCAATTGACGGAGCATCAATTTGATTCCCCATTCTGAGAAGGACGGTAGTCGGAGAGAAGATAACAAGCCAAGGAAGCGAGTCGACCAGGTTCGGGCATCCTGAAATAATGTCAAGTTACACCTTTATTCTCATAAGTTAATGAAAAAAAAAACCTTATATTAGGTTGAGGGGGCATTGAGCTTCTCTACTGGCTGCCAATTCGTCAAACTTGAAGCTCGAAAAATACACCCCCCTTTGAAGCTCGAAAAATACACCCCCCTTGAAGCTCAGAAATACACCCCCTTAATAAATACCTCATTAGTCGAAGTCAACGCTTTACTGAGCACAACTCGAGAAAGTCCGTCGATATTGTAGTTCAAGCAGGAAATGACCAGCTTCACATATTCTGGAGCCGTCGACGGCGTCATCAGATCAACGAACCTGAAACGTGGAATTCTTTTTCAAGTTTTTGGCAAGCTTTCGTGATCTTCTACAGCCTTTCAGAAACTTACCAAACCCTTCAAATCAAGATTCACTGTGGAGAAATTTCACTTCTAGTATTTTTTATTTTTCAAAAGGCCAAAACCTTGTCAATCTTAATTTTTTTTTTTCATCACGTTACATATAGGGCGTTCAAAACTTCTCAATCCACTAATTTTTTTTATAAATTCTTCGCACCTCGTTCAAGAAACGGTTCAGAGCCCTTCCTGCTTCGATTTCAGCGTTTTCGAACTTTTTTAAACTTGAAATCATCCTTTTCTATAAAACGAAATCCACAGCTACGAACCTTCTCAAAACCTCACAACTCCCGATTCAGCCACTTCGAACATTTTTATACCCTTTTGAAGTTAAAACCTTCATTTTTCAAAATCAAACTGCTCCTATAAACTTCGCAAAAACCTTCCAGCTTCAAATTTAGCTTCTTCGAACATTTTTTACACCCTTTTGAATTTTAAACCCTTCTTTTTCGGAATCAAACAGTTCCTATACCTTCTTGAAACTTTCCAGCTTCAAATTCAGCTTCTTCAAGCATCTTCAACAAATTTTTAAAGATGTAACCTTCATTTTTCCCAATCAAACAAGCCGCAGCCTCTTCGAACATTTTTTTTATACTCTCTTGAAGTTGAAAGATTCATTTTTCTCAGCTAGAATATTTTGAAAACGTTCCAGTTTCTAGGAAACATTTTTTTGTTTTTTTTTTTTAAGTTGAAACCTTCATTTCTCTTGGCCAAACAGTCCCAACAGGCTTCTTAAAACCAGCTTTGAAATCAGCCGAACATTTCTTATTCCCTTTTGAAGTTGAAACACTCATTTTTTCAAAATCAAACAGTTCCTGTAAGCTTCTCAAAACTTTCCAGTTTCAAATTCAGCTTCTTCGAACATTTTTCAAAATTTTTTGAGAATGAAACCCTCATTTTTCCAAATCAAATGAGCCATAGCCTCTTCGAACATATTTTATACCCTTTTAAAGTTGAAACACTCATTTTTTCTCAATCGAACAGTTTCCATCCGCTGAAATATTTTAAAAACGTTCCAACTTTAAATTTAGCTTCTAGGAAAATTTTTCATGACCTTTTGAAGTCAAAACATTCATTATTCTTAATCTTACAGGTCCCAATAGCTATGTACCGGCAAAAGTTCAAATTCTAGTCGTTCAGAAACTTCTCAAGGCCTGTGTAATTTCCAAATGAGCTTTTACTGTCCCTCTTTTTTTTTGAAACCTTATTATCACCCAAAGATCTAGATTCTGAGATTCTTTCACAACCTCCAAAATGCGGAATTCGAAGTTAAAGTTTCCAGATATTTTTAGACACTATCGAAACTTGAAACAATTTTTTCCATAGCTTCAGGTCTTGTAACTTCTTTGAAACCGTAATTATCTTTTCAATTCGGAATTACCAAATTTGGACCTTTCAAGCGATTCCAATCTGAATCGAGATTTCGAAAAAGGCTCCTCACACCTTGCCGAAAAATAGCACACTTTCGATTTCACGCGTCGCGGTTTCGTGTTTTCAAGAAGCCGTGGGTGTAAATGCAAATGTTTCTTGGATCCATTCAAAGAGATCTTCACGTCGAGATGAGTCAGAATCAGAAGAATAAGAATGAGAATGAGGAGGAAGGCGGCAAGAGTGGACAGATGGGGAAGGGACGAAAAAACTCGTTGTTGCCGCCGAGAATCAACCATCACATCGAAACTTGTCCACCCCCTCTTCTCCAGGCTTGTATCCATCGGACAAGAAGAAGAAGATCCGAGGAAGATCGAGGAAGAAGAAGAAAGAAAAGAATCCAATTGGAAAGTGATGTGAGACGGGCCGAGGGATCCGACGACAAACGATTTCTTTTTTTTCAAGCCAGGAGGATCGTCTCGCTTAGCTTAAGCCTTCCTCCAACATTTCTCCCTCTGCCCAACAAAGTCGTTTTTTCCCCTTTTTTTCAAACTTTTCACCTTGAAGGCTTCTTGTTGTTACTATTTCCTTGTAAATCTCATTTTTCAACACTTTTTTTTAATAAATTTTTAGTGTCCACTAGAGGCTCGCAAAGGACTACTTGGAGAGGACACTAAAGTGGCCCCTAAACCAACCTCTATAGTTGCCACTATTTTCCGTTTTAGTGGCCACTTCAGTAGTTTTTCATCCAGTAATCCTTCCAGTAACTCTGATAATGTTAAAACAAACAGATTGGACCAGTTATGTTGATCCATTGACCCCTAAAGTGGCCTCTAGTAGTAGCACTTAGACCTCTATAGTGGCCATTAATTTGACTACTATAGTGGCCACTAAAACGTCAAAACCCTATAGTGATCACTAAAAAATTTCCCAGAATTCCACGTTTTTGTAAAAAGTTGGATTTGAAAAGTTCCTCAGTAGCCAATTCTGATCTCCTTAAATCTTCTTAACTTACTTTTTTTTCCTTGAGTTAGAATTAATTTTTCGAAAATTCCTGATAAAACCGTCCACAGGACCATTATCAAAAATTTCCAAAACCTCTTTTTTTTGTTTAAAAACTCTATTTTGAGTCAAAAATTCCTATAAAAAACGGTCAGTCCGATTATCAAAATGTATAAACTTCTCATTTCTCACTTGTTCCTGGACCCAAATTTGAATTTGAAAAGCTTCTCAGATAGCCTAAATCCTAAATTTTGAATCTGTTTTTTTGGATGTGTTGAAGTTTAAACTTTTTTCCTTGGGTTAGAACTAATTTTTTTCAAACTTCCTGATAAAAAAACGTCCACATAACCATTTTTAAAATTGAAAACTTGATGAATTTTGCTTTTTCAAACCATTCTTTGAATGTGAAAAAAACTTTTAAAACCCTTTTTTTATTGAAACCTTTATTTTTTTGGTCGAAAAATTTCTATAAAAAAGCGGTCAGCCCAATTTTAAAAATTTTTTTGAAAAATTGAATTTTAACCTTTCACTACACCTTGAGAGCAGAAGATTTTTAAAAAAACAGCTTCTAAATTTTTTTTCCTCAACAGGACAGATTTCAAATCCTCCTCGACATGAGAAAAAATTGAATTTTGACCAACTTTTTTTTTTCGTATTTTGTCCCCTTGAAACGATCTTTTCAGGCTTCAGTTAAAAATTTTTGGTGAAAAATTCAATTTCCAGTTCTACAAGAAACAATATATCCAGTTTACTAATTCCAGATTTTTTCACGTTTTGCCTTTTCAGTCGAGGTTGTATATTGACCAAATCAGAGTGATTTCTATGGGATCTAGAAAATGAATGGATCATTCAGAATCCCCTAAAAGCTTTTCCAGACCTAAGCTGATTAATTATCATGGACCAGCCTAGAAAGTACATAAAACCCGGCTTTTCCCATTCCAATCATTTCCGCTTATCCATTTCAATTTGACTAAACTCTCTGGACGGAACTCGTTTCCCACTGTTTCCATGTCGAGAATGCCCGGTTCACCTATCGTCTTTTCCAGTTTCCGCTGGCCCCCCGTATCAGCCCTCCGAAACGAGATCTCTTATTGCCCATCACAAGCTTGGTTCTTACTCTTTTTCCTGATAACAAGCGTGCTTTTCAATTATTCTTTGTCGTTTATTCGATTTTATTCTGCTCAAAAAACACAATTTAGCCAAAAACTCTTCTTTAAAGATAGTATCTAATTTTTGAAAAAAAGTTTCTTCTTTCTGTAAAATATCAAACTGACAGGATCTTTTTCATGAAAAATTTCGATAATAAAAAAATTAAAAAAATCCTCTAATTTTTCTAATTAAAAAAATCTGAGACGTTTATATATCATATTCCTATATCTTTTAGGCTCAAAAAGTACGGCGCATTTTTAGATTTTTTTGAATTGTCAGATCAATCTTAAAAAAATAGTGAAAAAAATAAAAAAATGAGACCAGGCTTATCAGATAGAAAAAAAGATAATTATCATATTTCTACAAGTTTCGAACTTTTCACGGTCGTTCTTGGATCTCACTCCGCTAAAATTCAAAAATTTTATGTTTTTTTATGAGATGATAATCTATCGTATCCATCCTATCTATCAACCTATTTTTTTTTTCTTGAGTTCATTTTCACACCAACAATTTTCATGTTATAAATCTTATTATCTTTTATAAACTTCTACTTATGAACCTAGTAATCCTTCTAGACCTTCACAAGTCTCCTTGCTTCCTTTTGAACTCTCCTGCTCTTCTTTTAGCCGTAAACCTTATTGGAAGCTCTTCAAATTAAACCAAGACCTCCATCTCCAGCAAGCCCTCAGGAAATTCCATATATGTCCCTCAAAAGTTTTCAGCGTTTTTCTTAGTTCCCCTCAACTCTTTCTGAAGATCCTTAAGTTAAACCAATACCTCCATCTCCACGAGGCTCTCATGACATTCTCCAATGTCTCTTCAATATTTAAAGCCATACCCTTAAGCTCTTTGGAAGTTCCTTAACTTAAAACAAACCCTCCATCCAAACGAGATCTTCACAAGATTCCTTGTATGTCCTTTCATACTCTCTTCCTTTTTTTTTTTTTAGCTAAAAACCTCAAGAAATTTCGGAAGCCCCTTAAATTAAACCGAGAACTCCAGCTTTCCCAGACTTCCTTATAGTCCTCTGGAAACCTTCAGTTTTCCTCCTAGCCATACCTTAAGCTCTTCTGAAAGTTCCTCAATTCAAATCAAGTCCTTCATTTCCAATCTTTACAAGTTTACTAATGTGTTCCTTTTAAATCTCGACTTCTTCGCCTAGTCAAAAACCTTCCGAAAGTTCCTCGAACAAGTTCTCCCCCCAGCTCTTCGCATACCGAACCAACCCATGACAAAACCGAAGATAAACGCCTGTCTTTCAGACTGAACCATGTCAGTCTCAACGATCAGGGCGATCGCTGTGCTGCTGTCACTTTTGAGCATAGCCTTGGCCGATTTGCCGTCCTGCTCCAGGGCTAAATGCGTCCATTGCGCAGTGGACTTCATCAAGCGGATGTGTCCAGACGCTTGTGGCTCCTGTCCACGAGAAGTTCCATTATATCCAGCACAACCGCCACCAGCTTTCGCCGCACCTCATGTTGGTTTTGAAATTGTATATCAATATCCAGAACTTCTTCAGAAGAATCCAACTTTACAATAAAACGAACTCCCTCAGTAGGAAGCTTTAATAAGTGTTTACATTTTCAAGATCCCAAAATCGTTCTCTGGAAACTGAATAAATTATAAAAGTTCAATTTTCCAACTTACAACCCGTTACAACTTTTTCAGCAAGCGGCTCACACCTATCAAAATGTCCAGGCTCCTCCAGCTCCTCTCCAGCAGGTCTACAACGGCCAGCAAGTGAGCCAACCCTTTTTTTTCCCAGTGAGAAATGAAAAATGAAAAAATAGTCCATTCAGCGCCGGCTTCAGCTAAATAAGCCTAAGGCGATGGAACTGAATCATAAAGCTTTGTATCTGGAACCAGGCAGTGAAAACCTTTTTTCATCTGGAAGGCCTGGATAAAGAGATCCCTAATGGTACCTACTTGCAAAAACTTCCTTTGAAAATTTCGTAGGCTCAAACTAACGACCGTCAGAACTTCCCAAACCGCAGATCTTCAATCAATCAATTCAGCAATACCAACAACCGCATCAAGCTCAGCAACAAGCTCAAGCTCAAGTTCAACATCAACCTCAACCCCAACAATACGCCCCACAGTACAATCAACAGCCAGCCGCGTTCGCCGCCCCACTCCAAGTCGGTCAGCCGATCGCCTATCCAGCCGTTGCTCAACAACAGCCTGCTGTACCGACGGCCACCCTGGCCCCTCTTATCGAGCCACCGAGAGTCTCCGAATTGAGCAGCAACTTGGCCCATCAGCCCGCCCCACTGGCTGAATACTCCCAGAACAACTACGCTCAAGTTCAGCAACAACAACACCAGCAAGCAATGCAGAACTTGATGAACCCGCAACTTTTCGGGTTCCAACAGCCGGCGCCGGCGCTGAACATGTTCGGCCAGCAGCCTCAGCAGGCACAACAGTCTTCTCAGATTCTCAACCCATTCCAGCCATTCCTTCAGCAGGTATAGTCATTTGAAGCTCTTCAAAAAGAGGCTTAGAAAAATCGTGTGCTGATTAAGTGAAACTTCTAAAATCCATATGCATATCATCTCATGGTTTTTTCCATCAAAAGAGCCCATAAATCCCAAAAAATGCCCAAAAATCCCGTAAAAAGTTGTTTTCCATCCTTCCAAATGTTAACTGAGTCTTCAATATTTGAAACTATTGATAAATCGGCTTTTTTTCAGACCAACGCCTTCGACCCATTCAACCTCCTAAACCTCAACAATCCATTCGCCGCCCCACCTACTCCAGTTCAAGTTTCTAATTTTTACAAACATGGGTCAAAAGAGAATTCCAGCGACCTCCTCCAATCCCCCCAGTTCATCAGAACAGCAATGAACAACAGCAATACGGACAAGTTCAACACTCGGGAAGCTACAGTACCTACAGTCAACCTCAAGCCCAGCCTCAACAAGCCGTGAGCTACGGGCAACAGGCTCCACAGTACCAACAGTATCAACAATATCAGCAATATCAACAGCCTCAGCAGCCTCAGCCTCAACAGCAACAGCAACAGTATCAGGTAGGGAAAAAGGTTTTTTTGCGTTTTACAGGGCTCAAAAAAGCGTGTTTAAGTTTCACTAGTCTCACTCTGATGCTTCTTTGAATAATTTATCCAGAATCAGGGCAATTTTAATGAGGGTGCGAAAAAACAGTTGTTAATGCAATTTCAAGCCATACAAAGACTCTGAGGAACTTTCGGACAGAAGGATTTTCTGATTTCTAGATCCACAAGCCAAGCCTTAAAAACCACAGAAAAAATCCAGTGATGCTTAAAAGTTCGAACTTTACAGAAAATATCATCTTCAGGTCCCAGCCCAAGTCCAGCCACAACCCCAACCAAACACCCAACAGCCGAACCAAAACCAACAAGCTCAAATCCCTCAGGCCAAACCTCTACCCATCGCTCAACCTCAACCTCAACCTCAACCAAATCCAGCTCCTCAGGTAGGAACAATCAGAGAAAGAAATAAATTGGAAAAATGAACAGGTACTCCCACGAGTCGACTCCGCGCCAGTCAGTTATGAGAAGTACGTCGACGTTGGCAAACCGTCGCTTCCTCCAGCAGCTCCAGTAAGAATTATCCTTCAGCACAAAATAGCCACGAATAAAGTCACAACAAATGCGCTCCGAGGACAAATCCGCTTTCCGGTCAATTTTTTTGCTTTTTCCAGCAGCAATGCCCTCGTCAACCCGGCTGGGCGCCTTGCATCACCAAAGAAACCGCAAATGACCGATTCCGGAATTGCTGCGCCCGACTCGGAGAGGGGTGCCTTCCACTGTGCAACTACGATGCTAATCTTGCTTCGGTTTGTTTCTTTATTTCTTTATTTTTTATTGATTAGTTTGGGATAGCTAAGTTCTTATGCCTCTTTCACGTCCGTACCTCTTAAAGTTCCAATTTTCCAACTCCTCATCCGATTCCCTTCCAGATGCAAATCGCCGTCCTGACCGGCCGTTGCCCTCTGGCCAAGGTCGGTGACGTCATGATCTGCGCCTCGGGCTACCAAGACGCTTCGTCTTGCTGCGAGGCTTACGGTGTCTTCGAGCCCGGCTATGAGCATTGCCGTCCTTATTGCAACCCCGCGGCGGGACTGCCCGAAGGCGGCCTTCTGTCCGAGAAGTACAAGTGTCTCGTCAAACTGCAGAACATCCAGCAGTGCTTCTACGTCTCCCAAAAGCCCTAGATTATTCAGCCTTTCCACTTTTCTTTGAAAACTCGATGATTATTGAGAAAGTATGGAAATGTCCATGCTCCTTTGATTATTCAAGCTTCACCAGTGTTTCTACGTCTCCCAGAAGCCCTAGATTATTCAGCCTATCTATTTTTCTTTGAAAACTTGATTCCTATTGGGAATCTTCGTGCTTTTTTGATCACCAGTCCTTCTAGGTCTCCCAGAAGCTCTAACTCCTTGAGTGTTCAACTTTGGACCTTCCAATTTTTCTTTAAAGGAGCATGAGAGAGTTGCTGCACCTTTAATAAGCCTAAAGTGCCTGAAAAATCCTAAAATAATTCTCACCTTAAGTCATGAAGTGCTTATTAAAGGAGCATGGTCAATTTCCGACGTTTTTAACATTTTCAAATATAGGAGTTTCAATATAAAAACTAAAAAATTCGTTTCAAACACCGTCCATTCTCTTATTAAAGGATCATAGGATCTGCTCGATTCGCTCAAAATTTTTTTGATTTCTACTGGAAAAATTATATAAAAACTTCTAGACGTTCAAATGTTATAGACAAACTTATTATCTTATTAAAGGATCATCAAGTCAACCATGCGCCTTTAATAGTAACTTTCAGCCATCCCAACTCCCCAAACACCCCTCTAGGCTTTTAATAACTCATTCTTTCATATTTTTTTTCTGATGGGTACCTTCTACCAACTACAGCCTACCATTCTTCCCAGAAAAAACACTCGTCTAACATATCATTTGATATTCCTATGAACCGCTTTTCTCCCTTAGTTGATGTGCAATAACTTGCTTTCAATGGCTATTGAAATTTGCAGAATAATAAATTTTTCTTCTGAAAAAAAACTGACATTTGCAAGACGCCGACTTCGTTGAGGATATCAATGGTACAGGAAAATGAGGACATCGCTCCAATAATGGCAAAAGTCAGCATGGAGCCGTTGTAGACCATGTTTCGGACGGACAGGGCCGATCGGCTATTTTCTCTCTTCAAAAATAAGTTCATTTTAGAGCCGATTCATGGCCAGCTTGGGACTTAAGGGGGCGCGGTCTGTCTGCGCTCTCCAACAATCAGACACTATTTTTTATTATCGTGTCAGGACCCTTTTCTCGATGGCTCAAGCCAGCCGTGAATCAGATACAGTCTAAGTTTGGCCAGGTAATCCCTTGATACTTCAAATAAAGATTCTGAAAGTCCCAACTTGCCCAACTTCCAATTTTTCGGGACAGGACTACTCAAAGTCAAAAAAATCCTCAAAAGCCGTTAAAATAGGCTATTTCCAGGCTCTGAGCCCTTATTTTTTGATATCTAGAAATTTTTGAAGATTGAGACTTTCAGGATCTTCACTGAGTACATCAAGAGACACTGTAGCCAATTTTCAGAAAATTTCCGGCCCCAAAAAAACTTCCTGATAGATTCAAGCCATTTTTCAAAATAACCAAAGTTTCATCGAGAAAAAATTTCAAACTTTTGTAAATCTTGTCAAAATCAGAGCAAGATCAGATTGGAAAACGAGTTCTATAGACAAAAATTGCCAAAAATATCCGTTTCTAGAGAAATTCTCAGTGAGCCTGAAAAGCTGTTTTTCTGATTTAAATGCGCTCTATTGAGAAAAAAGCTTCAAGATTCGTTTTCCATTTTTTTTTCAAAACCTTTTTCATCAATATTTTCAAGAACGTAAACAAAATTAGCCTTGAGGGCTCCTACTAACCTAAAAATCAAATTTCTCACAAAAAATCGAAATTTTCGCCTGCATTTCCATTCGAAAACGTCTATTGGATTAAAATATTGAGAAAAATTGGGGCAACTTTTCCCACTCAAAAGTGATCCATTTCTTCGAAATTTGTTTAGATTCTCACCTTTTCCAAGGCGCTTCTGAAATCAACGGCATATCGGAAAAGGACGGAACGATATTCACTAGAAGAACTGCCTGAAATCAGTTGAAATCCAATTTTTCATCATTTTTGTGATAATTTTGTGAGAAAATTATCTTTAAAAACAGGTTTTTCTCTCTCATGCTGATAATATGATAACTAAAAAAACTTTTTTTTTTGGTAAAATATTCAAAAAATGAATTCCTCACCTCCCCTCTGAATAATTTGAGCCGCCTTCTCCACAGCCAACTTGGCCACAATAACCCTTCTTTTTGATGTTAAGGGCCGTTTTTCCAGGGCTATCAGGGGCGAGAGTGTTGAGAAAACCTAGAAAAAGGTACAAGTTGGGGACCGTGAACCATTTTTTAAATAGTTATCAAATCCAACCGAGAAAAGACCCATTCAATGGTATTTTCAATGACTCTCGGCCCATAATGAATAATGTCAAAATTAAAAATAACAAAAATGAAGTAACAACAAAAAAGAAATAAGAGTGGTCCATTAAGAAAATGACTCTTCAAGCTAAAAAATTATTTCCTCACCTTGCTCACAAGCGAGACCATGGCAAAGGAGGACGCCACTTTTCGATCTTCCGAACTTTCAATCTGAACCAAAACTCTCCGAAATTCCCTTAAAACACCAAAGTTTACATTAATAGCCCTTAACAGGGATTCTGTGAAGATCCAGTTCAAGTTGGGCTCATCGTCATCCGAATCCGAAGATCCGAAGCCTTTGTCGTTGGACTCAACATTGTCGGCGTGGATAATGGCGCAGTCCAGGAGAGATGATAGGGATCGGCTTCCTAGGGAGAAAATTCTTCAGAAAAATTGAACTTGAATCATACATCGGCTGGACCCCACCCAGGGAAGGATATAGGCCGCACTTTTTTTGGGGGGTATAAGCTGAACCCCGGGGTTGAGATCCAGCCGACGAATGACTTTAATAGAAATCAACCGGATTTTTCAATCTAAGCTTATTGTATCGTTGAAACAAGATATCTGTAAAGTATACTGTAAAGTACAAACTTTTTAGATTTTATTAGAACCTGTTCTTTTTAGACTTAAACCAACTTTAAAAGATTATTTTAAGCAAAATTCGAATTCGAGGTTCTCAAAATTTCCAAATTTCAATCTGACCTTTTAAGGTCCCGGTATAAAAATAAAAAAATTCTTGGATATTTCCCTAAACTTGAACTTATTTAAGAGCAGCTCGATTCCAACCCAAAAAAACTTTTTCAGAAAAAAACGATCTTCTTGTTCCGAGTTCACATAGCTAATGTTATAAAAATGTTATAAACTGCCTTTTTTTGAATATTCGATTTATTTTTTTGTGCACAAAACCTGATATATTCAAATTCTACCCAGAGGAAAAATTCTCCATCAATTACCAATTCCTGTAAAAATGCCTCAATTTTTAAATTATGTTTATAATCACTCGGAAATTGGTAACTCGAAATGGACGTGCTCGGGACATTTCTGAGCAATTCTAGGGACCACTTAAGAGGTCCATTTAATAGAAGCGCTCGGGACGCTCTCCCGTTACCAATGTCCGAGTACCTCTACATGTGAAAAAAACTTTCAGTTGCTAAAAAAATCCTTGAAAATAAATAAATAAATCATAAATTTTGAAAAAAATCTTTTGAACTCCTCAATATCGATTTTCACTCCCAAACAAAGAAAAACTGAACTATTTTTCGAAAAACATAATTTTTGAATTATTCAAAACACTGAGTGTCACATGAGAAAAAACTCAAATCAAACCCCGAAAATTCGTAAAAAAAAAAAATCAATAGTGAAAACAGCATAAAATATCGCCTTTTTTTAAAAACTCACTAGTGCAAGTCCTGCCCTTGTAGGCTTCAACGTCCTCCCCATCTTCAGAAAAACCGTCGGAAATCTGCTTCCTTTTTTCAGCGCAGGGGATGAAGCCTACATAATTCCATAGTAACGATCAAATTATCATTTTCTCGGTACCAAAGGAGGCCGTTTCGCTTCAACGGAAAGGGTTTCCGGAATGAAAAGAGCCAAAAATGAATCATCCGGCGTTGGGTCGGCCGCGATTCCGATCCATTTTCCATTCAGTTGATCGAATCGATGAAGGACGAGCTCAGCGTTTCTGTTTTTTGATTCGTTTAGCCGGTATTTGAAATACGGTGGTCGCATTTGGAATGGTTCAGCAGCGCCTGACTTCAAGTAACTTTCTTACCATCATGCTAAAGAGTCCTCTTCCATATATAACCGTAAAAAAATTCATATCCCGGCGCAAAATGCTCAGAATCGGGCAGAGTAAGGTTTTTTGACATTTTCAGGGAGTCCTCTTCCATACAGAGCCCTCTGGCACATTTCAGAACCATTAGGATTCTCGAAATATTGAGTTTTCGGTGGTCTAATCAATCATTCTAAACTTCAAAAGTTCATATCTCGGCTCAAAAAGAATCGTGCTGAGTAAGATTTTTTTTAAACGTTTTTTGGGGTTCTTTTTTCATATCGAACCATCTGGTACCTCAAGAGCCCATAGGGGTCCTCGAAATACAAATTTTATTTTATTTCGAGTCAATTTTGTCACTCGAAACTTCAAAACATCATCTCTCGGCTCAAAACGCTCAGAATCGGACAGAGTAAAGTTTTTTTTGACGTTTTCAGGGGTTCCTTTTTCAAATAAAACTCTCTGGCACCCTCAAAAACCATTAGGATCCTTGAAATATCGAATTTTTCTTATTTCGAGTCAATTTTGTCACTCGAAACTTCAAAACATCA
This sequence comes from Caenorhabditis auriculariae, assembly GCA_904845305.1. Lineage (NCBI taxonomy): Eukaryota > Metazoa > Nematoda > Chromadorea > Rhabditida > Rhabditidae > Caenorhabditis > Caenorhabditis auriculariae. Next base: position 619,309 of record CAJGYM010000021.1, on the reverse strand, counting down.
TCTCTCGACTCAAAATGCTCAAAATCGTTCAGAGTAAAGCTTTTTGAAGTTTTCAGAAGAGTCATTTTCATATGAAATCATCTTGTCCCCTCAAGAACCATTAGGAATGTTCCTTCCCCTTTTTGGGTCAAAATGGCGTGGGCCTGAATGGCAATGCTCCACTTGAAGCTACTTCCTTTCTCCTAAGCTACATGATACCTCAGTGAACATGCGGTTTTTTGCAGTTCCATTGAGCCATTCCAAACGCGACCATACTACAACAAACTCTCACTGTGCATTGACGTAGGTATAGGACTCTTGCTGGTCAAAGGATTGAAGATCGTCAGTTTTGTAGTGATGGATGGCGGCTGCGGATCGGCAGCTGGCCAAAGTTTCGCAGGCCGATTGAACCAAGGTCGGCATCGACAGGAGTGAGGCTCGCCAGCCACTTGGCACGATCGAAGGAGCCTGAAATCAGTAGTTTTTAAAAAACCATTTATAACAGTTCCAGTTGAAAATTTCTGAAAAGTTGAGAGTTTTATATTGGATCTCGGTAGCGCAAACCGGACGCACCCCGGACGCTTGTAAGAAATTCTAGGGATCACTTAAGAGAACTGAGATCCCCATCTTGGACTTCGATAAAAAACCGGACGCGTTCCGAAACTTTCTGAGAAATCCTAGGGATCACTTAAGAGTACGCTGCTAAAGTGATCCCTAGAAATGCTCCGATACGTCTGGGGCGTGTCTGATTTGCACTACCGAGGCCCGAGAGAAAATTTTTTAATTATTTAGAAAAGCAATTCTTAGGGATCACTTAAGAGAACTGAAACCTCCATCTCGGTAACGCATTTCCGACGTTCCCGGGCCTTTTAGCTTTTCAGCGGTCCTGGGAAACACTTCTGGGGGTTCTAGGTAGTTCTAGGAATGATTCAAGGGTACTGACGCCCCTAAAGTGGTCACTAGAAATGCTCAGAACCGTCCGGTTTACGTTACCTATGTTCTTACCAGCTTAAATTTCTACTCGGACCTTGGTAACGCGAACGGGACGCGAATCGGACGTGTCGGGGCATTTCTAGTGACCACTTTAGCAGCCTCAAAACTCTTAAGTGATCCCTAGAATCGCCCAGAAACGTCCGGAGCATGTCCGTTTCGCGTTACCAATGTCCGAGTAGTAAAACCAATTTTTGTTAATTTTCCATGGAGCGCACATAAAGGTGAACTTTGAGCCTTCCAGTATCGTTTTATAAAATTTTTCCACCTATCCAAATAATTTCTTCATTTTTTCTCAATGAGCCCCATTCCGTACTTTCCACCAAATTTCGAAAAATTAAAAATGCCGAGAAGTTCTTGGACGTTAATCTCCTGATTCTGAAGGAAAACAATCATACTGACCGCCCTGAGCATGTCGGCGAGAAGAAGCGAAGCTTTCAGGCCACTCGGAGAATCTGGCGTCGCCAAAATCAAACGGGCCAGGGATTGAGGGAGGCCGGCGTTGATCAAGACGAACAGAGCCAGGAATCGAAAGGACGCGACCAAATCGACCGTATTTGTGAATTCCTAATGGAAAATCGCGAATTTTGAAGCTTTCCTAGTAGGATCCAACCGCATCATTGGCTAGCCGGGCCTCGTTTTGGGCCAAAATGAAGTCATACTTCAGAGAAGCACGGTAAGTGTCAGCAAAATGCATCGTTTCTGGAAGATTTATAGGTAGGTACAGCTATAAAATAAATAGGAAAAATTTCAGTGGTCTCTATAGGGTTTTGACGTGTTAGTGACCACTATAGTAGTCAAATTAGAGGCCACTTTAGGGGTTTAAAATTAGCGGCCACTATAGAGTTCAAAGCGGTACTAGTAGATGACTAAAACTACTAAAGTTGCCCCTAATGAACAAATAGTGGCCTCTATAGAGGTAGTTTTAGTGACCACTTTAGGGTCCTCTTCACGAAGTCCTTTTTCCAGTAATTTCGTCCATAATTTTTTGCCGTAGACTTGCTTCCTTAGAAAAAATGTGAAAAAAATTGGCAAAAAGTCAATTTTTCAAAAAACTCTTAACCAAAGCTGTAGGCTTCTAAAATGCGAGGTTTCGATTTCAATAGAAGTTGAAAAGTAGGCTTGATTTTTCTCATCAATTCCATAACTTCCCCCAAATGAATCCAGACTTCCTGCTTGATTTTTCCAAATACTAAGAAAACCTAAAGAAATCTCAAAAATAGGAGAAAATTCAGGTATTCGTTGATTTTTGGAAGCTTCAAATTTCCTTAAAAACCTATACCCCGGTCAGAAAATCCGAAAAATAGGCTTGAATTTTTCCGGAAACTTGGCTTTCTCAATAAACCTACAGAAATTTTGCAAAAATTGCAAAAAGCACAACTTTTGATAATGTTTTGGTTTCCACAATGTTTCAAGACTCATAGCGCAAGCTGTAGGCTTCTAAAATCCAAGAATACTTTTTCGTAAAAATCAGAAAAGCCGCCTTGATTTTTTCTAGGAACCTAGCTATTTTGAAAGTTGGAAAAATCAAAAAACCAGCCTTGATTTTTCTAGGAACCTAGCTTCTTCTGAAAAATCGAAAAATCATAGTTTCAGATCTTTTCAGAACTTTCTTCTCTTCTTCAGGTATCCTCCCAAAAATCGCTAAAATCATGAACTTTCGGTAAATTGGATTATTAAAAATGTACTATAGAGCTGCTAAAACCGACCATAGAACTTGGCGGCCTCCTCCCAGGAGACGAAATTCTTGGCGGCGTAGGGCAGGTCGACGAACTCGCAGCAGATGTCGACGACCATGTCGCGGATTCGCTGGAGGTTCTCGCTGCCGCCGACGGGGCTCACCGTTCCGAGGCCGAGGTACTCGAGGAGACGCAGTGGCGAGGACGTCATGATCGTCGAGTCGGGACCGACGGCCGCGCAGGCGAAAAGACCCGACCAAGTCTTCAGGATGCACAGGAACGAGTACTTGAAGTTCTCCAGGACGTCTCCAGTGTTGTCCGTTAGGATTCGTCCTGTAAGAAAAAGAAGGAATTAAATTCCGAGGTTCAGGAAAGTTGTATGAAGCTTTTAGGAGAACATTTGAAGTACATCTCCTCATCAGAGCCCATCAAAAAGGCAAAATCTGAAATTTAAAAAAAACCTGCAGGTTTCGGCGCGTGAGCATCATACTTTTGGAAAAAGCCAAACTCGATGAGTGGGGCGAAGATTTGCTGAAAAAAAAATAATAGCTGCAAATATTATACTCAGACTCAGTTCAAAAAATAATCAAGGAGCAGATTCCTACTAGTAAAAAGCATACCAAGCAGGCCCTTTTTAAGTCAACCCCTCCTTCAAAGTTTCCCTAAAGTAAAGCTCATACTACCTGCCTGAGGTTCAAACTTGTGGCCAAAACTACCTCTTTCAGGTTGAAGCATAACTTTATTCCTATTTTTTCAAAATTATTTTAAGCTAACCCCCTCCTCCAGGGCTGAATGAGCTCGGTAAGAAAAAACTTCAGAATATTAAGAGTTCCCTTGAAAATCAGTGACCGAATTTAGATTGAAAAGAGCTTTTTTTTCGAGGCCCAACTAGTCCCGAGCGCTCCTATTACAGTATGGTACTAAATTAATAAAATTTGAAACTCATGGTCGCATAGGGAACGGCTCGAACATATAGCTGATTCCCGGCTATCTTAAGCTATCGAAAAAAGGGTCCTGGCACGATAATGAAAGAGACATCGCCTGGTTGGTGGAGAGCGCAGACAGGCCACGCCCCTAACCTAGCCGTGAATCGGCTATATGACAGAAATACGTCTTAATATTAATAATATTTATTTAAAGGCTGAATATTATTATTATTAAGACGTCCGACATTAACTGGTGACCGCAACGCTTCAAGCCATTCTCAATGCGACCAGAATGATTCAATTTGAGGTGAATAAGTGAAGATTCGAAATAAGTGCAAAAAACTGTTTTTCAAGAATCCCCACGTAGCGCATTACTGAGCTGTTGTTTGCAAAAATCTTAGAACTACCTAATTTTTTTTTTCTCAAAGTCCCTTCATTTTTCGAGCTTCAAACCTCGAGAACTAGGTGCAAATGAGCCTTGGCCCTCATCTTCGGATCGTCCAGCCAGGAGACAATAATGTGAGCCACTAAAGTGACAATCCGTCGGTTGGTTCTCGCCTCGCCGGTCAGGACCCGGACCTGAACCGGAATATCTTTGAGGGTTTTTCTTCGTTCTCTCACAATCCAATCAGTGCCAGCCATGTCGAGGATGTGATCTGGTTCGAGCAGACAAAACTCGCAGAAAAGTCCGATACAGGGCAGGGCCATCTTGTCGTCGTAGACGGATTCTGATGACGTCACAGAGGACCAGGAAGCCGACATTGCCGCCAGGGCAATCGATATTACCGGTTGCATTATTGACTTGGGGAAGGCGAACTTCCTGGGAAACTTGGGGGTTAGAAATTGTTCTAATTTTCAAATCGAGATCTCGTTTCGGAGTGAATTCCTACGTCTCAAAATGCTTGATGGCGCGAAACCGAGTCCTTCTTTTTAAGAAAAAAATGTCGTTTTGAGGTCAAAAATGTGATTTTTTGAGCTTTTTCTCGAAAAATCCTGATCATGGTCGCACTTAGAATGGCTTAAAGTATCGCGGTCGCGTGGCGGTTTAACAGTAGCTTTTTAAAATCTTTCTCAATGATCCCTTGAAAAAATATTTTCTATTCGGTCGCACTTTAAAAGTAACCGCTTCGCGCGTCAAGCCAGTCCACGGGCATGCTGGAAAAGTCGGTCGGTCAGTTTGGAAAACTAGGCCACGCCGCAATATTGCTCCATGGAACACTTAGAATCTCAATCTTTTTTTTGAATTTTTCTTCCTTTTTTTAAAATTTTACTAAGTTTTTCGCTTATTTCCATTTAACTGTATCGTTCTTGCGAGTATGGTTACTACATTCAAAATTATAAAATTATTCAAATTTTTTTTTTTTTTGAAATTACGACGTGGCCTAATTTTCCAAATCGGACGACCGACTTTTCCAGCATGCCCATTTCACATGCGGTCATGAGTTTTTTTTTAGTGACATTTTTTCAAGTTTTTATAGAAATGAGAAGAAAAATAAAAATTTCCCGAGCTTCAATTTTTTTTTCGCAAAATTTTTTCACTTTCCTTATTAATATAGAGATTTTTCGAGTAGTAAAATCGATGATTTTGCTCAGAACAGACAAAAAATTAGGTACATAGAAAAAGTGAACTTTTTTTTTACTCATATCAACGAAAATCTATTCACCACGTTTCCTAGAGGACGTGGAAAAAATATTTCAAGTCTATTTTTTTTTTTGAATCTCCAGAAAGTCACCAACTTTCCATTCTTCTCATTGGCCGAGTCGACGATGAGTTTCTTTAAATTGGAGCCTTGATAGATGCTAATCATGCAGGCGATTAATCGGAACGCCTCGCAACGTTCCGCGTCATTCTCCACCCGCAAGTCCAACGCTCGGACGACGTAAATATCGACGTGGGAGGTTAGAATCACGACCAGATTCCTCTCATTCAGCATGGTTTTCCTTAGGAGGTGAAAACACATGGCTCGGATCGCCGGGTGATCATCTGTCAGTACACGGAGGACGCTGTAAAATTCAATTTTTTCTTCTTCTCCGTTCCCGCTTTTGAATAGCTGATTCGCGGCTGGCTTGAGCCATCGAAAAATGGGTCCTGACACGAAAATGCACGAGATAGCGCCTGGCTCGTGGAGAGCGCAGACAGGACACGCCCCCTTAGCGTCCCAAGCTGGCCGTGAATAAGCTATACTCATACAAGTCTAAAGTTGATTCGAGCCATTTAAAAAAAAATTTTTTTCTTCTTCTTGATTTTCTTTTTTTTCAGAGAAAAAAACGAACTGTCGACACAATTTCTCGAAGAATTCCGGGTCGGCCAAAGCCTCCGTCCTCGTTTCATCGATGAGAACATTCAGAGAGTTCAAAAAACGGCAGCGATCCTCGTAGGTGCCATCGTAGGCCGATTGGAAGCCTTCTGAAATGGAGAAGGGACTTTCCGTAATTATTTACTAGGAGATGATGTAATTTTTTTAAAAACTGAAACGTTTAAAAGCAAAATTTCCAAAAATGTTAGTTTATAAGAGCAAAAAGTCCGAATTTCTAAATTTTTAAGTTCATCATCTCCACAGATTCATTAGCGCCAAAAAAACAGAAGTTTAAAAAAATCGCCTAAAGTTCAAGCTTCTCTGGAATTTGGCAACGGTTGAAGCTTACATGAAATTCAGAGCACATCAAGCTGACTAGGAAACGTTTTTTTACCCCCCCGTTCAACTTTTGCTGAAACTTTGCTTAAGTGTACTTTAGGATCCCCTGATTCCAGAAAAGAAAGAAAACTTCTCGCAATAGATCTCGTTTTTGAAAAAACCCAAAATAGCGCTTTTTGGCCTAATTTGCGTTTTTTGCACACTTTGAAGCTTTATAACTTGGAAACAAGATTTATTGCGAAAAATTTTGTGAGGCGTTTTTCCCCTTTTTTTAAAAGTTTCTGAGACTATAGATTTCGTTTAATGGAGAAATAATTGAGTTTATTTCATTAATAACTCTTTTACCTTCCAAAAATCGATCACAATCCGTCCGGTCCCGAGTTTTCTCCCTCTGACTCACACTCGTTTTCGGTGTCGATCCTAAAAATTAGAACTAAAATAATTCAAAAGTTAAAAAATCTAACAACGGTATCAAAATTTGAAAAAAAATTATCAGCAAAGTTTAATTAAACTTCTCAAAGATTTCAAAAAGGCCAAACAGAAGAATAAAACTTTCTTGAAATTTTTCAGAAAGCATAAATTCTAAAATCCTTTTTGCAACTTATCTAAGACCTTCGAAGCTCAACTTCTTTTAAACCCATTTTTTCCTTCTAAAAAAGACTATCCTCCAACTAATGGCTGTTGAAAGGTGCTATGGAAGTTCCTTTTAATGCCTTTTTTTTAAAACTCCTTTTTGAAACCTCTTTGACTTTTTTTTTACCATTTTTTACAAGTTTTTTCTTCACATTTCAGTACATCTTCCAAAAAATCTTTTCCGAATGAATTCTTTTTCTGGAAAACCAACTTTTCTGAGCGCGAGCCTTTCTGATGCTCTCCCGAATGCTGTCGACATCTTTTGAGCCGGGCCGATAGACCCTATTCCGGGTGTTCGAACCCAAAAGCCCCTCTTTCTTCATCACCACTCCTTTCTCGTCAATTCTGCAATTTATCATCCTTTAATACACAAAAAGCTGAAGAAAAACAATTTCGACGTAAAAAAGTGAAGAAATGCTCGGGATTTTGAATGCTTTCAGTGTAAGCGCGTTTTCACGCGCAATTTTTTTTTATTTTTCCTTTTTTGTATATAGCAATCTTTTTTAAAATGTCTCCTTTCATTTTTTTTTTCCATCTTTTAAAGTTCATGAAGTAAGGAATGGTCTGCATGTTATTTTTCAATTTTTTTTAGATTGCAAAAGCTATTTTTATCTTTTTCACCTCAAAAGCTCCATAAATTCTTCTGTGCCCGTCTTTTATTTGCTTTTACGTGGTTTCGTACAAAAAGGACTAGAAAAAAACAAAATACTGAGCAAACTTATTACGGATTTCGAAATTTCTATGTTGCGGATCCTTACATGTTTCTTTTTTTAATAAATCTTTTTTTCTTTCCCGATTTTTTTCAATCGAGTTTATGGAAAGGTTCAGGTAAGCACATTTTTTTCAATGACAATTTTTTTGAAACTTTCAAAAGTCACTCACAAAAAAATTATATGGAAAAAAATAAGTTTCTGATAATATGTTTCTATTTTCTGTTCAAATAACTTGTCTAAAAAACGATAAAATGTCACTGGAAGTTCAAAAAATCGTGGAAAAGGTTAGGAACGAATTTATAAAATGTAGATCATGTTTTGGACCCGATTTTGGAAAAAAATAATTGGAAAAAAATATGCAAATTCGACTTGGCTTCTATCATGCATTTTTGAATTAAAAAAATTACTTGAACTAAAACATTCACTGAACTTCAATCATGCTTACACGTTAGATAAAAAAACACATTCTCTTCTTTTTTTTTCTCAAAATTTGATTTTAAAAAAATGCAAATTTGTCTCAAATTAGTAAATAATGTCTCCTTTTCCTTGACTTTCCACACTAATTACTTGTATTCCAACCGATAAAACGGTACTAAAAGCAGCAGCTTCACACAAAACCAATTTCCATTTCCGAAGACTTGCATTCAATTGGAGGGCATAAAACTCGCTCCGAAAAAGGCAATTATTTCAGCAGCTCTCGCTCTCTCTCATTTTGCGTCAATATATCCGACGAGGGGCAAGGAAAAGAAGAATGGAGGGAAAAAAAAGAATTCAAACAGCGCAACGGGGAGAGGAAAAAAGGCGGAAAGAGTCCATCGATTGTCCACCAACACGGAGAGACACTTGGTGTGCTGTGCACTGCGTGTAGGCGCCCAAAAACCCATATCAAATATGGGCTGCGCGGGTCTTTTTCGATGTTTCTTTTCTAATTTTCTGTTTCTAAGTTGTTCTTCAAAAAATAACAGTTCTTCCAGTTCTACAGGATTTTTTCCTCATTTTTAAAACCCAGATAACATCTCAAAAATGAGCTTAAGTCTGTATCAAATATGGCCTGCGCGGGTCCCGTTTTCATGTTTCTTTTTCTGATTTTACTGTTTCTAAGTTGTTTTTCAAAAAATAACAGTTCTTTAAGTTCTGCGAGATTTTTTTCCTCAATTTTTAACGCCTGAAAATTTTCAAAACTGAGCTCGAATCTGTATCGAATATGGCCTGCGCGGGTCCCTTTTTCATGTAATTTTCTCATTTTTCTGTTTCTAATTTATCAGTTAAGAAATGACAGTTCAAGTGTATTTTTTCCATGAATTCAAGGATCAAAAAATGAGCGAAATCACTCCAAATAGAACTGATTTAAAAGTCGCTCTTCAAAACAAACAAATACTTTGGATTGTCAAACAGGGCCTTCGCGGGTCCTTTTTTTCAAATTTTCCTATTTTAAATTCGTTTAAAAAAATTAATTATTTTTCTTGAATCATTTTTTTCTCAACTTCAAAAAAACCAGAATACGTCTTTAGATCAGTCCAAATTGGGCTGTTTTTGAAAATCACTCCTTATTTCTCATTTTTACAACGATTTTTTTGTTTCTAAGTTTCATATTTGTTTATTTTCAATACCTATCGAATCTTATGAACCCCAAAAAGATTCAAATCGTGCCAAAAAAAAATCCCGTAATTACATTTTTCGCAACAAAAATTTCCAACTCCAACGAGCTTTCCCTATAAAAAAAAGCGCAAATTTCGAATTCAGCTGTTTTTTCGGCATTGCGTGAGACTTTCTTGTCAATTTTCCTTAATCTATGCCCAGTCATGAATGTTTCCTGCAGACATTTCAACAAAATTGGAGCAATTTCTGAGAATAAAAGCTTAAGGAAGGGTTTTTTTGCAATATTCATGTGGTACCTGTTATTTTTTCGAAAATCTGCAGAAATATTTCTATTTCGGGCTCCAATAGGTCCATTGTGTGTATTTAGGCTTACTCTTATCGAAAAATGTCCTAATCCCTCCAATTTGTCGATCAATCCTCATTTTTTTGTCTTGCCTTACTACCTTCAAAAAAATTATTTTTTTCCATAGTCCCTAAACTCGACACTGCTTGGAAAAATCTAGGTGTTCCACTTTTTCTTATTATCTGATGATTCTCTCGGTTCTTTTGGAAAAATAATAAACAAACAAAAAAAGTTAAGGACTTTTTTTATTACATGAAAAACTATCCAAGTCATTTTTTTTCTAGCCATTTCCTTTCACCTCACCGACCTTATCTCTGATGGTTCAAATTCTCAAAATATAATCGCCGTAATGTCTTTATCAGTTCTTATTGTCTTCTTGTTGTGTGGTTTTCATGAAAAGCCATTCAAACCATGCGCTCAAAAAACCATTTTCTGTATGATTCGTGATTTTTCAAGTATTTTTCCGACTTCTCCATGCTCTATGATTTTATAAATTACATAAATAACTGAAGAATCCCAGCTATGCGCGAGATCGTACACATCCAGGCCGGCCAATGCGGCAACCAGATTGGCGCCAAGTTCTGGGAAGTCATTTCGGATGAGCACGGAGTTCAGCCCGATGGAACTTACAAGGGAGAGAGCGACCTTCAGCTTGAGAGGATCAATGTCTACTATAATGAGGCCAATGGTTCGTTCTGCTTATAAAACATACGTTGTAGAGAAAAAGACCATAAAAAAGTAGAAAAAAAACGATTTTGCAAAATGTCCATGGAGCGCACTTCAACTTTTGCCGTACATTTATTGCGGCTCTTTTTTCCAAACTTTTTTCTTTACAGCAGTTTCTACCAGGCTTTAATAGTATCTTATTTTATCACCACAACTATTTAGCCGGAAAGTACGTGCCTCGCGCGGTGCTCGTCGACCTCGAGCCGGGAACCATGGATTCGGTCCGCTCGGGGCCGTTTGGGCAGCTTTTCCGACCTGACAACTTTGTCTTCGGCCAGTCGGGAGCTGGTAACAATTGGGCCAAAGGCCACTACACCGAAGGCGCTGAACTTGTCGACAACGTCTTGGACGTTGTTCGCAAGGAGGCCGAGGGATGCGACTGTCTTCAGGTTCCTTTTTCATGTCTTCCTTGAAGAGTACCTTGTTAAAAATCACTCATTCGGAACCTGAGTAAAAACCTCTATGTGGTACTATCATTTCTTGTCCTTGACCGAAAAATTTCATAAATGAGCTCTGTCAAAATCATGTTTTATAAAGCTCCGACTACCATTTAAAAACGAGTTCAACCGAAAAGACCGACTTTTTTGGATTTTTCAGAAGACCAGATCAGAAATCCTTCCACAGTCAACCAAATTAACGGTTTCAGGGCTTCCAACTGACGCACTCGCTCGGCGGCGGAACCGGCTCCGGCATGGGAACGTTGCTGATCAGCAAGATCCGCGAGGAGTACCCCGACCGGATCATGAGCTCGTTCAGCGTCGTCCCATCGCCCAAGGTCTCAGACACGGTCGTCGAGCCGTACAACGCCACCTTGTCCGTTCATCAACTCGTCGAGAACACCGACGAGACATTCTGCATCGACAACGAGGCTCTCTACGACATCTGCTTCCGCACGCTCAAGCTCACCAATCCGACCTACGGAGATTTGAACCATTTGGGTTGGTTTTGACTGGTAAAGCCAAAAATATTGTCATTTTAGTCTCGGTGACCATGTCTGGCGTGACGACTTGCCTCCGATTCCCTGGCCAACTTAACGCTGACCTTCGAAAATTGGCCGTCAACATGGTACCATTCCCACGACTCCACTTCTTCATGCCCGGCTTCGCCCCTCTTTCTGCCAAGGGAGCTCAAGCCTACAGAGCCCTGACGGTCGCCGAATTGACTCAGCAGGTAGGGTATCGAGTTTTAAAGCATCATGACGATGTCTTCTCCAGATTCCCTAGAACAACACAATCTCATGAAGCCCTTGACGACACCCTTTTGCAGATGTTCGACGCCAAGAACATGATGGCGGCGTGTGACCCTCGCCACGGACGTTATCTGACCGTGGCGGCCATGTTCCGAGGCCGAATGTCGATGCGGGAAGTCGACGAGCAGATGATGTCGGTCCAGAACAAGAACTCGTCCTACTTCGTCGAGTGGATCCCCAACAACGTCAAGACCGCCGTTTGCGACATTCCACCGAGGGGACTCAAGATGGCGGCTACTTTCATCGGAAACTCCACTGCCATCCAGGAGCTGTTCAAGCGCATCTCCGAGCAGTTCACAGGTATGAACTTCCAGTGTTTGATGTTTGGGTCTCAAGACCTTGAGAGGTCTTTGAAAGAAGCTCAGGAAGAATAATGCCATTTTAAAGTCACGATGACTTTTTTCCAACCTCAATATAGGTTTTGAGGTACGTAATACTGAAAAATCTGCTCTTGCGAAAATTCCTGAAAGCCTTGAGGATTCAAATCGCTCGAGAAAATCCAGAAAAATAATATCCTTTTCTAATCCGCAGTACAAACTTTGAGGCTTGAGGAATATAATGGCTCCAAATTTATTATTTTGTTCTTCCTTGGCTCATTTTCGAAGCCTCTTTCTTGTAAGGCAACTCAGTCAACTCCTGGTCCCTCCTAAATCTGAAAAAAAACCTCGATAGGACCTGGTGCGCTCCGAGGAGAATTCCTCCTCTTCTAGTACCCCAACTTCTTTTTTGCATTCTTCCTGAAGGCTATTTGATCTACCTGGGAAGCCTAAAAACCGCCACAACTTTTTCTTTGACTAACACTATTTCGTCGTTATCTATCTGTGAGAAAACGACGAAACAGTGTAGGTCAGAGATAGAGTTGTGGCGATCTTCAGGCGTCCCGTGTTGCTGGAAGAAAAATCAAGGAAGGTAGGAACTTTTGCGCTCCAAGGTTAACTTTCATGCTGACGCCGCTAAAATGATCACTAGAAATTCTCATTCTTCCGAAACAGTTTCAAAACTGATAGGTCGCTTCAGAACATCCCAAAGAAAACTGAAATTTCAGCAATGTTCCGCCGAAAAGCCTTCCTCCACTGGTACACGGGCGAGGGAATGGATGAGATGGAGTTCACCGAGGCCGAGAGCAACATGAATGACCTGGTCTCCGAGTACCAGCAATACCAAGAAGCCACCGCCGACGACGACGATGCTGGCCTGGAAGGCGGCGCCGCCGACGGCGAAAACTACCCCGAAAATGAATAATTGTTCGATTACTGTTTATTTCTAACTTATCGATCTGATCCTCCGTTGCTTTTTACCGTTCCAAACGCGCCCCAACACGTCGAGCTTTTCTCGCTTTTTTTCTTCGATTTTAAAGAAATAAAGCTGTTCTTTTCTCTTTTTTGCTTACATTGGAGATTAAGGTAAGAGATATGAAGAATAGATGAGGATTAAGGTCTTTTTGACATCTTCATTTTCTTGTTAGGTGTTCGAGGAATAAACTTATCGAGTTAACTGCCTAGCTGAGATTTGAGCATAAGATATTATTTCCTGATAGAAAACCTTAGAAAACGTTTAAGCAACATTAAGTGATCCATACCAAAAAAAAGACGTGATTTTCACAAATTCCTCTGAATTTTTTGTCAGATACTAGTTCAAACCAAAAAAGGTTGTTTTATGGATTTTTCTGAAAGCTCGAAACTTCAAAAACCAGTTTTTTTAAAGCTTTTCCACAGGCAAAGTCGGAAGGACCCTCCGAGGGTCCATAAAGGTCCATAGAAATGTTCCTTTAGGGTGACGAAAGCTCCCTTTTCGCTGTCTTTTTGCTCCATTTTCTCAGCCCTTATGCACCATTTTTGCTGCTTTTCCCTTTCTCCACCATTTCTGCAGCCCCAGAAAAATGAAAGCCTCGATAAAGGGACCCGTTTTGCTGCCTTTCTGCGGCCTTTTTTGAGCCTCTCCCTTTTAGCGGCCATTATTCACCATTCCGACTTTGCCCGAGTCATTCAAGTTTTTCCAAAAATTCATGAATGCTTTATCAAATTTTTCAATCACTTAATGGAATAAAATCTTCGTTTCCTTCTAAATTTTGTAATAGATTATGAGAAAAACCGCAAAATTCCTTTTTTTTGAATGACATCTTCTGAAAAAGTCGTTTCATAACTAAAAGTAACAAATTTTTTTAATTTTTTTCTTACTCTCATTATCAGTAATTAAAGTCTATTTTCCTTATAATAAAACAAGTATAACACTGTCACTCCTTATTTTCACTCTTTCCTCAAAAAAAAATCCACCCAAGCCTCAAAAAAACAACCACATTTGTGAGAAAAAGATCATTGCTTTTCCTCAAAGCTGTTCCTTTTTCTTCAATGCCATGTGCTTCGCAACATTTAATTAAAATCTCCATCATTTTTCATTTGAGAACTTTTTTCTTATTTGTTTGCTTGGCCATCCTACAACACGACCTTTTCCCTTCATTTCCATCCTAATTCTCAGGAAACGTCGGGAAAAAATGGATCCAACTGCTCTTATACTACCGAATGCTACCCTTTTTGCAGGTAACTTTCAGTTTTTTTTCTCGAACCAAAAAATCCCAAACTCATACCAACTATTCAGAATCCCATCACACGCCTCTAATCAAAATCTTCATCGAAAATTCTCGGAATCTACCATCCGATTTTGAAAATGTGACTCAGGCAGTTCTGCTCATAATTTCGGCTCTATTCACTTTCGTTGGTGCTCGAATCGCTCTACATTTGTCGTGAGTTACAACTCAATAATCTTCTGGCCGCATATAGAATGGCTATCACTGTTTTTGTAAAAAAAAAAGAAGAGATCAACGACAGCCTGAAGAGACTCCAGGGAGGTGAAAGAGTGTCTATTTCTCTGGCGTCTCTTTAATTTTTAGCTGATCTCCAACTCTCTAATTTATGCTCTCAAACCTCTCAAAAGCTTTAGTGAAAAAGGTAAGCGAGAGATCAACGAAAAGTCAAGAGACGCTAGGCGACGAGACAACTTTGTTTCTCTGACGTCTCTTCTACTTGTTGTATATGCAACTTCCTAATTTATGCTCTCACACTTTTCAAAAGCCTTGTTGAAAAAGGTAAGCGAGAGATCAACGAAAAGTGAAGAGACGTTAGGCGACGAGACACCTTTGTTTCTCTGGCGTCTCTCCAACTTGTTGTTGATCTCCAAATCGTTCTAACTCATGTCTTCACATCTCTCAAAAGCCTTGATGAGATCGAAAACCGGCGAGAGATCCACGGCTAACCAAGAGACGCTAGGCAGAGAGACAGTTTTGTTTCTTCGACGTCTCTCCTTTTTTTGTCAGTCTCCCGCTTCCTAACCGGTGCTCTCATAATTCTCAAAAGCCTAGGAGCGATTGAAAAACGGAAGCGAGAGATCAACGACAAGTGAAGAAACGCTAGCCGACGAGACAGCTTTGTTTCTCTAGCCTCTCTCCTTTTTTGTCAGTCTCTAACTTCCTATTTAGGCTCTCAAATCTTTTAAATGCTTTGGTGAAAAAGATAAGCGAGAGATCAAAGACAAGTCAAGAGACGCTAGGCAGCGAGACAGCTTTGTTTCTCTAGATTCTCCTCACTTCCCTTAATCTGTGGCTTCAAAATTCCTTAGCGCTTCGCAGCCGCAACGCTTCAAGCCATTCTCCATGCGACCAACCTAATTTTTCAGCGTTTTCCACTGGAATCTACGCATGATCATGGTCGCATGTCTACTAATTTGGGTGGAACTCGCCTTGAGCCGAACTCTCTGCTTCGTTTTCCATTTCGATTATGTCTACTTGAAGAATCAGAGTATTTTTTTATTTCAAAAAAATTTTTTAAAAAATTATTTTAGATGATTCTCTACTATCTCCATGCGAAACCGACGGCTCTTGCAACTTTTGGGAAAATTGGCAAACGCCTCTATTTTTGGCGGCCTTTTTCCGATATCACTACCTATTTTTCATGCTTCAATTACCGTTATGCATCGTTTTCGAGCGAGCTTTTGCGACTGTCTTTGTCAGGTGAGTGGAAAATCATGTTTAAAAAAGATTTGTTAAGAAAACTGCTGAGAGTTTAAATTTTGGCCATAAATCGGCCTTCAAAAAAACTAAAATCGTAAACTTTTCGACGGAAGGAAATATCTTCTGAGCGTTTTTCTTCAAATTTACAATGAACTTCTAAAGTTTCAAGTTTTTCGGTTCTAATTTTTGGAAATAGTCCTTTTTCTTTGTTCAGTAAGTTTCAATTTTTCTTTTCACTTCACTTAGAAATTATATAGTGGTCTCTATAGGTAATAGGGGGGAACACAGTCCCTATAGGGAACGAAAAAGGGGTCCCTATAGTGATTTAGGGTCTGATTGCTTAGCCACAAAAGCTTAAGTGGTCCCTATAGGAGTTGTCCAATTCAATAAAGGTTTTTTTTTCGGCTTTTCGCATGGAAATGCTTCTTCGCCCAGAGTTCGTAAAATCGACTAGCATGTCCCCTGTAGGGGCCACTAACTAAAACCCCTAAAGGGACCCCTTTTGCAAGCTTTAGTGGGCCCTATTGGGGTTGGTAAAGAGTACCTTCAAAGGGCCCTGAGGCTGCTCCTCTGGAATTCCTGAGTAACTCAGGTTTCGAAAAAAAAAACTTGGGAGTCCTTAAAAATTTTTTCACCTAAATCTTCCTTGAAGTTTACTACGGAACTTGAAAAAAAAATCTGAAGTTTTTTCTGGAATAAAAATGACGGATGGAGGCTTTACCGATAATTGTTTAGATGCAGAAAAACAGAACCTTTAAAATTCAAGTGAAAATTCAATAAAAATCTACCAAATCCCATAACTTCCAGAGACTACGAGAGGAAACGTCGTCGCTGGGTTTTCTTCCTAATATCCGGCCTGAGCAACGGGTTTTCCACGTTTATGGCTTGCCTAGCCGTCACTTCCAATTTAAACTTCCATCAGACCATCATAACCGTCTCATTCACCATGTTCTTGTCTGCCTTGGTAGGTTTTATTCTTCTCTGACCGCACTTAGAATGGCTCGTTTCCCCGACTTGAAACGGCTTGCGCGCTTTGAGCCATTCCCAACACTTCAATTACAGCTCTACCTGTACCTGAGCTACCACAACCTCCAACAACTGTTCATTTTGGAAAATGAACATATTTTCATGTTTTTTATATGTTTTGACCGCACTTAGAATGGCGGCTCGTTGCTAAGCGACATGACCCGACTTAAAACGGCTTGCGCGCTTTTCTCAACCTCAACGCGACCGCAATGATTTGAGCCATTCCCAACACTTCAATTACAGCTCTACCTGTACCTGAGCTACCACAACCTCCAACAATTGTTCATTTTGGAGAACGAGCATCGTCGGACCAACTATTCACTCAGTATTCGGTACCAGCTGAAGGAAAACGTCAAGACTTTAAAGGTTCTTTTTTCAAATTGAATATTTCTCGACTCATTTCTTCCAGTTGATGCGCCAGTTCTTCGTCACAATGTCAATATTCATTCTAGCCATGTCCTTGTCGGTATATATCCCAGTTGGTTTTCAAATGCCTCTCGATGTAATTATTGCGTCACGACATACGGTTGATCACATATTTCATGCGTAAGTGCTTATAGTCCATTCAGAGCGACTTGACAATCTGCGTCCCTCTGTTCCCTCGCCGGCGAGGTCAGAGAAACATGAAAATAGCACGTAAGCATGAGAGGGACGTTGAGAGACGAGGAGGGCGCAGAGTCGCAAAACCATAAAAATTCAAAAAAAAAAATTTTTTCTTTCGAAAAGCCTTCTGGGTAGTTCAGACAGTTTCAAATTACTTATTCCAAAAAATTTGCCTTTTCGCTTCAAAAATTTTTTTCAAAAACCGTCTTAACTTATCAAAACGCCTGTTAAATACTCAAGAAAGTGAAAAAAATATTAATATTACAATTTTGAAATGAATAAATAAATAAAAAATGTAACTTTCAGCTACTAGAAACCATTAAAAAAAGTCCTCATTTTTTTCGAATTTATCAGAAAAATTTTTCTCGAAAAATCGTTCATTTTCAGTAAGGAATTCACTGATTTTTTTGAATTTGAAAATTTTTTTTTCAGAAATCCAATCTACATGGTCCCCACCGCAATACTAACCGTCAAAGACTACCGAAAATATTTAATCAAAAGAAATTCGGGAATTTTTTTCGGCCTCACTTCGACTATACAACTTCGACCGGAACCAAAAGTAGGAATAAAAATTTTTTTTCTAAAAAATATTTCTTCAAAAATAAGAGCCTTCCAGCTCAAAAATAGAGAAAAAAAAATATTTTTAGGCATTTTCAAACCGTTCGCTTTTAAAAACTTTCCATACTTCCTACTAAGCCCATTTCGCATAGCAAATTCGCTCTAACGCCAAAAATTTCAGATAATCACAACTTCTGACGCCGACATGTGCTTCGACGTCTTCAGAAGGACGATGGAAAATCGTTAAATTTCCAATTTTTTGAAAGGAATAAAGTTGGGACTAACCTTCTTTTTCAGCCTTTTCCTATCGAAATCGACTTTGAAACTTGAGAAAACGGAAAAAATGAGTAAAATCGATAGCTTCAACACTTTAATACCTCGAAAATGATGAAGAACGATCAAAAAGATCCTGAAAATGTACAGTTTTCAGCCTTTTTGCTTTGAAATAAGCCGAGCTTTGATCTTTTCGGACCGCGTTTCGATTCGAATTGCCATAAAATCGCAACAACTTTATCAAACACGCGAATAAAATAACAAGATTCATAAATCTAAAACAGTACTGACAATGAAATGTGAGCAATTTCTGTGAAAAAAAAAAAACAAAAAGGCTTGAACTTCAGTTGAAAGCGCGCTCTGTGGCTAAACTCTCGCTGGGGCACACTTTCCGGGGTTTTTTGAGCTTTTAGTGAATTCAAGATGGGGAAAAGAAGAACTTTTACAATTGAAAAAAATAATTTCTCATTTTTTTAAACTTCCTGATGTTCGTTCAGAGGTGTCAGGCTAACGCTGGTGTCAGTTCCTTCTGGTCTCGAAAACTTGGGCCTTCTTGAGTTGGGCTCGTCTGAAAATAAATAATTTATTGTCAAAAAGCAACTCAGAAAGCTCAAACAGATTTTCAAGTAAAGCCTATGAGAGCCGAAATTCCTCAATTTTTGAAATTAAAAAAATAAATAAACTGCTATTTTTTTCTTCACTCATTTGCGAATCATGACAACCTAGAATTTTTGCGAATAATGACAACCTAAATGTCTCGAAACTCGCTTCGATATGGGAGTTTTTTGACAGAAACAATATTGAAAACCCGGAGTTTTCAATATGAATTTTTAATAACATTTTATCAAGCACCTAAAATTTTTCACCTCAACAGGAAAATTTTTAAAACCTGCACTCGTCCTTCTTGACGACACCGCCGAGCTTTTCCTCCTGGGAGTACTGTTCAGACTCCTCGAGTTGGTCATTTTGGGCGAGGTGGCGAAAGCCGCGGCGGGTCGGTGCATTCTTGTTATTCGAGAGACGGCCATCGCCCAGGAGTTTCTGTGAAAGGAATGATGATTATGAGCAAAAATGAACTTTTCACGTTTTTTTTTCTATGTCGTGTTATGAATAATTCCGCAAAAATTAAAAAAATTATCTCTGAATCTCCAGCATTTCTGTTATATTTCTCTAACTTTATTGGCCTTTTTCAAAACTACTCAAAAAAATTATGAAACCTTTGAAAGCTCAGTCAATTCGAATTGATTTCTCAAAAACTTTTAAGGATTTCTATAAAATATAAGAAAACGCTTTTCAAAGCAAAACTGAACGAGAAACGGCCCAGAAAAATGTCTGAATATTTTTTTCAAAAAAAAAAGTCAACCTGGCACTCA